>SJYA01000226.1:0-21974 GCA_006410615.1 Neotragus moschatus
ATGAGATGGCTGGATGGCATCACCGACTCGATGGATGTGAGTTTGAGTGAACTCCAGGAGTTGATGATGAACAGGGAGGTCTGGAGTGCTGCGATTCATGGGGTCACAAAGAGTCAGACAAGACTGAGCGACTGAACTGAACTGAAGCATTTTCCCATTGCAAACTGATTTCATATTTTCTAAATCCTTCATGTTTATGCATGATTCAAAATAAATGGTAGAGTTGAAAACCTAAGAATAATTAGTATTTCTTAATTACTTCTATTCTGATTAACATTTACTTCTTTTTATGTAAAGCAGAATAAATTTAGTGTAATGTATTTCTAGTTATTTGATTTTCTACTCAGAACAGAATTATAAACAAGTTGGCTTAATCCTTATGTATTTAACATGGCACAATATTATGAATAAATATTTTGATTAATATATTTCTTCAGGTATTTTTAATGATATTTTGAACTCTTAAATATATTCAACATTATTATCAAATTACAGGCATTAAAATTTTCATTTGCATATGATTTTAGCCTTTTTAATACATTTCATAATTCTAAACTCTAAAAATAATGCAAATCTAATTTCCTTTTTTGAAACCTTATGTCTGAAAAATGCTAATTTAACATCCTAAACTAGTATTCATAATTATTGGCAAAATGCCGAGGAGATCATTGGTTGATGTCAGAAACAGTACTTCCGGCAAAAAACAACAATTATTGCTTAACAATATTCAATAATACTATACAAAATGCAGCTAAATTTGTGGTAATAAAGCAAGGTACTAGCATGAAAGGGTATTTAATTGTTCTTGAAGTGCACCATTAGCAGGCCAGGGTGGCATCACACAACATGATGACATAAATTGGCATATCAGAGTTAAAAGGAACTTTCACTCCTCTTTATATTTTCATATCAGTATATTTAAACTGCAATCTATTTTATATAAATATCAAAGATATCATGACAAAGATATTAAATAAGATTCCATGTTTTCATTAAGCAAATCAAAATATAAAATAGCCCCTGAAGAAGTTGAGAGTTATGTGCAAATATGCTATAATGAACAATATTAAATCAGAACCTGAAATGCTAGATCCATGAATTAAGGTAAATTGGAAGTAGTCAAACAGGAGATGGCAAGAGTGAACATTGGAATTTTAGGAATCAGTGAAATAAATTGGACAGGAGTGGGAGAATTTAATTCAGATGACCATCATATCTACTGCTGTGGGCAAGAATCTCTAAGAAGAAATGGAGTAGAACTTATAGTCAACAAGAGAGACTGAAATGCAGTACTTGGGTGCAATCTCAAAAACAACAGAATGATCTTGGTTCATTCCCAGGGCAAACCATTCAATATTATGGTAATACAAGTCTATGCCCCAACCACCAATGCCAAAGAAGTGGAAGTTAAACAGTTCTATGCAGATCTACAAGATCTTCTAGAACTAACATCAAAAAAAGATGTCCTTTTCATCACAGGGGACTGGAATGCAAAAGTAGAATGTCAAGAGATACCTGGAGTTACAGGCAAGTTTGGCCTTGGAGTACAAAATGAAGCAAGGAAAGGCGAACAGAGTTGTGTGAAGAGAATGCACTGGTCATAGCAAACACCCTCTTCCAACAACACAAGAGACGACTCTACACATGGACATCACCAGATGGTCAATACTGAAATCAGACTGATTATTTTCTTTGCAGCCAAAGAGGGAAAAGCCCTATATAGTCAGCAAAAACAAGACTGGGAGCTGACGATGGCTCAGATCATGAGCTCCTTATTGCCAAATTCAGGCTTAAATTTAAGAAAGTAGGGAAAACAACCAGGTCATTCAGATATGACCTAAATCAAATCTCTTACGATTATACAGTGTAAATGACAAACAGATTCAAGGGACTAGATCTGATGATAGAGTTCCTCAAGAACTATGGACAGAGACTCGCAACATTGTACAGGAGGAGTTAATCAAAACCATCACCAAGAAGAAGAAATGCAAAAAGGCAAAATGGTTGTCTGAGGAGGCCTTACAAATAGCTGAGAAAAGAAAAGAAGCAAAAGATAAAGGAGAAAAGGAAAGATATACCCATCTGAATGCAGAATTCCAAAGAAAGCAAGGAGATATAAGCCTTCCTAAGTGAAAAATCAAAAAAAGGGGGGGAGGGGAACAATAGAATGGAAAGCACTTACAAAGCTCTTCAAGAAAATTAGAGATATCAAGGGAGCATTTCATACAAGTTGCTAGTGCTAAGTCATTTCAGTTGTGCTCAGTGGACTATAGCCTGCCAGGCTCCTCTGTCTATGGGATTCTCCCATAGAATCCTGGACTGGCAAGAATACTGGACTAGGTTGCCATTCCTTCTCCAGAAGATCCTCCTGAGCCAGGTCTCCAGCACCACAAGCAGATTCTTTACTCTCTGAGCTACGAGGGAAGCCCTGTTTCATACAAAGATGGGCACAAGAAAGAAGAGAAATGGTATGGACCTAACAGAAGCAGAGGACACTAAGAGGTAGCAAGAATACACACAAGAACTATACAGAAAAAGATCTTAATGAACCAGATATCCACAATGGTGTGATCACACACCTAGGGCCAGACATCCTGGACTGCAGAGTTAAGTGGGCCTTTGGAAGCATCACTACAAACAAAGCTAGTTGAGGTGATGGAATTCTAGCTGAAATATTTCAAATCCTAAAAGATGGTGCTGTGAAAGTGCTTCACTCAATATGCCAGGAAAATTGGATAACTCAGCAGTGGCTAGAGGAAGGAAAAGGTCAGTTTTCATTTCAATCCCTAAGAAAGTCAATGCTAAAGAATGCTCAAACTACAGCACAATTGAACTCATCTCACATGTAAGCAAAGTATTGCTCAAAATCCTCCAAGCTAGGCTTCAACAGTACATGAACCAAGAATTTTCATATGTACAAGCTGGATTTAGAAAAGACAGAGGAACCAGAGATCAAATTGCCAACATCTGCTGATAGTGAAGGACAGGGGAGGACAGTGAAGACTGACGTGCTAGAGTCCATGGGGTCATAGAGAATAGGACATGACTTAGAGACTGAACAACAATAAAAAATGTTGATACCTTCAACTTTATGAAGGTATGGTGGTTTCTAAACCACCACCACCATAAATTTCTTGGGAGGATGGGCTGCCCTCATAGCTCAGTTGGTAAATCATCTGCCTGCAATTCAGGAGACCTAGGCTAAATTCCTGGGTCAGGAAGATCCCCTGTGGAAGGAAACAGCAACCCATTCTAGTATTCTTGCTTGAAGAATTCCATGGACAGAGGAGCCTGGCAGGCTACAATCAAGAGATCACAAGAGTCAGACACAATTTAGCAACTGAACAACTACCATCTTTAACTTTTCACATGTCTGATCACCATTCAAAGCCTCTAAAGCAGTAATTTCTTTTTCCAGTAGTCATGTATGGATGTGAGTTGGACTATAAAGAAAGCTGAGCACTGAAGAATCGATGCTTTTGAACTGTGTTTTTGGAGAAGACTCTTAAGGGTCCCTCAGACTGCAAGGAGATCCAATCAGTCCATCCTAAAAGAAATCAGTCCTGAATATTCATTGGAAGGATTGATGCTGAAGCTGAAGAAGCTCCAATACTCCAATCGCCTGATGCAGAGAACCGACTCATTGGAAAAGACCCTGATGCTGGGAAAGATTGAAGGTGGAAGGAGAAGAGGACAGAGGATGAGATGGTTGGATGGCATCACTGATGTGATGGATGTGAGTTTGAGTAGGTTCCTGGAGTTGGTGATGGACAGGGAAGCCTGGCATGCTGCAGCCCACAGAGTCGCAAAGAGTCGGAAAAGACTGAGCAACTGAACTGAACTGAAAGTAGTAATTTCTTTCTCTTATCTATGGCTTATGTGACTGCAAAAGACATTCAATTAATTGCATAATGATTCTCACTTCTTTTAGAGTAAAATATATTTCACAGATAGAAGGAAATTGTGTTATAATGTATGGTTGCTGTTGCTGCTGCTAAGTCACTTCAGTTGTGTCCGACTCTGTGCAGCCTAATTAGACGGCAGCCCACCAGGCTCTGCAGTCCTTGGGATTCTACAGGCAAGAACATTGGAGTGGGTTGCCATTTCCTTCTCCAATGCATGAAAGTGAAAAGTGAAAGTGAAGTCGCTTCAGTCATGTCCGACTCTTAGTGACCCCATGGACTGCAGCCTACCAGGCTCCTCCGTCCATGGGATTTTCCAGGCAAGAGTACTGGAGTGGGTTGCCATTGCCTTTTCCGAATGTATAGCTGTCTTCACAAAAACTAACCTGTTGACTGTTTTAGTAACCCATTGTTTGGTTTACAGAGGGAAGAAAAATGGCTTTTCTCCAGTATTTAGGGAAATTGTTTCCATAATTTTACAGAAAATAGTTTAAACCATAAGAATTAACCTTTAGAGTACAATATCATATGTTATAGAAAAATATAGAGAAATTAGCATGGCACATCAGGAAAAGTGAGATGAAAGTGAAAATTGTTCAGTCGTGTTTGATTCCTTGCAGCCCCATAGACTATACAGTCCATGGAATTCTCTAAGGAAGAATACTGAAGTGGGTAGCCTTTCCCTTCCCCAGGGGATCTTTCCAACCCAGGGGTCGAACCCAGGTATCCCGCATTGAAAGAAAGTGAAGTCACTCATTCATGTCCGACTCTTTGTGACCCCATGGACTGTAGCCCACCAGGCTCCTCCATCTATGGAATTTTCTAGGCAAGAGTACTGGAGTGGGTTGCCATTTCCTTCTCCAGGGGATTTTCCTGACCCAGGGATTGAACCAAGGTCTCCAGAATTGCAGGCAGACACTTTACCATCTGAGCGACCAGAGAATCCCTGGTGGGGTTCCCGAATTGAAGGCAGATTCTTTACCAGCTAAGCCACCAGGGACACTCAAGAATACTAGAGTGGGTAGCCTATCCCTTCTCCAGGCAATATTCCAGACCCAGGAATTGAACTGGGGTCTTCTGCATTGCAGGTGGAATCTTTACCAACTGAGCTATCTGGATACTAAACTGGCTTGAAAAGTAGTTATACAATTGTCTAAGGAAGATTAATCCAATTTATAACAGCAAGTTTATGGCAAAAATATTCAATGTCACACAGAATGGACTACTGGAGAACAGTCTAGAAGGAAACTAAGGTTTTCCATGGAGATCAGCTTTAGAAGGATGGGAGTGAAAACTAAAAAGAAAAAGGAGCAGTGCAATAGGCAGTTTAAGGTAATTTTGAAAGTCCCCCATAATCTCCTCCTTCAGTTCAGTTCAGTTCAGTCACTCAGTCGTGTCCAACTCTTTGGGACCCCACAAATCGCATCACGCCAGGCCTCCCTGTACATCACCATCTCCCAGAGTTCACTCAAACTCACGTCCATCGAGTCGGTGATGCTATACAGCCATCTCACCCTCCGTCATCCCCTTCTCCTCCTGGCCCCAATCCCTCCCAGCATCAGTCTTTTCCAATGAGTCAACTCTTCACATGAGGTGGCCAAAGTACTGGAGTTTCAGCTTTAGCGTCATTCCTTCCAAAGAACACCAGGACTGATCTCCTTTATAATGGACTGGTTGGATCTCCTTGCAGTCCAAGGGGACTCTCAAGAGTCTTCTCCAAAATCACAGTTCAAAAACATCAATTCTTCGGCACTCAGCTTTCTTCACAGAACAACTCTCATATCCATACATGACAACAAGAAAACCATAGCCTTGACGAAATGGACCTTTGTTGGCAAAGTAATGTCTCTGCTTTTCAATATGTTATCTAGGTTGGTCAAAACTTTTCTTCCAAAGAGTAAGTCTTTTAATTTCACAGCTGCAGTCACCAGCTGCAGTGATTTTGGAGCACCAAAAAATAAAGTCTGACACTCTTTCCACTGTTTCCCCATCTATTTCCCATGAAGTGATGGGACCAGATGCCATGATCTTAGTTTTCTGAATATTGAGCTTTAAGCCAACTTTTTCACTCACCACTTTCACTTTCATCAACAGGCTTTTTAGTTCCTCTTCACTTTCTGCCATAGGGTGGTGTCATCTGCATATCTGAGGTTACTGATATTTCTCCAGGCAATCTTGATTCCAGCTTGTGCTTCTTCCAGCCCAGCGTTGCTCATGACGTATTCTTCCTTAATCCTCCAATTTAATTTAATTAAACTTGCTCTTCCAATGAACAAACTTCAAGATAAGCTTGTCAGGTATTTTTCTATCAGATTTTTAACCCCTAAGTCTCCCCTTCCTACCTAACTCCAGTATAAAAATTGAGAACTTGCCAACTAATGTGAAAAAGGCATCAGTGGGAGCTTGGGAGATACTGAAAGGAGAGGATCAAAGATGATAAATGATATATTTTTGAATTGACTCTTTTAGTAGATTGCAGACACTATTAAAAGAATTTTTTTAATGAAGAAATTAGCTTAGTTATGAATTAAGATGATTTGTGAATTAAGTCATGTTAATTTTGAGGCAATGGTAACCATCTCAAGATGGAAATTATAAATAGATAAATTATTGGTGTGCAGCTAAGTATGGCAATGTGTAGCTTTGAAAGTCATCAGCAAAGATGTTACATTTGAAAATATATTATGGAATTTACATTTTAGAACCCAGCAAAATATCTGGGGCCCATCTTAGTACATCCATGTTAAGTAGTAAATATCAATGAGAAACTACAACAATCCAAGATAACAGGACCACTAAATCCTCAGACCACTGAGTATTAAAGATATGGGTCATCCACTTTCTTCCCCAAGAGACCTTCCCGACCCAGCAATCAAGCCCACATCTCATGCTTGGCCGGCAAATTCTTTCCCACTGAGTCTCCTGAGAAGCCCCCAACTCATCACATAAAGAACTCCAGTGGGTGCTGGTTAAACCAAGCATAAACTCTGAATGAGAACTTAACAGAAAAAAAAAGGAAGTATATAAAGTACATGTTATGACTAGAAATAGACTGTTTGGCTATGAATATTTTCTTAGTATATATCAATTAATGAGTTTTTTCTAATCCCTCCCTTAGTATTATGTGTTTCAAGTTCCTTCCCCCATGCCCTGCATCCTTTCCGTGTCTCTAGCTCCTACTAGACAGCCTCTTACGTCATACTCTTCCTACCTGCTGGACCCAGTTCCTCGATTCTGATAATAATGTTCTTCTCCTACTGTGTCCCCAAGATAGGAAAATGCCCTGCCATTGCCAATCTCTGAGCTATCTGCTTCTTCCCTAGATGACATCTTAGATCTTCTGTAACCTATTTAACCGACTCCATGTATTATATTTATTTCTTTCAAAATGATCTAAAGTAGCTCTTTTTCTGACTTAAACTGAAAATGATACCCTGATTTTTCCTGAATGAAAAGGCAAAACATGGGAAAAATTGATTAAGCAACTGCTTTTAAAATTGCAAAAGCAAATAAAACATTCCTCCTTGCCTATTTTTTTCACTTTTATACAGAGGATACATGATAAAGCTTTTACATGTAGACTAAAGGCCAAGAATCAATCCCTAATGAAAGGAGGGAAACTGCCTTGAGAGATACACACTTATATGTTGGGACTGAAGAGAAAAACAAAGTTTGGGCTAACTTTAGAGCACCCCTGCCACCAGCACACACACCAGGCCTGGCATCTTACCATAGAGAGAACCGTAGGAGTGGGGCGGAGGGACGGGGAATGGGACAGGAAAGGAAGCCTCACTAAAATATACCATGTGCTTTAACCTCAAAGTTCCAAAATTTCTCTATTTATTTGGCAACTGTTGGAGCAATGGCCCAGAAAGGCTTCCTGCCTGCTCTGCTCCAACATCCCTGACTGTCACCCACTTACAGACAGCCCACAGGCAGCTGTCACACATCCTTAAACACAGAAGAAACTCATTCAAGCTTGGAATTTCGATATGACACAGAGCTCAATATCTTTAACTACTAAGCTGAAATGATCATTTCTAAGTATGAATTACTATGTTAAAAAGAATGCCTAAGCCACATTAGAAAAGGAAAATGTTTCTTGATGAAAACCACCACTGTTGCTGCTGCTGCTGCTGCTGCTGCTTAGTCACTTCAGTCGTGTTTGACTCTGGGCAACCCCATGTACTGCAACCTACCAGGCTCCTCCATCCATGGGATTTTCCAGGCGAGAGTACTGGAGTGGGTTGCCATTGCCTTCTCCACGAAAACCACCACTATCACACCCTAAATCCTTAGCTCTAATTTTTAAAAAAATTATTGTGAGTGTTATATTTGCTTCCTGACTTAATAAACTCTGTGGAGATATATAGAGATTATCCAAACAAGAAGAAGCACGACTTACTGACAGCAATAGAATCATCTGCCACCCCATTTGGAAGAGACTCAAACTACAGGCAGGAGGAGATGTGGGAAAGCTCTATGGTGACAGAAGTGGAGGGTCAGTCCTGATGGGACCTTGAAAGCACAGGGAAGCTGGAGGGGATTCTTCCCCAAATACCAAAGATATTAAAATTAATATTGATAATAAAACAATGAAACACTAAACAACACAAAAAGGTGATTATCAAAGCCTTAGGATAACCTATCATTAAAAGTATTTAGTTCATGTTTTATTCAAATGTTAACATATGACACTAGAGTCTAAGGAATACTTTTGAGGAAAAAACATTAGAGATATTAGCTAAGTGATTATTTGAATTCATAAAAAAAAATCTGTTGTTCTTATAGCATTACTACTAGGAGAAAGTTATTATATCTGTAAATGTTTTCATTCTTAAATGTCAGATACTTTAGAACTCACAGGTAACAACCACTTTATAAAAACATTCAATATCTCAGCTAAAACTTTATGCAATTTTCATGAAAAGAAACTAAACCCTTCATGGGTTTTACGTAATTTTCTTTCTTCCTCATTTTTGATTTCTTTTTCTGACCAGACATTTTTAATACCATTTTTCTGTAATCATTGCGGAAGATTTGAACTATCAGCCTGATTGCACAGCAAAGGCACTAAGGCATAATGAGGTTCTTAAATGGGGCATTAATTCTTTCCATTCTGCTTTTTTAAAAGACTGATGAAAGTTTGAAGTTTTAGTATGAGAAAATAAATAAGGGATGACTTGATAGTTATTTCTCTGGACAAAGGAAAAGGAGCAGAAATGGTCGTGATTAAGTATGAAAACACGGCAGAGTGATCCACTGAGCTGTCTCCACCACTAATACATGTGTGTCCCTCAATTACTACTAATATTCAAGAACCTCCATTTTCCATCTATAGTCCAAGTAGTTTGGAATTCATAATGTCTAAATTCATTTTGCAATAAAATAATGATACAATATGAGTCCATGAATCTGAATATCTGAGAGTTAAGTATGGAGCAATGGAAACAAAAACCATACCTTTGTATTAACTTTTGCCTTTGCTTTACATTTGCTTTGTTCTCTGGCTTCACGAAGACCTTTTTGAGTAGGACCTTCTGGTGCATTTCCCTTTCTGTAAGTAGGAACAGCTGTAAGATAATACAATTTACTCTTAATGTTTATACTGTTTGTCTGTAAGAAATATTATAACCAAAAAAGAAAGCCAAATTCATTACACATGTATTTCTTGAAGTACTAATATAATAATATTAAAACCATAACAAAATGTTGTAAGTGAAGTTTCAAATTCATTTCCCAAAAATGCAGGGTGGTAATGCTGCAAGGTTAGTGAACTGGCTTGGCGAACCAGCTGAAGAGCATGTAAGCCAATTTTCAATTCAATTATATGTAAATTCCTGCTTTCATGAGATTTCATGTATTTATAAACAAAGCTGAAGGGGGTCAAAGGAGAGAACTGTAAGCAATAACAAAAATTTCCCAAGTGGAACTGGATAATAAAGAAGAGATTTTTAAATGAAAATTGTATTAATAATATATCCTCTATGCTTCACAATGTTGGGGAAAAAAACCAGAAAACACAGGGCAACATTCCAAAATAGTTGTAATATTCGTGTCTAAACTCCCCTGGACATAAGGAGCAGTCCTAAGGAATCATTTCAGAGGAAAAGAAAAGTGATAGGCAAACTCTGTTTCTTTTTCACATCTTTTCATATACATATACATGTTTCAATTCAGTTCAGTTGCCCAGTCCTGTCCGACTCTTTGCGACCCCATGAATCGCAGCACGCCAGGCCTCCCTGTCCATCACCAACTACCAGAGCTCACTCAGACTCACGCCCATCGAGTCAGTGATGCCATTCAGCCATCTCATCCTTGGTCGTCCCCTTCTCCTCCTGTCCCCAATCCCTCCCAGCATCAGAGTCTTTTCCAATGAGTCAACTCTTCGCATCAGGTGGCCAAAGTACTGGAGCTTCAGCTTCAGCATCATTCCTTCCAAAGAACACCAGGACTGATCTCCTTTATAATGGACTGGTTGGATCTCCTTGCAGTCCAAGGGACTCTCAAGAGTCTTCTCCAACACCACAGTTCAAAAGCATCGATTCTTCAGCGCTCAGGCTTCTTCACAGTCCAACTCTCACATCCATACATGACCACAGGAAAAACCATAGCCTTGACTAGACAGACCTTAGTCGGCAAAGTAATGTCTCTGTTTTTGAATATGCTATCTAGATTGGTCATAACTTTTCTCCCAAGGAGTAAGCGTCTTTTAATTTCATGGCTGTAGTCACCATCTGCAGTGATTTTGGAACCCAGAAAAATAAAGTCAGCCACTGTTTCCACTGTTTCCCCGTCTATTTCCCATGAAGGGATGGGACCAGATACCATGATCTTCGTTTTCTGAATGTTGAGCTTTAAGCCAACTTTTTCATTCTCCTCTTTCACTTTCATCAAGAGGCTTTTTAATTCCTCTTCACTTTCTGCCATAAGGGTGGTGTCATCTGCATATCTGAGGTTATTGATATTTCTCCTGGCAATCTTGATTCCAGCTTAGGTTTCTTCCAGTACAGCGTTTCTCATGATGTATTCTGCATAGAAGTTAAATAAGCAGGGTGACAATATACAGCCTTGACGTACTCCTTTTCCTATTTGGAACCAGTCTGTTGTTCCAAGTCCAGTTCTAACTCTTGCTTCCTGACCTGCATACAGATTTCTCAAGAGGCAAGTCAGGTGATCTGGTATTCCCATCTCTCTCAGAATTTTCCACAGTTTATTATGATATATACATGTTTAGGTATACATAATTCCCTCCTATATTTCTAAACAGCCAGCAGATTTCAAATAATTAATATGGTTATAATCATTAACTCTTAAATAACTAAATGTTCTAATTTATAACATCAATCTATGAAAGAGAAAAGATAATGAACACAAAAATATCTCAAAGGATTCTTTGTCAAGGTTCTCAAATAATTATGACATTATAAAGCTGAGGAAGCACATGCTAGCTAGCATTTAGTTTCTTTCCTGATCCAATTTTTCCAACTCAATAACAGTTTCAAAGAAGAAAACTATCAAAATAACCCCCACAATAACATAAAAGCCAAAAGTTGCATAAGTTAGTACTACATAAAAGTACTTTAAAAACTTCAAACACTAGGGTATTCAGACTGTCTGTCTTCCCTCAATGGTGCTACAAGTTAGGACCCCACAGAATCTGTGAGTCAAAATGTGGAGAAAAAGCAACAATTACAGCTCATTGATATTAGAGAAAAACTTTCACTTCAAATTCTCTTTTATAGCTTTTTCCTCTTCCATGACCAAGAGTAAAAGCCTGGTATTGATGATGATTTAAAATAATAATATCTAGCATTTATGCTTCATTGATGTTTAACAGCTACTTGTCTAAGTATATGTGTTATTTCATTACATCCTGGCAAAAATGCTGTGTAGTTCACTATCTTTTGTTCCCTTTTACATATAAGGAGAATTTGTATAGCAATATCTACAGGGAAGAAAGGAGAAAGCAATAAAGAGAGAGATCCAGGATTCCAGTGGATAATTCTATGAGCAGACCTCATGTAGAATGTAAAACACTACTAAACACCAATTTTCAAGAAATAAAATAAAATGCAAGAGACAAACAGCAAAATGATAAGGAAAAATGAAAGTAAAACAACAAAAACTGCTTAGTTTACAAGTGTATGTAGTTGTTCCACAAGCAAAATGAAATTACAAGAATTTATACTTCAATAATATTTTAGGAAAAAAATTAAACATTTGCAACCAAAACATGAGAATATACATTGCATAATGTGTAATGGAAAGAAAAATAATACTTCTTAATCATTTCACAAGGTACCAATAATACCATGATTTCCACTATCAAACAACTATCATTTTTATTTATACAAAGATTTATTGAACAAATGAAAGGCTCAAACATTGTATCTTTGTCACATTCATGGTTAAGTGAAAATTACTTTTCAAAGAGCTGACTCATTTGAAAAGACCCTGATGCTGGGAAAGATTGAGGGCAGGAGGAGAAGGAGACGACAGAGGATAAGATGGTTGGATGGCATCACTGACTCAATGGACATGGGTTTGGGTGGACTCCGGGAGTTTGTGATGGACAGGGAGGCCTGGCATGCTGCGATGCATGGGGTCGCAAAGAGTCAGACACAACTGAGTGACTGAACTGAACTGGACTTTTCAAAATTCAACAAAATGCTTCTTAATGCTTAGTAATATGCTAACAAAGGCCATTTCCCCATAAAAGCATCCTTATATTTATCATCTGATATTTGTTAATGAAAAGGCCTATAGTACTGACTGCTGCTATGCCAGTTTTTACTTAGGCATAAACATAGCTTAAGGAAGGTACAATTTCTGAAGACAAATAAAGTAAACATCAAATAAAACATTTTTAACTTACAGAAATTATAGTTATTGTACTCCCAATGCTAAACTTCACCCATTCAACCACTTCTTCACAGATGTGCACATTCAACCCTGTGTTAACTAACTGAACATTCAGGCCCCTGGTTAAATGTCAGATATGCATGAATATTTTCATTTAACAAATATGTAGGTACCTATATTATCAGTCCCTAACTCCAATATAGATTAAACACAGCTGAAAAGAAAATTATTTAACCGAAAAAATATCTTGAGGAAAGTATCCATAATTTATCCCAGAGAGAAAAACAGAAAATATCCAAGAGATTAGGAAGTTCAAATGAGATCAAAGTATACATCTAATTAAAATTAAGAAAAAGGAAATAGAGATAAAGGGAAAGAGCTATATTTTAAATGATAACATGTATCTACCTAAACTAGACCATTTCCTACATATAGTCATAAGAAACTGACATCTTGTAGTGCAATTCTGAGCAACAAAAAATACCCAACCCAAAAAGCAATTACTTAATCTAAAACCTTGCTCTACTATATGACATCTGTTTGTGATGCTCTGAAGTTAGTTTCACAGTTTTACACTTCATAAATGATTTCCAATTTCTAAATATTTTTCTTGAATTCATAGATTCCTATCATAAATTATAAGATATCATAAAATATGTTTCTTTGCAGCCTCATGTGAAATCAAAGAAATATCAGCTAACACAAACAGAACAAAACAGCATATGGAATACTTTTTGAGTTTATGTAATTTTCACAAAAAGTTTTATCTCATAATATGTCATACTGAAAGATTTTCTGTGTAGGTATTGTAAATATTAGATACACAATACTTCCCATTACAACAAAGAAAACTGTAATGTAACTATCATTTCCAATATCTAGTTGATAATAACCACTATATCATAGTTTCTCTTAGGAACATTTCTACTATTCTACATACCATACAAGAGCAAAATAGAATTATAAACATTTTTCAGATGAGAAACTTAACTACTAAAGTATTAATAACATTCTCTCTAGATGTAAGCAATTATGGATAATTTTTTCAATTTGTTATCATTTAAAATTCTTCCATAATAAACATATCATGCTGTCAAAAAATATGATAAATTTAAAATTCTTTGATAACTATTCCAAATGAGTCCAAGTTTTTGCTTATTCCTTAAATTCAGATTAAATAACCAAGTAAATGGTAATAAAGTCACTGCTTCCCAAATTATATTTAATCTAAAGAATTTTTACTGCCATACAAATTTCTGCTCAAAATAAAAATATATGAATAATAGATAAAATATTTTCAAACTTAAACTAAAATGAGAAAATGAAGAAGGTAAGAGTTAAATATATGAAAATAATTGTGAAAGACAGCAAGATTTATGAAGAATCAGCAGTTAATCAATAAACCAACTTCTTCTCAAAGAAGTTGACTAAGTAGGGTTCCAGTTGATCAGCCAATCTGAGTGATAACACTCTGAGATCACATAGCCAAATGCAGAAATCACTCAGGAAGCTTAGGAAAAGGAACGGCAAATCCTTTATAAAAATAGAAAGCATGTTTATAAGGAGCACAGAATTATTCAGTACATAATTTAAGGAATTACTTGCATTCAGGTAATTAAGACCTGCTGCTAAGTCACTTCAGTTGTGTCCGACTCTGTGTGACCCCATAGACAGCAGCCCACCAGGCTTCCCCCTCCCTGGGATTCTCCAGGCAAGAACACTGGAGTGGGTTGCCATTGCCTTCCCCAATGCATGAAAGTGAAAAGTGAAAGTGAAGTCGCTCAGTCTTGTCCAACTCTTAGCGATCCCATGGACTGCAGCCTACCAGGCTCCTCTATCCATGGGATTTGCCAGGCAAGAGTATTAGAGTGGGGTGACATCACCTTCTCTGAATTGAGACCTACTCAACTTAAATGAAACATGTTTTCTTCCTTTGAGTTTGAATTTATTTTGATCAAAAGTCACTTCAAAATACAAATAAAAATGTAATTACAAAATTGATCTTCAAAGTAACTTATAAGTGTCAGTCTAGAAACTCATGAATTCATTTCTGAATTAAGTATCAGGAGATAATTTCATAAAGGAGTTATCTATAAACCATTAGTTTATTTTAATAGAGTTGTCAAGGATAAATAAATAAAATCACGAACTAGTAAGTAGAATGTAACATTTAGAGGTTAACTGATGTAAGCATCAATTTAATGTACAGTTCCTCAACCTTTAAGCTTTCTTGGGTTTATTATTTTTCACAATCATTAGTTATTTTGAGAGTTAAGAGTTCCTGAGATTTTGGTATTTTAATGATCATACTTATATTCGATTGTGTTCTTTCTGAAATGAAATATTTTCTGCTCTATGCTCTACTAGGAAACAAGCCTTTTCCAAATGCAAATATCTGAGCCCAGGTGAAAAAAACCCAGCTATGTGGAAGCCACCAGCTACATCCTCCCAGATAGTGAAAAGGAGCTGGGGGATAGGAAAGGTGGTCCCCCATCACATCCACCATCTCTTATTAGTAAACAAGGAAGTAAGAAGTGAACAATAAAGAAAGCAGAACTGGCCTCAGATAGTTAGATGTATATGAAAGAAATGATTTCAGCAAACCCAGACACTTGCATTTTCTGAAAATTTTGTTGTTGTTGTTGTTGTTCAGTTGCTCATTCATATCAAACTCTTTGCAACTCCATGGACTGCAGCACACCAGGCTTTCTAGTCCTGGAGCTTGTTCAATCTCGAGTCCATTGAACCAGTGATGCCATCCAACCATCTCATTCTCTGTTGTCCCCTTCTACACCTGTCTGCATTCTTCCCAGAATCAGGGTCTTTTCTAAGAAAGTCTGCTTTTCACAGCAGGTGGCCAAAGTATTGGCGCTTCAGCTTCAGTATCAGTCCTCCCATTGAATATTCAGGATTGATTTCCTTTAGGATTGACTGGTTTGGTCTCTAAGGGACTCTCAAGGGTCTTCTCTGACACCACAATTGGAAAGTATCAACTCTTCAGCACTGAGCTTTCTTTATGGTCCAATTCTCATATCCTCACATGCTTACTAAAAACCAAAGCTTTGACTATCTGGAACTTTGTCTGGCAAAGTAATGTCTCTGCTTATTGATACACTGTCTAGGTTTGTCACAGGTTTCCTTCCAAGGAGCAAGCAATTTTTAATTTCATGGCTGCAGTCATGGTGATGGCCATGTGGACTAGTCCCTTGTCTTGTCGGAATAGGGTGTTTGCTAAGACCAGTGCATTCTCTTGGAAGTACTCTGTTCACCTCTTCCCTGCTTTATTTTGTACTCCAAGGTCAAACTTGCCAGTTATTCCAGGTATCTCTTGAATTCCTACTTTTGCATTCCAGTTTCCTATGATGGAAAGGACATCTTTTTTTTTTTTTTTTTTGGTGTTATTTCTAGATCATGTAGGTCTTCATAGAACCATTCAATTTTATCTTTCAGCATTAGTGGTTGGGGCATAGACTTGGGTTACTTTGGTACTGAATGGTTTGCCTTGGAAATGAACCGAGATCATTCTGTTGTTTTTGAGATTGCATCCAAGTACTGCATTTCAGACTCTTTTTTGACTGAGGGCTACTCCACTTCTTCTAAGGGATTCTTGCCCACAGTATTAGATATAATGGTCATCTGAATTAAATTTACCTATTCTGGTCCATTTTAGTTCACTGATTCCTAAAACATCAATGTACATTTTTGCCATCTCCTGTTTGACCACTTCCAATTTACCTTGATTCATGGACCTAACATACCAGGTTCCTATGCAATATTTGTTCTTTATAGCATTGGACTTACTTTCACCACCAGACACATCCACAATTGGGTGTTGTTTACACTTTTAGCCTTTTCATTCCTTCTGGAGCTATTTCACCACTCTTCATATTGGGCACTAATGACCTGGGGAGTTCATCTTTCAGTGTATTCATATCTTTTTGCCTTTTCATACTGTTTCTCATACATAGAAGATCACTAAATCTCTTCTTATTAGAGATTTGGATTTTCTTAATTAAAAGTAATCTTTTAATATTCAGATTACCTGTCACCTTGCTGCAAACTTGTATATAGCCTGGCTCCTCCCCACCTCCTTGGAGGTTGTTCTCTGGGTCACTTGAAATACTCTCTTCTAATAAAATCTAACTCTCAACATTTAGGTTGAGTGTATTTTTTCTAGTCAACATCTTCTAAAAATTATCTATATATGAAAAAAGTAACTTCTGATGTAAATAGAAATACATATTCTTTGAAAAAATGCAGTAAGAAAGAAAGGTAGAAATAATCACATCACACAAAATTATGTAAATATTTTTCAGTCTCTCTCATATTTAACAGACAGGATTCAATACCACATGTTTTTATTCTTAACATTAATATTGTAACATGAACGTTTCCTTATGCACGATTTTTAAAGACTTTCTAGTATTGTATGATCAACTAGATTGAAACATTCATTTGTGGTTAAGGATTAAGACTCCTTGTATAGTTTTTGTTACTATATATATGAGTGCAATAAACATCACTGTGCATAGAATCTCTAGGCATCACTGAGCATAATTGATATTTCTTTTTTTTTACTATAAATTAACATAGGAATCATTGAATCAAGAGTAAGAAAAAGTTTTGAATATGAGTGTGCTACATATTTCTTTTAAGCTTAATTAATCAGAAAACACAATGAACAGTCATCTGGAAGTAACATAATTTTTGTTAAAAATGTACCCTTTTCCAGTCTTTCTGTGTTTTAGATTTTTCCATCATTCTTTTGTAAATTAACAACATTGAGATATAATTTGCATAAAATAAAATACATACATTTTAAGTGTAGAGTTGGATAAACTTTGACAAAGATAAGTAGGCATATAACCACCAAAATCAAGATATAGAGCATTTGCGCTTTCCCCAAAATTATTATTTTCTTTATATATCTTATCTTCTTATCACCTGGATGGTACCTCCAAAGGCCTTTATATACCTTTCTTCTTATCCTTTATATACCTTATAAACATTATTTTACAATGTTATAATTTTAGTTTTTATCAGTCATTCTTTTAAGAAAATTAAGAAGAAGAAATCTTAATCTTTGTATTAAGCAGAATTTATAGGATTTCCTAGGCAAGAATACTGGAGTGAGTTGCTAATTCCTTCTCCAGGGGATCTTCCCAACCCAGGGACTGAACCCACATCCAGCATCTCCTACCCTGGAAGGCACATTCTTACCAGTGAGCCACCACAAGATGCTTAAAGTTAATACTGTGTTACCAAGGTGTTGAAAACAATATTCAACATCTTTGCTGGATGCAAACATGTCTGCATCCAGATATGGCCAGAAAGCCAATGTATCCCAGCACTGCTTGCTATCTAGAATCCCTAGTCCCCCCTCTCCCTCTCTCTCTTTTGTTTTCCACTGTTTTTTATTTTGTACTGGTGTTAGTTTTGGCTCAGATGGTAAAGAATCTGCCTGCAATGTGAGAGACCTAGGTTTGATCCCTGGGTTAGGAAAATACCCTGGAGAAAGGAATGGCTATTCACTCCAGTTTTCTTGCCTGGAGAATTCCATGGACAGAGGAGCTTGGCAGGCTACAATCCATAGGGTCACTAAGACTAGGACATGACTGAGCAACTAACACTTTCACTGTTTAACTTTTCACAGTTGGTTACAATGTTGTGGTAGTTTCAGGTGTACAGCAAAGTGAATCAGATATATATATATATATATACACACACACACATGTATACACACACACATACACACATACATCCACTCATTTTTAGATTATTTTCCCATTGAGGTCATTGCAGATTGTTGAGTAGAGTTCCCTGTACTATACAAAAGGTCTTTATTAGTTATCAATCTTATATATAGTAGTGCATATATGTCAGTTCCAATTTCCCAATTTATCCCCCCCTCCTTCTCACCTCCTGGTAGCCATAAGTTTGCTTTCTACACCTATAACTCTTATTTTTATTTTATAGATAAGTTCATTTATACCAACTTTTTAGATTCCACCCATAAGATTTATAATATAATATTTGTCTTTCTCTGTCTGACTGACTTAACTCAGCATGACAACCTCTAGAACAGCCAAAGCAATTTTGGGGTGAAAAAAAAAGAGCTGAAGGAATCAAGCACCATGATTTCAAACTATACTACAAAGCTACAGTAATCAAAACAGTATGGTACTGGCACAAACCAGAAATATAGACCACTGGTCTCCTCTGAATCCTGTAGAGTCTTCTCTCTCTGGTAAGTATCAGGTAGTCCTGCATACCTAGCCCAGCCATTACCTAACTACTCATAGTAAACTCCCTCATAAACCTGGCCACTATTCATTGCAGCACCCTCTTATCTGGTACCCTTTCCTACAGATTCTACATGCTTCAACAACTTATGAACTATAGTCTTTGCCTTTTCAGTTCATATAGGACTGCCATGCTCTTCTCTACCTCCATCTACACAGTTTGGTTTGGAAATTTTCCCAGCCATTGTGATAGTGAAGTTCAACTTATAAATTTTCCCTCTATCATTTGCATTCTCTGACTTCTGATGCTTTCCAATGCCTAAAAATAGTTGCCTCAAATATAGTTTTACAGTGATTTATGAGGAGAAGGCTAGTCTGGCACAAGATATTCCATCAGGGCGAGAAGCAGAAGCAGTTAAAAAAAAAAAAAGGTTTACCACTATTTTTCTCTAAAAGTAATTTATACAATTTCCTATCCTATATTTCTTCTTGATCTTTTCATCAATATTTTAGTTTATGAAAATTGCCATACCATGTATCCATTCATGCTAAATAATTACTCAAATGAATAACTTGAGTTCTGACAAGACTGAGAAATCACCAAGCAATAAGTTAGTTTTTTCATATTTGAATTTTACCTCTAAATTCAGGAGCATGGTAACTATGCCCTATTTCCATATGCTTCAGTGTTTCTTGAAGTCCAGTAATCTAAAAAGTAAAATCCAAAGGTAAGAAGTTATATGCTAAATGACTCCAAAATGGGTTAAAATGCTTAAATACTGATTAACAAATATAGGAAATATTATCTCTCTTGCATTAATTCCTAGGTATCTTAAATTTTTAAAGTTTTAAAAGTTCCCCTTCTCCAGGGAATCTTCCCAACCCAGGGATCGAACCCAGATCTCCCACATTACAGACAGATGCTTTACCAACTGAGCCACCAGAGAAGTCAAAAATTTTAATATTAATTGCAATAAAAGATAACAAATTTAAGTCTAAATTCAAGTTCACAGCAAGAATTAAGTATCTATTATTGGTAAACATTTGAAACATTATTTCACAGCATAGTTTCCTGAACCAAGAATACTTGCCATACACTTTTAATAATAAATATTCAGGTCTCTACTTTGAGTTTTATCCTCTGTTGAAATTGCTTCACAATAGCCTAATTCATCTTCATAACCATGAAAGATGAGGTAAATATTTCTTGGGAAGTGAATATGAAGAGACTGTTGCTATCCTAAAAACTCTTAGCTCATTTTCCATCCACAAACACTTCTTGTTTTATTAAAATTATTTTATAGTTAAGAACATTTGTGAGGTTGGTGGCATACTATTTACCTATATTTCCTGAACAATAGATTTAAATTAAAAATTCAACCTTAAAGAGCTGTCTCATCCCTCATATGATTATGCCAACAAAAAATATCAAGTTTAATTATATACAGATACACATATTTTTCTACTGTCACTGAGTAGTAGTTAATCCTTCCTTCTTTCTTCATTTTCTTTTTTACTTTATGAACATCTCCTACTTTCTAGCACAATAAGATACCTCAAATGCTCACCCAGGCTCATCTTCTACTTGCTTCACCCAGACTACTATCAGCTACTTCAAGAAGCACCACTTCTTTTTACAAAGAAGTAAATAATATTAGAATAATATTAGAAACTGAAGTGTCATTATTTCTAGAGCCTTTCAGCAGATAGACCTAGAAATACATGTATGTATATATAGATAGATAGATATACACACACACACACACACATATTTTAGAATATTTCCTGAATTGAACCCCATGATCCAAAAAAGATAACATGTAATTTATTATACATATATATACATATACTAAAAATGAATTATATTTTATCTTTTTTCAAAAATGGGGCTATAATTCCAAATTTTGGAGATTTGGGGGAATTTTGTAAAGTTGAAAATAATTAAATAACAGATGTTTCCATAAGATTTAAATAAATTTAAAAGTGACCACATTGTTTATTATCTATCAAAATAATTTGGAAACACATACTTATTAGATTTTTGTCATCTCACAGTATACTTTCACTCTTTTACATATGAACTAAATAGGATTAAAAATTCTACAATCTAACCCCTTTACATGCAAAGTATTTGAGAAAACTCAGTAAGCTAAATGTCCAGTAAGATAAGTTTTTTAAGGAAATAAAAAGGACTGGGAACATCTCCTGGAGAATTCCATGGACTGTATGGTCCATGGGGTCACAAAGACTGAGTGACTTTTTCACTTCACTTTTAAGGAAATGACAGTGAATGAGACACAGGTCAATGAGGTTAGAGATGTTAAGGATCTTACAGATGCTGTGGCCGATGCCATAGAATAAGCAAGTTATATTAGGTTTACACTCAAAAGAAACACCCTGGTGTACCTAACCACCAGGAATATAACCAAACCAGCCACACTCTGCTAGAAAGTGAAGGTCAGGAGGACACCATGTAGACTCGGCCAGTGGATACACAAAAGTCCCTTCCACTAGGTGTCATCTGCGAAGAGTGAGAAGAGGACGCTATTTGAAGACAGAAAATTAACACTGATTGTTATCAGCTCAGTTCAGTCGCTCAGTTGTATCCAACACTTTGCGAGGCCATGATCGCAGCACACCAGGCCTCCCTGTCCATCACCAACTACCAGAGCTCACTCAGACTCATGTCCATTGAGTCAGTGATGCCATCCAGCCATCTCATCCTCTGTCGTCCCCTTCTCCTCCTGCCCCCAATCCTTCCCAGCATCAGAGTCTTTTCCAGTGAGTCAACTCTTCGCATCAGATGGCCAAAGTACTGGAGCTTCAGCTTTAGCATCAGTCCTTCCAAAGAAATTCCAGGGCTGATCTCCTTCAGAATGGACTGGTTGGATCTGCTTGCAGTCCAAGGGACTCTCAAGAGTCTTCTCCAACACCACAGTTCAAAAGCATCAATTCTTTAGTGCTC
>SJYA01000226.1:24259-50660 GCA_006410615.1 Neotragus moschatus
CATGATTGTCTGAGTCGTAAGATCTTTTTTGTACAGTTCTTCCGTGTATTCTTGCCACCTCTTCTTAATATCTTCTGCTTCTGTCAGGTCCATACCATTTCTGTCCTTTATCGAGCCCATCTTTGCATGAAATGTTCCCTTGGTATCTCTAATTTTCTTAAAGAGATTTCTAGTCTTTTCCATTCTGTTGTTTTCCTCCATTTCTTTGCATTGATTGCTGAAGAAGGCTTTCTTATCTCTTCTTGCTATTCTTTGGAACTCTGCATTCAGATGCTTATATCTTTCCTTTTCTCCTTTGCTTTTTGCTTCTCTTTTCACAGCTATTTGTAAGGCCTCCTCAGACAGCCATTTTGCTTTTTTGCATTTCTTTTCCATGGGGATGGTCTTGATCCCGGTCTCCTATACAATGTCATGACCCTCCATCCATAGTTCATCAGGCACTCTATCTATCAGATCTAGGCCCTTAAATTTCTCACTTCCACTGTATAATCATAAGGGATCTGATTTAGGTCATACCTGAATGGTCTAGCGGTTTTCCCTACTTTCTTCAATTTCAGTCTTAATTTGGCAATAAGGAGTTCATGTTCTGAGCCACACTCAGCCCCTGGTCTTATTTCTGTTGATTGTATAGAGCTTCTCCATCTTTGGCTGCAAAAATATAATCAGTCTGATTTTGGTGTTGACCATCTGGTGATGTCCATGTATGCTTTAGCTAAATAATCAGTTAATATAACATCCAAGTGCCCTATGTTAAATTCAAAGAGACTGGATAGTCTTTAATAGCAGGTTATGTTTTATTTCATCTTCAGTGGGAATAGCAGTTCAAAGACAAAATAAGTTGTAGATACAGTTCTTTATACATCTGAATGTGTAAAATTCAACCCTTCCTCATAGATAGAATGATTTTCATTTTTAAACATGTTTTTACTTTAGATACATATCAATCATAAGGCAAGTAATTTTACCTTTGCTTAATGTGTAAGAAAAGAGACATATATATATATAATTACCTGAATGTTCACGTGGCTATTTTGCAGCACAGCTAGGACTAACTCCTACCACTCCTCATCTTTAGGGTAACTAAACCACTGGTGAAAATTTTGAGAACCAAAGACTGTACACAGTCTAAATATGTCTTCATATGGCCTGATCTAACTTCATATTAGAGACAGGGGAACAGATGGCCATTCAGGAAGTTAACTTATCCCTGATCGCAAAGATACTGACTAGAAGATCCAGTGATAGGTACACGTGGCAGATGGAGAAATCAACAATCTGGAAGGAAGTGGAGGTACTTGCCATCATGAGTACTAGAAGGCCCTGATACCCTTGAGTAGTAAAACTTAATATGAGTGGTCTGTCCTACTAAACACACATGGTCACTTGGGAATATATGGCCAGGTCACTGATGAGTTCCTCCTGGGAGAAGAGTAACAGGAAGATGAGCATGAGAACGGGGGAAAGAAGAGGAAGATGGTAGCAAAAAGTCTAAGTTGGTTTGTGGCAGGGAAAGCAGCAAGAGCAACCTGAATCTAGCTCATAGCATTCCTGGCAATGGAAATGTGCCTCCTGTTAGGAGGCTGTAGGAACATGTTAGATGAAAAGGAGCAAAGAAGTGAAGTTCTGAAGATTTGACAATATAGTGGCATAAAATTGCAAACTATTATTAAACTCTTTTTAGACAATATTACCATTAATTCATATATTCAAGAACACACAATTAAAGTTCAAGCACAAATAAGGAGACAAGTGATGTTCTCCTTTTAGTAACTAAGTATTACACTCAAGAAAAGACAATATACATTTGATTAATGTATGCCTTAATAAAATCATTCATGCTTTTGCAACCATTGTGCAAACTTCTGTAGCTTCTAAAAGTCTGGCCAAAAATCAGTATCTCCAGAAAAAATAAAAGAATGCTAAGAATAGTGTAGTTTTATACTTTCTAGTCAACTGTTACATATTTTCACCATGACCAAGAAACATTCTGTTTTATTATTATTGAACTCTATACTAACTACCTCTCACTCTACCACCCAAGGACTGGGCCTATACAAGAACACAACAGGAAGAAAAGGGATGTCAATAGCAAAAATGACTGAAAATTGAGTTAGTAACTAGTTGTTTCAAATATTCATTTAGAAGGAAACAGCATGGAGGCTCTATTCATCATCTGATCTGTTTCACAACAATATTAAAAGATAGATCATTATGGCTATATGTTATGCATGAAAAATCTGAGTTTAAAGTATTTAGGTAAGGTCCAGGTTTACAGCCATCATAGATGGCATTTAAAACCCAGTCTAAGTGTTATTAAGTTTTAATGGCTCAGGTTTTCCCTCTCACAATATTTTAATAATCTCCTAAAAAGTTATATTTTAATTAAGTAATTTTAATTCAATAGTAATCTTTGTGTTTTTAAAGCGGAAAAAATATTTTCCTGGATGTTTCCAAATGAATCTTTTTTACATGACTATTGGTGAAAATTATTTAAAATTTAACTCAGAAACAAAAACCAATATTTCTGATAATATTATATAAAAAAAAAAGGTAAATATCATTTTCAGGTAGCTCAGATGATCTCTTTACCTGTCCTATTGCTCTGTCCCTTTCCAAAGAGGTCAGCATTTTCTGCTTCAGTAAAGCATGGTGCTTTTCATGTAATACTCTTATAGCTGGTTCATATGATGCATAATGCAACTTCAACCTATGGAAAATAAAGGGCATCATAAAGGGTAATTGCTGAGAAGGCAATGGCACCCCACTCCAGTACTCTTGCCTGGAAAATCCCATGGACGGAGGAGCCTAGTGGGCTGCAGTCCCTGGGGTCGCTTAGAGTCAGACATGACTGAACGACTTCACTTTCACTTTTCACTTTCATGCATTAGAGAAGGAAATGGCAACCCACTCCAGTGTTCTTGCCTGGAGAATCCCAGGGAGGGGAGAGCCTGGTGAGCTGCCGTCTATGGGGTCGCACAGAGTCGGACACGACTGAAGCAACTTAGCAGCAGCAGCAACAGCAAAGGGTAATTGAGCTAAATCAGTGATTTCCACTTAATATTATGAACCTCTTTTCTCCTAATTTTTGCATTTGAATGAAAAGTGAAAACCATATAAATGTCAATACAACAAAGCCAAGAAGTATAAGAAGTATTATTTGTCATGCAGCTTCCCAGCAACCTGGCTGGAGGTGGGAGAGTCACCTTTCTCTTGAGTTGGTTAGTTCTCTATTTCCTTTTGCTCTATTCAAGTATGCACCCAGAAATCACTGCCATTCATTAATAGAAAAGAAAATTTTAGTTTATTTAATTCAAAAACAATTTTCAACAAGACAAGAGCTACAAACAATGGATGATTAAATAGAGTGTTATTCACATCAAAATTAAGGCTGGTCTTGAAAACAAGTATGAATAACCTCATATTAAGAAAATTAAGTATTTTATTCCTTTGTATATATTCTACAATGTGTTTATTGAATATTATGCTATCTATTTTGCTCCAGACATTGTATTAGGCACTTTTATTATCATAGTTTTCACAGATAAGAAACAGAATTACAATGAGCACACAAATGTAAGTGGCGGAGCCAGGCTTCCAATGTTTACTTGATTTCAAAATCCAAGCTCTTTTCATTACATTGTACTATTTCTTAATCAATGTTTTGTTAAGAGGAAAACAGACTATTTCTTTTTTTCTGAATTTTTATGGACTTGGAACAATTTTATGAACTAAAAACACACAAAAATAAGGCTAATATATGAGACCAAAAGAATAGATTAAGTCAATGACTTAATGACTCTCACACTCTCAAGGTCTTTTTTTTCCCCCCAAGTTAATGTGGTCTCTCTCTTATTAAAGTGGTATTTATTTCTACAGGGATTCAATTAAGAAAAATCAGAAAAATGCTACTTTCTAACATACTGCTAACTTGAAAGTATATTGATTCTGAAGCTCCACAAGATAGACTATGATTAAGAAATCATAATAGTCACAATGACCATAACCACTACAAAAAAACGGCAGTTATCATGACCATCCCAAAGTCATGTTGTTCAAATGTGGCTATTTAAATTTAAGCTTAAATTAATTACAATTAAATAAACATCAAAATCTAATTCATTAGTTATACTAGCCACTTTGAAAGTGCTTAGTAGAGGATGTGACTAGTGACTATTATATGGGACAGTGTAGACATAAATTATTAATAACGTAACAGAAAGTGCCATTGGGCAGCACTCCCTAGAACAAGTAAAGGATAATTTTAGTTAGAGATTATAAATTTTTATTTTGAGGGGAAGGTGGTCAGGGGTAGTCAGCTGCTTCTGCACTTTACTCTCCATGTTTAAAAATTTGGTGAATGTTGTCATGTTCCTTCAAAGATCTGGTGCCTTTGCACAGCATGCTGACCCCACTCTTTCACTCTGTTAACTCATACTTTATAATTCATTTACTTTAGATACAGGTTCCTGAACCCTCTCACTCTCCAATCTGACTCAGGTGACAATTTCTTGGCTGGCATAGCAACAAACAGTATATTTTACTATATTTCTGCTAAGCTACTCTCCCATCACACACCGTAATGATCCCTGGGAACCCTAAGAGCAAGGTCCTAAATTTGTTCATCTTTCTATTTCAAACACATGGTATAGAGCCTGGCACACAGTAAATGCTCAATACTCAATGAATAACTTTACTTGGAACATCCTTCTATGACAAAATGGCTCTAAACTAATTAAATAATTATTTAATAAATAGGCCAACAAATATCAGCAGCTTACCTTTTGAGGTCATTAATTAATTTGTTTTTCTCCTGGACTATTCTCTTGTGGTGCATTCGATGAAAATCACGTTCTTTCTGAGTTTTCAGCAAATCTTCTCTGGCCTTGCTGTAAAAATAAAAATAACAACCACCTTAAAATTCAGTGCTCTTCTCTAATGAAAAAATGAAAGTGAAAGACGAAAGTGAAAAAGATGGCTTAAAGCTTAACATTCAGAAAACTAAGATCATAGCATTTGGTCCCATCACTTAATGGCAAATAGATGGGGAAACAGTGGAAACAGTGGCTGATTTTATTTTGAGAGGCTCCAAAATCTCTGGAGATGGTGACTGCAACCATGAAATTAAAAGGTGCTTACTTCTTGGATGGAAAGTTATGACCAACCTAGATAGCATATTCAAAAGCAGAGACACTACTTTGCCAACAAAGTTCCATCTAGTCAAGGCTATGGTTTTTTCAATAGTCATATATGGATGTGAGAGTTGGACTATAAAGAAAGCTGAGCATCAAAGAATTGATGCTTTTGAACTGTGGTGTTGGAGAAGACTCTTGAGAGTCCCTTGGACTGCAAGGAGATCCAACTAGTCCATTCTGAAGGAGATCAGTCCTGGGTGTTCACTGGAAGGACTGATGTTGAAGCTGAAATACATTGGCCACCTGATGCGAAGAGCTGACTCATTTGAAAAGACTCTGATGCTGGGAAAGATTGAAGGCAGGAGGAGAAGGGGACAACAGAGGATGACATGGTTGGATGGCATCACCAACTCCATGGACATGAGACTGAGTGAACTCTGGGAGTTGGTGATGGACAGGGACCTGGTGTGCTATAGTCCATGGGGTCGCAAAGAGTCAGACACGACTGAGTGACTGAACTGAACTGAATCCAGTACTGTATAATTCAAAAGATAATTTAAAATAAAAAATTCCACTATAATTTTCACTGAAATATCCCTACCAACATAACATATGTGGGGATGAGGGATGAACAAGCTAAAACTTGTAGTTTCAAAAATATCACTCATTCACATTTCATTTAAATAAAGAAAATAAAAGGTATTTTCCCACAATAACTTACAATCCATCTATTTTCAAAGACAATATGTTTACAAGATTGAAATATATACAAAATAGAATAATTCAAAATAATTTCAAATGAACTAAAAGACTTAACCAAATATAATTCTGAACTTGCTTGAATACATGGTTAAGTGGGTTACTTAGTTATGATATTTGTTTTATATATATATATATATAAATTCTAGAAAAATCAAGATATCATTCTGGTAAGGCATGTGAAAAGCCTACACCACCTACAGATCATATTACATATTACAAATAACCGGTAACTTAATGAGATAAGTCTCCAGTGTCAGTGCTATGACACAGAAGCATTCTTTAACTAAATGTATCTTCTGAAGATCCCTGGCATAAAGCAAGCAAGAGTATTCTTTTTAATCTGAAGTCACATGCGAAGAAAATTAATGGGAATTTNACCACCTACAGATCATATTACATATTACAAATAACCGGTAACTTAATGAGATAAGTCTCCAGTGTCAGTGCTATGACACAGAAGCATTCTTTAACTAAATGTATCTTCTGAAGATCCCTGGCATAAAGCAAGCAAGAGTATTCTTTTTAATCTGAAGTCACATGCGAAGAAAATTAATGGGAATTTTTTATCCACCACTACAATATAATTCAATTTCCATATAACAGTGTAAAGTATAATTTATAATAGAAAAATGATTATCTAAAACTCTTAGTTAACTAACAAAGTGCTACTGCACTGAGATTCTCACATTCTAAAAAATGGATAGACTGAAATAGAGTACTGACAGCTCAAAAAAGGTTCAGAATGGAATAAATCTACCTCTCATATTTTAAAATTCAGATTCATATGAAATAAATGGGTGCAATAGATTTCTTCTTTAGGACTTATGTGAGAACAATCATTGAGGAATGGTGGCTGGGAAGCTGCCAAAGTAGTATGAGTTTAGGTTTTCAGACTTGTGATGGCACATATTATTATGATAAATAAGACTTCTTACTGCAAGATCAAGACACACACAGAATATGGTAAAAGTGTGTTTTCCATTCTTCCATGTTTCCTTCTTTGTCCCCGCCATCTCCCACTGATTAGGGATTACCTGTATTATTCTTCATTCTACACTCAATGTTGTAGTTTTGATCACATGTAAATAAACAATGTGTCACAGTACTTCATAGTCTAACCATCTGACCCTCAACTTCATTTCCATGCCAATAATCTTAAAGGCATACAGGCAAATGTTGATTAAAATATTCAGACTTGAAAAATCATCTGTGGAATAGTCCAACTATTAGAAAAAATTATTTATTCTTTCCAGGTTTTAACTCTGTGTGTATATGTAAGTGAAGATGGAGGGAAAAAAAGGGAGAATTCCTCTGCCATTAAAATGTGCATAATACTAATTAGAGAGGAGAGTGAAAAGGAAAAGAGAGTTTAAGTAGCATAGAAAAGATAAATGGCTGAGTTGATATTTTGTTTTGAAAGCACAAGAACATTACCTGAATTCCCATTCTTTTTAAAGAAAAGTGTTTGAAGTGTCTTATATGCTATATGACACATAAAAATATTCAATAAATATTTCTGTAATTGTTTCACTATTATCATGATATTATTTATTATATAGTATAGTAGAACAGATATATTCAATCCGTCTAATAGTTACATGTATCTACCTAAAATAGGGGGTATGCCAGTTGTTAAATATGCTCCAATGAATAAAAAATATCAAGATATATGATTATTAGTAACACTATATATCTTTATAAAAGAATTTAAACTTTATAAACATTTAGTTTGAGTTAAAACTGTACATGGAAAAACAGACTGGTTCCAAACAGGAAAAAGCGTACATCAAGGTTGTATATTGTCACCCTGCTTATTTAACTTATATGCAGAGTACATCATGAGAAATGCTGGGCTGGAAGAAACACAAGCAGGAATCAAGATTGCCTGGAGAAATATCAATAACCTCAGATATGCAGATGACACCACCCT
Organism: Neotragus moschatus; assembly: GCA_006410615.1. Classification (NCBI taxonomy): domain Eukaryota; kingdom Metazoa; phylum Chordata; class Mammalia; order Artiodactyla; family Bovidae; genus Neotragus; species Neotragus moschatus. The sequence continues at coordinate 32,084 of SJYA01000226.1, forward strand.
CATGGCAGAAAGTGAAGAGGNTTTTTCACTCTCCACTTTGACTTTCATCAAGAGGCTTTTTAGTTCCTCTTCACGTTCTGCCATAAGGGTAGTGTCATCTGCATATCTGAAGTTATTGATATTTCTCCATAAACTTTTCTTGTCTGCATTGTATTTTCTTAACATAAAGGCCCAGCAAAGGAAGACAGTATTCTAAATGAGCAAGACTTAGCTCCAGAGGAAGTTATTTAAATTATCATCATAAAAGGGAAATGATGCCTACTCCTAAGGAATACTATGAAAGAGGCAAAAATCAACAATCATCTACTCAAAAAATTATGAGAAACTTAACTAAAGAGCCAAAATGTTAAAAACATACATTTACATAAGCCCCTCATATTTGTCAGGCACATCTACAAAACCTGAGTATATACTGAGCACAAGATAATTCCCTATTATACAGAGCTTATAATATAACAAAAAGTGAATATATTAGATAATTAGATGTAAAAGGCACAAATATCAAGCTTCTTCACAAATATACAGTATTTAATATAATCTAATAACTGGAATGAGATATACAAATAGAACACCAAAACGTATGAATACATCAATCCATCCCCTTAAAATGTATGGATATGAAAATATATGTGTATACACACATGTACACATTCTTCCCAAATTTTAACAGATTGAACTCAATCTTAATCCTAATGCCACCCCAGTCTTTTAATAAAAACTGACAAAGTAAATCTAAAATGTATATGAAAATACGGGATCTAGAATAGCTAAACAATCTTTAAAAAAAAAAAACAAAGTTGGAAGAGCAATCTATCTGACTTTAAGAACTTAAACTTGCAGCAATCAAGAGTGTGGTATTAGCACTAGCATAAGGATAAACAAATAAGTGAATGGAACAGAAAATGGAAACTGACCCACAATTATACAGTAAAATTAATTTTCAACAAAAATGCCAAAGAAATTCAATGAAGAATGAAAACTCTAAGAATGGTTATGGAATAATGAATATCTATTGAAAAGAAAATTAATCTCTAGCTCCTACCTCACAGAATGTACAAAAATTAAAGTAGGCTGAAAATACAAGTTCTAAATTCTTGAAGGTTTTAAAAGAAAATAGAATATATCTTTAACCTGGAAGTAGGCAATGGTATCTTAGCCAAAATATCAAAAGCAGTATTCTAAAAAAGATAAATTAAGACTTTATCAAAATTTAAAACTTCTGCTCATCCAAGAATTGAGCCATAAACTAGGAAAAATATTCAAAATATTCTGACAAAGGATTTGTACCCAAAACATATAAAGAACTCTTAAAAGTCACAAACAGAACAATTGATGCAACAGAAAAAAAAAAAAAAAACAGGAAAAAGACTTAAAACAGAAAGCATCATATTCAAAATATTTTGACAAAGGATTTGTAGCCAATATACAAAGAACTCTTACAACTCACAAATAGGACAACTAAGGCAAAAAAAAAAAAAAAAAAAAGCAGGCAAAAGACTTAGACAGAAAACAGGATGGATGAATGGCCAATAAGTACAAAAAAAAATGTTATCAGTATCATTAGTCATCAGGAAAATGAATATCAAAACTACAATAAGTTGCCATTATACAACCACTAAAATGGCTGAAATTTAAAAGTCTGACAAAACTCAGTGTTGGTGATAATGTGAAGCAATTAGAGCTCTCATATATTTCTTTTGAGAATGTAAAATGACTCAACTTGAATGCTGGAAAATGGATTAGTAGTTTCTTAAACGTCTACACTTTATAAAATTACATTCTCAAACCAGTCAATCCTAAAGGAAATCAACCTGGAATATTCATTGGAAGAACTGATGCTGAAGCTGAAGCTCCAATACTTTGGCCACCTGATACGAAGAGTCAACTCATTGGAAAAGACTCTGATGCTGGGAAAGATTGGAAGCAAAAAGGAGAAGGAGGCAGCAGAGGATGAGATGGTTAGATATCATCACCGAATCAATGGACACGAATATGAGCAAACTCTGAGAGACAGTGGAGCACAGGGAAGCCTGGCATGCTGCAGTTCACAGGAACTCAAAGAAACATGACTTAGCGACTAACAAGTTTTTAGACAAAAAGACTTGTACAAAAAGACTTGTACATAAATGTTCACAGGAATATCATTCAAAATAACTACAGCTGGAAACAACTCAATAGAAAAAGGGTAATAAATAAATTCTGGTATACACTATACAATAGGATACTACTTAGCAATAAATAATTCAGATATCATCACTGACTCAATGAATATCAATTTGAGCAAACTCTGGGAGACAGTGGAGGACAGGGAAGCCTGTCGTGCTGCAGTCCATGGGGTCGCAAACAGTTGGACACAACTGAGCAACTGAACTGAACTAGCAATAAAAGGGAACAAATTACTCATAAATGAAAATATCACAGATAAATTTTACAGACTTTAGATGAGCAGAAGAAGCCAAACACAAAGAAATGAACATTCTGTGATTCCATTTATGAAGTTCTCCAACTGGTGAAGCTAATCCAAAGTGGAAAATAAAATCAGAACATTAATTGTCAGGGCAGGGAATGACAAAGAAGGGACACAAAAGAAATCCCTGGATAAACAGCAATGCTCTATATTATGAGTTGGGAGGTTATAAGACTGTCTGTCTGGATGGCTCCATCTCTCTTTGTAAAACATCACCTCTGCTCTTCCATAGAACTGCTCTCTCATTTCCAACCAGGAAGAGAGTCAAAAATAAATCTCATCATTCTGGAAAATAAAAATTCCCCCAGGTATCAAAGTCCAAAAAAAAAGACTTCACTTGTTTGTCAAAATCATGTAGCTAAAGTATGCACATTTCAATTTATATAAATTATAACTCAAAAAATTATAAAAATAATAAATGGAATGTGGGGTAGACTGTGGGAGGAAACAAATGAAATAATGGCAGAAAGTTGATAAGTGTTGAAACTGTCTGACTGGCTCATGAGGCCCATTATTCTCTTTTGTTTACTTTCTATACGATTGATACTTGTTTAGAATTAAAAACTTCATATATGTAAACAAATAAATAAATTGCCTTATACCTGACTTCTGGAAGAGATCCCACTCTTGGGTCTTTCTTCAGTGTTACTGATGCTGCTAATAATGAAGATGATAATGCTATTCCACCCACTTAATAATACTGTGTACTAGACACAATGCTCATTACACTGTGGTGAATAAGACAAGCACAATCTTTATCTCTTTATCTCTCAGATGTATAAACAAAATGAATAAGAAAATAAAGCATATGCATATATATATATATATCCACAAACTGTAGTGAGTGTTCTGAAAGGAGGGGAAAAAAAGGATGTTTTAATATAGAATATTGATTTAATCCTTCTGAAAGTGAAAGTCGCTCAGTCATGTCGGACTCTTTGCAACCCCATGGACTATAGAGTCCATGGAATTCTCCAGGTCAGAATACTAGAATGGGTAGCCTTTCCCTAGGGGATCTTGCCAACCGAGGGATCGAACTCAGGTCTCCTGCTTTGCAGGCGGATATTTTACCAGCTGAGCCACTTTACTGAGCACTTATCATGTGATAGACATTGGGTTAAACACTTTAAAATGACGCCCTCAAGGATAATGTCACTCCACTGACATATGTGAAAACTGAGAGATAACTATATTTTTATAGCTAATAAGTGGCAGACAGCATGTACTTGTGCTACTCTGTCCTTAATACCTGGCCCGATATTATCCATTCTGAGTAAAAGTTTGACTGGGGTTAGTAAGTAATGAAGAATTTGATAACAACATATGTGTTCCTTTCAAGGACCTAATTTTTCCATAAGGAGCTGGTCTGACTTATTATTATGTAGTAACAAGACAGGTCAGCCTATAAGATTATGCAGGATATAATGCTCTCCCTAGGTCGATCATGTCCCTGCATCCAATCTACTTTCCATACAGGAGCCACTTTACATTATGATTTTCCTCAAAAACTATCCATTAGCCTCACATCCCACTTAGAGAAAAAAAAAGAAAATTTTAACAAAGGCTTCTACCACTTACCCAATGGGTCTAGTCACTATAGTCACCTTACACATCCTCCAACAAGTTAAGCTGTCTCCAACATAGGTTCTTTGTATTTCCTTTTCCTGTGCCTGGAATTCCCTTTTCCCAAGCTGACACATGGCCTTCTCCTTCAGTTTTTCCAGATAACGGAGAGGACTTCTCTCACTATCCTGTATAACGCAGTGTGTCATTTATTTGTCTCCTTTACTTGTGTTCTTTTTCTGCATAGCACCTACTGTCACCTGATTCAACATGTTCTGTCAACTTCCACGTGTAGTTAGTGGCCATCTAACTGGACAGCATACCTTAGAGAGCTTAAACAGCATGAAGGCAAGCTTGTCTGTGAGGCAGAAGGAGGAGGCAGAAAAGCACATTCTCACAGCATGGAAGGGAGGAGAAGAATGAAAAATAGTGTGCTCACTTGACTAGAATAGTCAGGGTGAAAGCCAAACTGCAGAATATTTAGTACAAGTCCAATGTTGCTTTTAGTAGTAAGATATCCAATTAAGAATAGTTGCAATATCTACATCAGGGGGTCTCCAGCCTCTAGGATCCAATGCCTGATGATCTGAGGTGGAGTTAATGTAATAAAACAGAAATAATGTGCACAAAATATATAATGAGCTTGAATCATCCCGAAACCATCACTCCCACCCGAACCGGTACACTGAAAACCTGTCTTCCACAAAATCACTCCCCGGTACCTAGAAGGTTGGAACCACTCATGTACATTATACATTATTAGCAAGAGACACAAAATGCTAGTCAAGATACAAAAGAAAATCAAGGTTTCGAATCAATAAAATCGGTAATTTTTAATTCACCTCAAATTGAAATGAATATTGTGGCAGATCAGCTACCAAATAAAACAAGGTTTATGCTGCTGCTGCTGCTGCTGCTGTTAAGTCGCTTCAGTTATATTCGACTTTGTGTGACCCCATAGACAGCAGCCCACCAGGTTCCCCCATCCCTGGGATTCTCTAGGCAAGAACACTGGAGTGGGTTGCCATTTCCTTCTCCAATGCATGAAAGTGAAAAGTGAAAGTGAATTTGCTCAGTCATGTCCGACTCTTAGTGACCCCATGGACTGCAGCATGCCAGGCTCCTCCGTCCATGGGATTTTCCAAGCAAGAGTACTGGAGTGGGGTGCCATTGCCTTCTACTCAAGGTTTATGAAATAATGTCTTAACTGTGAAAGACATCTCTAAGTGATGTTTTTAGTGTTCATGCAACTAACATTTTTCTGAAAATATAAGAGAGGTCACTTCAGTTCTAGACTTCTGAACTTAAAATAATTTGTTGGGGCTCCCCTGGTAGCTCAGTGGTAGAGAATCCGCCTGCCAATGTGGGACACACATAGATTTGATCTCTGATCCAGGAAGATCCCACATGCCACAGAGCAACTAAGCCCATGTGCCACAAGTACTGAGCCTGTGCTCTAGAGCCTGGGAGCTACAGCTACTGAGCCCATGTACTGCAACTACTGAAGCCCACGTGCCCTAGAGACCCTGCTCCACAAGAAGAGAAGCCGCTACAATGAGAAGCCCACACACCACAACTAGAGAGTAGCTCCCCACTCATCACAACTAGAGAAAAGCCCATGCAACAATGAAGACCCAGCACAGCAAAAAAATAAAGTAATTAATTAAATTACCAAAAAGTAACAATTGGGCCACATTTCAATATAAATGTACAATTAGATTCTAATCTTCCAACAAAGAATGTCAAACTACTACTCATATCATTCCTCCAGTACCTAGTATGCAATATTAATATATTCAATGTAACTATGAACCTTTTTAATAATGCTGTTTTTCCCTTAGAAACATCTATAAAGTAATTTTCCAAGCAGTTTTGTCTCAAACTTGTTCATATCAATATATAATTGACATATAACATTATATCAGTTTCAGTTGTATAATATACTGACTCAGTGTTTACATATATTGCAAAATAATCATGATAAATCTGGTTAACATGCACTACTTACATACAGATATACCATACACCAAATTTTACATCTTAAAAGATAATCTACATTTGCAGCAAATAAGGGAAAGCCTCTGTTCTAAAACTGTCATTGCTTAGAACAGAGAAAAAGACAATTTTTTTTTAATTACAGCAACTCAATTATTTTACAGTGAAATATTTTCCCTTTTCATTTCTTCCTCATGCCTCATCACTGCCAATTTCAAAAATAATAATGATGTGATAATTTTTTAAAATCTAGGGATGACAGCCTTTAGAGATATTGATAATAATAGCTGACATTTTCAAAGCACTTTGTGATTTACACAGCTCTTTAATGTAGACTGTCTTGTTTAATTATCACATTACTCCCTAGGAGTTAATAATATTATGCATAATTATTCCCAATATAACAATAAGGAAACTGAGTTAATAAGTAGCAGAATATTAGAAGCCAGGTATTTGAACTTTTAATATAGTACTCTTTCCATGGCAAATTTCCTCTAGACAAATATTAAGTTTATATGATTTTGCTGATTTTTCCAGATACATCACTAAATGCTACCAGTTTAATAAAGATAATATAAAACACATCTGTAACCTGATTCTTTTTGCATATTAAATATTAATTATTATTATTAGCATTTGACATCTTGCTTTAAGAAATAGGCTTAATCTTTAAAAAGTAAACTTAAACGTAAACTCTTTAAAGAGAATCCTATGTTTAGCACTTAATTGTTACTGGGAAAATATCCTCACAAGTCAAACTGAAAAACCTGTGTGATGCGCCTTTGGAGAAAAATCTCCCCAACCTTGTCTGCATCATAAAAAAGTCTTTCCCAATCCAGGGCTTGGCCCAGGACTCAAGGATCCTGAGAAAGGCCATGGAATTCAGTTCTTCATGGATCAGGGCTGTAATGGATGTTGGGGAAGAGACAGACACGCTCTCACATACGCAAGGAGACCTGCATATGGTGTATGTCATGTGCTACATGACATGGAGGTCCATCTCCAACAGACCATTAACGGATACAGAATGAAAAGACATGTCTCCCATAGAACGCAATGACCTCGTGAATCTTCAGACACTTAGTCTTATCTATCCACTTAAGATATGAGAAAACTGAGACCCAAGGATGAGGGTCTGATCCGAGATGCCTGTGTGACCCAAGCCAGTAAGGTCTCAGGCTGAGACTGTTGAAGTTGGAGCCAGAGGAGAAGACTGTGAAGATGAACACCCAGCCAAGGCCAGGACCAGAGGAAAAAGTGTGGGGCCTTGTATGAAATGCAAGGAAGCCTCCCTCTTGGGGCCTTCCTATACAAATATATCTATGGGAAGAAAGATGTATGGAAAGAAACTTTCCTCAAATCTGTGGCTACTCCAGTGCTTTCCAGTAAATGCCATCTATCCCTTAAAAAAGAAAAAAAAAAAAAAAAACCCTCTGTGATGAGACTTACAATTTAGGGAAAACTTGTAGCATGAGAGAAGTAGTTTTGGGAATTTTGTACAAAATGTCAGTCTCCATTTTCTGAGAAAGCATTCAACAAAACAGGCAATACGTGTCATCAAAAAGGGCTGTGAAGCACAATGTGCTTAACATTCATTCAATGATATAAATGTTAAGCATTTATATAGGGTCAAGCAGCTTTCCTTCAGACTTTTCATGTCGGGTAGATTAAACTAAATAAATACTTTCCTTTTCTAATTTGTTTAAATTTAATTCTACTGAGTAAGATAGATTTGAGAGATACCATAAGACCACTGAAACTAAAACTATATTTTAGTAAATACATGTAAATCTTAAAAACATTTACTAACCTGACACTAACCTAGACAGCATATTAAAAAGCAGAGACATTACTTTGTCTACAAAGGTCCATCTAGTCAAGGCTATGGTTTTTCCAGTGGTTATGTATCAGTGTGAGAGCTGGACTATAAAGAAAGCTGAGCACCAAAGAATTGTTGCTTTGAACTGTGATGTTGGAGAAGACTCTTGAGAGTCCCTTGGACTGCAAGGAGATCCAACCAGTCCATCCTAAAGGAGATCAGTCCTGGAAGGACTGATCATCAGTTCATTGAAAGGACTGATGTTGAAGATGAAACTCCAATACTTTGACCACCTGATGCGAAGAGCTGACTCATTTAAAAAGACCCTGATGCTGGGAAAGATTGAGGGCAGGAGGAGGAGGGGATGACAGAGGATAATATGGTTGGATGGCATCACCGACTCAATGTATATGAGTTTGGGTGGATTCCGGGGGTTAGTGATGGACAGGGAGGCCTGGCAAAGAATCGGACATGACTGAGCAACTGAACTGAAATGAACCTGATATTTTAGTAAACATGAATAAGAGATTTAACTTGAGTGATATCTGTATGAATCATGCTTTTTAACATTAAGTTAATAATTACACAGATAATAGTTTGTATCATTTTGATTATAGTTATTAAATAGTCAATAAATAACCAGTAATAAAAATGATTATTTTGTATTACTGGGACAAATCTCATTGCAGAAAAAAGGCTCTATATATACAAAAGAAATTAGCAAACTCAAGCAATAATTCAAAGGAGATCAAGATCTGAAACAATATGCCAGGCAGCACTCTGAAAAATCTGCTGGGTCACATTCCCAGTGCATCCATTAGGCATCTATACAGAATCATAGTGAGTATCAGAACCAAGAATGCAAACCACTTCTGAGAAAAGGAACTGAGAATAGAGAGGACGGTTCTAGTAGCATCATTCTGTGGATCATCATACGCTTCAATCCAAAACCCCAAATAGATAATATGATGGAGGAGGAAATGGCAACCCACTTCCTGTACCCCTGCCTGGAGAATTCCATGGACAGAGGAGCCTGGCAGGCTACCGTCCATGGGATCACAAGGGTCAGACACGACTAAGTGTCTAACACACACACACAGATAATATGAAATTTGTATAACTTGCAAAATATAATTCTACAAGTGCATATAATGACTGAATAAACAATCATACACATTATTTTTATTTACTGCCACCTTGCAGAAATAGAAGCTTATTTTAAATGTTTCCTTCTGTTTGCAATACAGTCTTGTTTCTTTAAGCTTTTTTTATGAAGCTCTTAGAAAAACTATGTTCCTATATGGTAGTTCTGTTTATCTGATTTTTTGTTTTAATATGATTCTTTTAACAGAGAAACCTCTCTTTAAATGTTTAATAAAAATTAATGAACAAAGCATAAACTGGCTCTACTCCATATCTAAGTATTGATTTTTCATCTAACATTGTCTTAGATGAGTAGATTCACCTCAAGTCAACACATTCACATATTTGTCTTTGCCAGAATAACACTGCCCATTTATCTAAATCTGTTTGCCAAAAAATTACTTGTTTTTCATTAATTTTAGAATGAGAGAAACCTGTAGAGAGATTTGCTTTCTGTTAAGTTTCTCCACTGTGCATAAATTCATGCTACAAAATTACAAAATAACAGTTTTCTTTGGGGAATTTTCAAATACTGAAATTCCTCTACTAAGAGTACACTGGGGCTTCCAGGTGGAACTAGTGGTAAAGAATTTGGCTACCAATGCAGGAGACGTAAGAGACGTTGAGTTCAGTCCCTGGGTTGGGAGGATCTCCTAGAGAAAGAAATGGTAACCTGCTCCAGTATTCTTACCTGGAAAATTCCATAAACAGAGGAGCTTGGCATGCTACAGTCCATGGGGTTCTTTCTTCCGCTAATTTTTCTGTAATTTTATTATTATTTCAGAAATTGGCTTACTCTCATGGGAGAAGATTTCCACAAACCATATGACTCTCAAAATACATAAGGAAGCAAATGAAAGTCAAAGTGAAAAGAACTGGGCTTCCCTGATAGTTCAGTTGGTAAAGAATCCACCTGCAATGTAGAAGACCCCCATTCAATTCCCGGGTTGAGAAGATCCACTGGAGAAGGGATAGGCTACCCACTCCAGTATTCTTGGGCTTCCCTTGTGGCTCAGCTGGTAAAGAATCCTCCTGCAATGCAGGAGACCTGGGTTCCCACAGGTAGCAAATGTTACATAGCACATTAACAACCTCCTGCACAACCCCCCTCATCCCACTCTTGATGGTGAATTACAGTTGTGAGTGTTCTGCTCATCTGTTCAATTAAGTAAGTTGCTGGTGAAGCCTTTCACATTCTTTCCAACTTGCACTGACATATAATTCAGTTCTCCAGAACTAAAGCTCTGGTGCATAAACCATCATCCATATAGTAGCAAATTCAAGTCTTATTTTTATTTAATCCAAAATAGAAAAAAAAAAGTTATTAGAAAACAACATACTCAGCTGCTTGTTTATAGTGCTTCAAATCTTTCTTCAAAATTTTGTTCTCATTTTCTAAAAGCATGTTCTGAGTGTAGACATCTGGAACAATCCCACCATCTCTAAGTTCAGTTATTCCCTTCTGTATTAACTCATACCTAGGGTAAAATCAAACAGAAGATTTCATGCTGTTTCTTTCTACTAAATTGGTTTTACTTATATACATTTCAAAAAGTTAAGTATAAGGGAATGTTTAGTAATAAGTTGCAATATTACTTTTTAAACTAAAACATCAATATTCATAATATACTTTAAAATGAAATGCTAAGTATTAATATCATCATGGTGCATAAAATATAACTTAACAGCTTCTATGCTCCAGGCACTAGTCCAGACACTAGTCCAGACACTGGTGAAATTAACAAAAATGTCTAAGTCTCTACCTAATAGAGTTTCCATTCTAGTACGGATGGTGACACATTCTATGAATTAAAGTGAGATAAGAAAAACAGACACTAAAGTAGAGAGTGATGTGCTATTTTATCTAACGTGGCCAGAGAAAGTATAACAGACTATTTGATCAGGGACTTAGAAAAAAAGAGAGAATAAGCCATGTGGATATGTGGGAGAGAAGCAATCTTGGCTGACAGAAAAATATGTGTAAATGTGTAAAGGCCCTGAGATAAGGAGGTGTTTGACACATACAATGTAAAGCAAAAAGTCAGTACATCTGGAGTATCTGGAAATGGAGCCAACTAAGTGAGCAGGAAAGAGAGTGGTGAGAAATAAGTCAGGAAAGACAGCACGGAGCCAGAAACAGGAATGTGATTTTACTCTGAATTAGACCAAAGTCACTGGAAGGCTTTGAGAGACAAGAGACGCTCAACAGATTTATGTTTGATAAGGATTAATCCACCATCTCTCTGAATAAACTGGCACTAGAGGAAATGGCAACCTACTCCAGTGTTCTTGCCTGGAGAATCCCAGGGATGGGGGAGCCTGGTGGGCTGCCGTCTATGGGGTCGCACAGAGTCAGACACGACTGAAGCGACTTAGCAGAGAATAGAAAGTAGAAGCAGAGAGTCTGCTGTAAGAGTTCAGGAGAGAGACTGATAGATTAGACAAAATTTGGTAGCAGTAGATTGTGAGAAATGGGTCCCTTCTGGACATGCTGTTAAGATGAAGCCAACAGAATTCGCTTAGAGATCAGATATCATGTTTTAGCTAAAAAAGAAAATTGAGGATGACTCCAAGGTTTTTGGCTGAGCCACAGACAGACATGCACTATGTCTGCTAGGCAATTAAGTGAAAATAAACATTGTAAGTACACATCAAAAGTTAAGGGAAAAGTCAGGACATGAAATTTAAATCTGGGATAGATCAGTAAATAGATACACTTTAAAGTCACAAGACTGGATAAAGGCCAGTCAGGAAGCAAACATAAAGTGAAAAGTAAGAAAGTTCTATGACTGTTTTGAGATTGGGAAGAGAGGAAATATTACCAAACAGAGACTAAGAAAGAGAGGGGTCAGTGAAGCAGTGAAAGGACTGTGGCTAAGGGACCAAATGAAGAAAGTGCTGGAAGAAGTTAGTAATGAATAACAGTGACAAATGATATAAGGAGAAAGGATAGGAAGAATACTAAGGATCAACCACTGAATTTGCCAATGTAAAGTCACTGAAAAATGTTTCAATAGACTCATGGAGGGGCTTTCCTGGTGGCTCAGATGATAAAGAATATGCCTACAATGGGGGAAACCTTTGGGAAGATCCCCTGGAGAAGGGACTAGCAACCCACTCCAGTATTCTTTCCTGGAGAATTTCATGGACACAGGAGTCAGGCAACCTACAGTCCATGGAGTTGCAAAGAGTTGGACACAAATGAGTGACTAAGACACACACACACACACACACACAAATACACAGAGTCATGGAGATGAAAGTAGAACTAGAGTAGGAATGAGAAAGCAGGACATGAAGAAGTGGCAACAAACTCCTTCAAGGAGATAGACCATAAAAGCAGAACCTACGAAATCAAGATGACCCTGAAGAGAAAATGGAGTCCAGGGTGTTCTATCTTCTCCTATGTTTTTAATACATGACATATTATTGTACATCTTATGCTCATGGCAGTGATTCAGCAGAGAGGGAAATCTTTTACAGTACAGGGGAGAGAGGGGACAACTGCAGGAGTCATGTAGTGAGTAGGCGAGAGCATCCAATAGAGGAGAGCTGGCTTCAGATGACAGGGTCTATGGCCCAGCCAAGCAACAAGAGATGGAGAATGCTGAGATCAGAGGCAGTGGGCTGGTAGAAAGGAAACAAGACATGTGGAACTTATACTTTCTCAGTGAAATACGAAGGTGCATCAGAAAATCATTTATAAATCAATTAATTGTTTTAATCATTATATGTAGCAATTAATAGTTAAAGAAAAAAACAAAGCATAGAGAAATCATTTCAAGTAGTTCAGTTATTAACCAAAATTCCCTACAAACCTTGCTATAGGTGAGCTAAATATAAGTTTTAAATATTAAATTTTCTGCATTTTCATATTATACATCTTAGCTTTATTAATATACTACACATTAGTAGTCATATGTTTTATGTTATGTGTTATATATCTTATCTGATACCAAAAAAGAGCAAGAGAACCCTGCTGAATATACAAAAGTTCAAGACAACTGAATCAAGATCAAGTGATATTTGGGCTTCCCTGGTGGCTCAAATGGTAAAGAATCTGCCTTCAACAGAGGAGATCTGGATTTAATCGCTAGGTCTGGAAGATCTCCTGGAGAAGGGAATGGCTACCCACTCCAGTATTCTTGCCTGGAGAACTCCATGGACAGAGAAGCCTGGTGGACTACAGTTCACTATTTGCCAAAACCTACAAAACAACACATATCATTTAATCATAAAATCACTTTTCTATCCATATTTGGACCGTGGTTTATACTTATCTCAGAAGAGAAGACATAAGGACTGACTGAAGTACTGGACTATAAAGATTTTCTGACCATAAAATTAGCTGAGGGATGGGATGGGGAGGGAGGTGGGAAGGAGGCTCAGGATGGGGGACATATGTACACCCATGGCTGATTCATATCAATGTATGGCAAAAACCACTACAATATTGTAAAGTAATTAGCCTCCAATGAAAATAATTTTTTTTAATTGGCTTTCAGCCACTGGCTTTATTTAATGCCGAAAAAATCTCTAAAGAAATTATTTCAATAAGAAAAAAAGTGATATGCAGTCCTTTAAATTACATGTTATGTAAATAAATTAATATGTGGTAAAAGTTGTAACTGCACTACCCACATTTGAGTGATTACATATTACACCAAATTTTATTGACTAAAAGCAGCAATATTTATCTTGTGAAAATTAAAAAAATCAGACTACTAATATAATTTCTTTTACAGTTTAAGAGAAATTTAAGATCACTTCAGTTCAGTAGCTCAGTCATGTCTGACTTTTTGCAACCCATGGACTGCAGCATGCCAGGATTTCCTGTCCAAAACCAACTCCTGGAGCTTGCTCAAACTCATGTCCATCAAGTTGGTGATACCCATCCAACCATCTCATCCTCTGTAGTCCCCTTCTCTTCCTGCCCTCAATCTTTCCTACCATCAGGGTCTTGCCCAATGAGTCAGTTCTTCGCATCAGGTAGCCAAAGTATTGGAGTTTAAATATTATTAATAATTGTACTATTACCTTTGATGGCATTTTTATTATCACCCAAACTTCAGTGCAATGGTAGAAACAGAAGCTAAACTGGAGAGAAACAAGGATGTAAAAGAATAAAGAAAGAAAATAAAGTCCCTGTTTTACAAAACACATTTGGCTATAAAGGGAAAAAGAGTTGGAGTGAGTTGGAGGTAATAAGAGGAGAAGGTAGAGGCAAAAATGTACATTTTGGGTGAGTGAGCCTGACCTTGTTAACAGCCAGCAGAACAATCCAGAGGAGCAAAGGAGATGGTTGACATATGCTCAGTCAGGGTAAATAAAATGCACTACCATATTTTCTCCATTGTAACACTTTAATTTTGCCCCCAGGGAAATAATCATTGTTCACAGAGCACTTCTAAATGGCCATAAAAATATTACTGACTAAACCCACAGTATAGACTTTTCGTGGTTCATAGATTTTATATATATATATATATATATATATATATACACACACACACACACAGATATATACATATGTCTATATAGATACATGTATAATATTTTTTTGTGTGTAAAGGGCCATAAAATAAACATTTAGAATTTGGGGGGAAAAGAAAAGCTTTCAAGGTCATATGGTCTCTTGTGACTAACTTTGCTGTTATATGTAGTAGTGTGAAAGCAACCACAGACAAACAGATAATACCTAAAAGATAGGTCATGGCTGTGTTTCAGTAAAATTTTATTTACCAAAATAGGAGGCAGGTTAGATTTGGCCCCGGGGTCTTAGTTTGCTGACCCCAGATTTAATGGACTTAATGTAATTACTATTTGAAGAATGAAAAAAGTAAGTTTTTTTGTTTTTTTTGTTTGATTGCTTCTTGTAAGTTTGTTTTACAAATCAACAAGAGGGAAACCTTGATTCATCACCTTTTGTAAGATTAAATGAATTTATAGAAATGATAAATTACAAGTGTTCTTCCTCATAATAAGAAATTATAAAAATAATATACATGGCAATCCACTCCAGTATTCTTGCCTGGAGAATCCCCATGGACAGAAAAGCCTGGCAGGCTACAGTCCATGGGGTCACAAACAGTCAGACATGACTGAGCAACTAAGCACACATTCCTATACACTTACTATGCATTATAAATAAAGGATTCTGATCAAAGTAAAACATGTCTCACTTGAAATAAAACTATCCAGTACAGTATAATCTCATTACAAATAATTTGTAATCTCATTACAAACTGGAAGNCATGGGGTCACAAACAGTCAGACATGACTGAGCAACTAAGCACACATTCCTATACACTTACTATGCATTATAAATAAAGGATTCTGATCAAAGTAAAACATGTCTCACTTGAAATAAAACTATCCAGTACAGTATAATCTCATTACAAATAATTTGTAATCTCATTACAAACTGGAAGCTAGGGATCAGAATAAAATTATTTGAACCACAGTATTATTAAAGCCAAATAATGAAGAGATATTTATACAAATTTTACTTTAAAATCATAATATTACAATAAATGATATGCTTACTTAGGGTTTCTATAAACCTTAATATTATTGCACTTTTCTGAAATTTCATCTAGCAATTTCAAATTGCTAAATCTAAAAGGATAATATTTCAACAAACGCCTAATTAAGAGTATTACTTGGTTCCAGATTTCTCCAAGGGAATCATTTCACACTTCGGCGCAAAATATAAGCACTACATATCCTAACCATAGCTTTAGAAGAAAAATAGGACACTAAACTACATTAATCATCATTTCATTAGTAATGCAAATTAATTATCTATCTACTCTTACAAAAATATATTCTTTAATACATTTATAATTATTTCATAAGGACATTATTATACAAATCATTCACACAATTTCTAGATTTAATAAGAAGAGTATTATTTTTCTACCATCAAACCTGCTTTTTTTAACTGTACTAGTGAAAAATGGCTCTCCTCATTAAATTTATTAACACAACACATGAAATTTAAAATAATGAAATTGATTACTTCTATATGAATGGTCTCTGTAGATTTGAACAAAAACAGCAAAATAGAAATACTAAATCAGTTGGATTAGTAGAAATTAACAAATTGTGCCTATATTTAAAATTATTATAGGATTGAACTCCAAAACACCATAAACAACTTTATATATCATATTATTCCTTCTTTCTATAATATGCAATGACTTTTAAAAAAACAAAACACTTATTATCCAACTATTTAATAATATTTTGTTAAAGAATGCTAAGGAGCCCAAAAATATGCCTGATGACATTATTGCTATAGCGAAGGAATAAAGACAGTAGGCCTGCTGATTTTCATAACAATAAGTTATTAAAATTTTCAGTTATAACAAGAAAGCCCTGTGTAGGTATCATCTGACCATGTAATTTCACTTACTTATAAATGAAGGGACATTTATAGAAAAAGAATCAGTCGTGTGAGTAGAGAAAAGCAGGGCATTACATTCTAAGTAAAACTAAGCAAAGTAGTACTGTTAACAGGATGTGTCTTATGTAGGAGATAATACTCGTAATTATATAAAAGATATTTTTAAATATTTCTTTAAGTAGCCCTGGATTATATAACTCCAAGAGATGTTCCATTTTCTTGATTCTTGGGAATCACTTAAATTTGAGTATTTAGAAAAGATATTTAATTTAAAACTTTTTTGAAATTGATATCCCAACTGTGTATGTGTTTGTGCTGTAGTTTCAGTGGCAGTATTAGAAAAAGTTTCTATACAGCTCTTTCATTTTACATAAGCTGAGTCACTCAGTCTTTTGAGATGATTAAAAGTATACATGTTAAATAATGTTAGTATTTCTAGACTATTTATCTATTTAATTATTTACCATTCAGATTGAAAGCAATCAAGAGTTCTGGTCATTCCCATTTTAATCAGGAAATTGCAAAGAAAGTCTTCTATTGCTTCAGGTACTGCATGCTTTGGAGAAAAGACTGTTTTCTGCTCCTAAAATTTAAAAGTGAAATTATTTATTTAAAAATTATCAAAGCTTTAATTGTACAGCTAGACCTTACATTCATTCATTCATTCACTTTTTGAACAATTTTGTTGAATATTACATCCAGGAACTATTTTAATCACTAGGGACAAAGCAGTGATGAAAACAGACTAGACTCAGTCCTTACAAGTAATAATCAAGTGAATGTGGACAGAAAATGAGTAACTAAATTAAAAATATATAGTATCACCAATGATACTAACTGCTGGGGGTAAAAGCAGAGGGTTGAAGTGAGGGAAAGCCACGTATGGAGCAGATACGTGTGTGGAGCTGGTCTGCTATGTATGCTGCATGATGAAGAACGATTACATTGAGAAAGTGACATGTGAACATATATCTAGAGAAGAGGTGGAGTCACATTCCAGACATAGCATCAGCAAGTACAAAGGCAGACAAGACTGTGATTTGGACCGCCCAAAAAACAATAAGGGGGTCAGCTTGCCCTAACAATAGTATATGACACACTCAAACAAAGAAAAAAATAGTATGGACTGTTCAATTCTTTTACTTATAATAATTATAAAAGGATGTGGTTTCGGTGCCTATATTTTTAGAAACACTATGAGAGAAATTATGCACAATAGAGCACCCTTATAATCCTATTTCATAATGGAAATAAATAAGTCTATCAACTAGATCAGAGGTGAGTTAACTTTTCTCATAAATAAAGTTTACTAGAACCCCACCATGGTCACATGTTTAGATATTTGACAGTATTTCTGAATAAATATACAGGAACATATCTTAGAAGGAAATTCATTGAGAACTATTGATAAATATGTTAAACAGTATAGTAGTTTTGTTCAGTTAATTAACATCCCACAAACACTATTTCAAAGAAATTTCTCATATTTTTAGAGGACGAGGTAGAGAGATGATGTCAGGGAATTTAACAATTACGTGCTTTAGGAACCTTGCTAATATTATCTTTAAAGATAAAAATTATAATTTTATAAAAATTATGTTATTATAGAAATATGAGGGGAAAAAAAGGACCTTTGAGACTCCACCTCAAATATTAGCAAAACCAAAAACCAAAACAGCTAAAGAATTACACCCCACAAATGGCAATAATATCCTCAAAAGAGGGCTCATGCTATAAAGGGGAAAACCCAGCTTGAATGTAAGTAGACTTTTTTTCAAAAAATTACATACAGATATTTTTAAAGAATATATGTGTGCATGTGTGTGTCTATTCTTATTTCTTCTTACATGTATACTTAGAAAAAAGACTTCAGTTTCAAGAAACAATTAACAGTATAACCAAACCACATATTCATTTCGGATTAATAACATTTCCTATCTTAATTTTTTTCATTCAGTTCAGTCACTCAGTCGTGTCCTACTCTTTGCGACCCCATGAATCACAGCACGCCAGGCCTCCCTGTCCATCACCATCTCCCTGAGTTCATTCAGACTCACGTCCATCAAGTCTGTGATGCCATCCAGCCATCTCATCCTCGGTCGTCCCCCGCTCCTCCTGCCCCCAACCTCTCCCAGCATCAGAGTCTTTTCCAATGAGTCAACTCTTCGCATGAGGTGGCCAA
>SJYA01000226.1:53196-64933 GCA_006410615.1 Neotragus moschatus
GCTGAAGAAGGCTTTCTTATCTCTTCTTGCTATTCTTTGGAACTCTGCATTCAGATGCTTATATCTTTCCTTTTCTCCTCTGCTTTTCACCTCTCTTCTTGTCACAGCTATTTGTAAGGCCTCCCCAGACATTAATCACTCTAAATATCATAAAACACATTAGTTTGCCAACAAAGGTCTGTCTAGTCAAGGCTATGGTTTTTCCAGTGGTCATGTATGGATGTGAGAGTTGGTCTGTGAAGAAAGCTGAACACCAAAGAATTTATGCTTTTTAGCTGTGGTGTTGGAGAAGACTCTTGAGAGTCCCTTGGACTGCAAGGAGATCCAACCAGTCCATTCTAAAGGAGATCAGTCCTGGGTGTTCATTGGAAGGACTGATGCTAGAGCTGAAACTCCAGTACTTCAGCCACCTCATGCGAAGAGTTGACTCATTGGAAAAGACTCTGATGCTAGGAGGGATTGGGGGCAGGAGGATAAGGGGATGACAGAGGATGAGATGGCTGGATGGCATCACGGACTCGATGGACATGAGTTTAAGTAAACTCCAGGAGTTGGTGATGAACCGGGGAGCCTGGCGTGCTGCGAGTCATGGGATCGCAAAGAGTCGGACAAGACTGAGCAACTGAACTGTACTGAACTGACATTTTCAGAGTTTAGAATCATTGTACCTATCAAGGAAACTGATATTGTATAGAACAGAAAGTTCAAAGTTTATGAAATAAAACATGCATCAATTCTCAAATATATATAAATATATTATCAAGGTTTAAAGAAAATTATAAGAAATGATTTAAATGTCAACTCTTCAATAAATAAGTAATCCTTGTTAACTTTTAACAAACAAAGCTATTTACATTACTTCCAAATTTCAACTTTTTAATAATTTCAAATATATTCAATACCCTAGTAGTAATGTTTTGTTTACAAACTTTAATAAAAATTCTGAAAGTCCTCAATGAATTGGTACTAACATATTCCTCTAACATAGAAGAAAATATATGCTGATCATAAATAGATGTAATAAAATCATAGCAAAAGGAAGCTGGTTTCATAAACAATAAATATTCTTAAAACAGAAAGCCCATGACACAACTCAAAGTTAGTTTTTGAAGACAAAACACTATAAAAACAAAAACCAAATTATAAATATAAAACTGCAGTACTTATCACAATATAAATCCATATTTAATTTTAAATGCCTAATGGAAATTTTTGTGAATTTTCTACATAGTAATATTTCTCTAAAGAGCTCAAAAAAAACAGATAAAAACTTAAAAGACAGTCAATCAGCTATAAATATGTCATAAATCTAGAAAGCTAACTCCTGCAAAGTTAGGAGTTTGAGTTAGCTTTTGAGAAATTGATAAGAGGATTACTGATATTTAGTTCAGAAGATATGAGCTACTACATTGAATTTATTTCCCAACTGCCCTTCTTGGATTTATCTTTGGATTTACAAACAACTTCTAGCATGATAACAGATAAAATTATATTTTAGGTCATAATTTTTTCATTCAATGATTCATTTATCCATTCATTTATTTAACTGTTATATATTGAGTGCCTACTATGTGTCAATCATTGTGTTAGATGTATCTATGCTACCAAGTGGAGAAAGCAATGGCAACCCACTCCATCACTCTTGCCTGGAAAATCACATGGATGGAGGAGCCTGGTAGGCTGCAGTCCATGAGGTAGCAANTTTTTCATTCAATGATTCATTTATCCATTCATTTATTTAACTGTTATATATTGAGTGCCTACTATGTGTCAATCATTGTGTTAGATGTATCTATGCTACCAAGTGGAGAAAGCAATGGCAACCCACTCCATCACTCTTGCCTGGAAAATCACATGGATGGAGGAGCCTGGTAGGCTGCAGTCCATGAGGTAGCAAAGTCAGACTCGACTGAGCGACTTCACTTTCACTTTTCACTTTCATGCATTGGAGAAGGAAATGGCAACCCACTCCACTGTTCTTACCTGGAGAATCCCAGGGATGTGGGAGCCTGGTGGGCTACCGTCTATGGGTTCACACAGAATCAGACACAACTGAGACGATTTAGCAGCAGGGCAGCAGCATGCTACCAAGTACCACTATAAATGAGTAATACATAAAGTATTTTCTTAATGCTTCTCAACTTAATGATGAAGTTTCCCTGATAGCTCAGTTGGTAAAGAATCCGCCGGCAATGTAGGAGACCCCTGTTCAATTCCTGGGCCAGGAAGATCTGCTGGAGAAGGGATAGGTTACCCACTCTAATATTCTCAGCTTTCCCCTGTGGCTCAGCTGGTAAAGAATCCGCCTGCAATATGGGAGACCTGGGTTCAATCCCTGGATAGGGAAGATTCCCTTGAGAAGGGAAAGGCTACCCACTCCAGTATTCTGGCCTAGAGAATTCCATGGACTGTATAGTACATGGGGTCACAAAGAGTCTGACATGACTGACTTTCACTCACTAAGTTAATGATGTAAAAAGCAAGAAGGAAGATAATGAGCAATACATATCATGTAACTGATACGTTTATCTACTGCTCATCATTCAAAATTTTTAAATTTACCTATAAATTACTGCATGGAGATGTCCAACAGGCTAATAAAGTTTGTGTAGCAGACTTTACTTTATGTCTACCTAGAAGGAACTATGGCTCCCCTGGTATCTCAGCAGTAAAGACTCTGCCTGCAATGCAGTAGACTCTGGTTGGATCCCTGTGTCAAGATCCCCTGTAGAAGGAAATGGCAACCCACTCCAGTATTCTTGCCTGGAGAATCACATGGACAGAGAAGCCTGGCAGGCTGTAGTCCATAGGGTCGCAGGGTTGGACACAACTGAAGTGACTAAGCAGCAGCAGCAAGAGAAGGAACTATATCCATAGGATACATTAGAGAATAGAGTTTACTGTGAGCTAAAGCCCTCCACTTAGAATATAATCAATCCTGGATTCAAGAAATTCTGCTCTTCAGCATTTTTCAACTTTGAATGGACAGATATGTTGGGAAGGAGTTACTGGATTTCTCAACTGAGGAAATCTACAAAATACAGAAGGACTGACACAGGGCAGAATATGCAGTGAAGTCTATCCCATATGATTTTGCATTAAGGAAGCCAAATCAGCACCTAAATAAGAGTATAATAACTGCCTTCACATTTCACACAAAGGTTTCATTTTTGAGGAAAAGCCATCTTCTTAATTAGCACTAACATGACTTTAGTATTAATTAGTATTAGTAGTACTTTACAAATATTTTTCTATCATAATTACTGTCAATTTTAAATGAATTTTCAATTTTACAGTGAAGCCATCATTCTACGTACTGTTAATTGGTGGTATTATAATTAGAAAGCATCCACCATATTCTCTAGTGAAATGAGTTCATAGGCCTCATAAGAAAATAACAATAATATTTCAAGCATTCCCTGTGATCTAAATACTTCCATAAAAAAATAAGACACAGATGCTTACAAAGTAGACTGCAGTACATGTATACAATAACAAATTTCGTGCAAGTATTGAAAATCCTTGGTTAAACCTCATTGAGCTTAAAGACAGTTCTGAAAGAAAGTGTCATTTGTTGCAAAGTCATGTAAAAGTGACCACCATGTGGAAAATGATGATGCAAGGCAGAGTAAATACCACTATGTACTGAAAGTAAAAGTTTGATGATAAAGAAATAGAAATGAAAAGGACATTAGGTGATAGAGCTGCATCTAGTAAGTGAAGAACTTATAGCTTAAATGACTTTCAAAACTTCACATTGAAAAGATCACTGTTAAACAGTAGGCTTTGGTTGTGTTCAAAATTCTCACCAAAATCTGGGTATCTGTCGCTTGTTCTTGGACCATCTGAACTGCTTTTGCCAGATCTTCTTCACCTTCTGGAATGCTATAATTGTCATCTGGTATCTAAATCACAGAGAAAGATAAGGATAGAAAGAGTTAGAGGAATATAAAATACATTATTTCATTTTAGATAATAAATTTTCCTCACACAACAAATGATCAAAGAAATACACTTTATGTAGGACACTATGTCATTCTGAAGACCTATGAAAAATTAACAACTAACAAGTAGGCAGCCCTCTGATTTCCTTATAAACATCACTCAGTGTTACTTCTAATAACTTGATATTAGTTATGAGCAATTTCTTTTATCTGTACTGGCAAATATAGTCTAACAACTCTACTGAAAAAAAAATCTGCTACAATATAAAGCTAGGCCTTCTAAATGCTACCAATCTCTCCTCATTGCAGATTTTCTCCACCATTACTTCCCATTTGTTGTTTAGTTACTAAGCCATGTCTGACTCTGTGATCCCATGGACTGTAGCCATAACTACTAGCAACTGCAAATTTCTAGTAAATTAAGTCTAACATTAAAAAGAAAAAGTCTGAATGTTAAGCTCTTGAAAGAATGCAATTGACTCTATGACATTAATGAAAGTAAACATTTATTGCATGCTTATGTGTTGATCACAGCTTTAAGCCTGTTACATTTATTAATACATTTCATATGGTATGTATTAATATTATCTCCACTTTGCCAGTAGTAAAATGTCTCCTGCTTGCCCAGGCCACAACTTCCAGGCTTGCTTCCACAGTTTCCTTTACAGCTTCTGTCATCTTAGAGTAACATTGTCCTCATAGTCTCAGATGTAATGATAGGTTCCATTGGAACAATGAATTAAAGGAAAGGTCTGAGATAGTAATTATTAGACGGAAGTGTAGCTAAGTTGCAATGAAGCATGGGATCTATGCTCCAGAAGGTAGTAGGAATCTGGGAAATACTGCCAAGAGCAGAGTGGATGACAGGGAACCCCTGTTAGACAGAGATGACAGACTTTAGTATGGATCCATAAGGAAGGTGATGAAAGGCTGACTCTGAAAACAATTAACAGGGAAATCAAAAGAGCCAGATGTATTAACCTATCTAAATTTTTAAATACAATTTTCAGATCTCATTCTTAACTATGTGATTAGCCACATTCAGTTGAAAACATGGTATCACTGAAGGAAAAAAAAGTATTTAATGAAAAATAAAACAAATATTTCACAGGAATGACAGTAATGAATTTATAGAAAAAATACATAAAATGAACAAATTACCTCTTCATATTCATAATCATCTTCAGATGCTTCAGTTATAGTGACCTCTAAATATACTGTCAAGTTTGAATCTCAAAATATATGGAATAAAATTAGTACATTTAAAAACTGATATAACCTTAAAATAGCTACTAGATTCAAATATCTTACCAAGTTAGTAAATACATGTAAATCATTTTTTAAATTTATCTTCTTCATACAGCTCACAATTATACAAGTTTTAAAACAAAATATTTAAATTGTTATCTTAAATTACTATTTGACACAATCCAAACTCATGAAAAGTTTTAGTCTATGTGAAAATGAAAGTAGCTCAGTCTTGTCCAACTCTTTATGACCCCATGGACTGCACAGTCCAGGGAATTCTCCAGGCAACAAGCATACAGGAGTGGGTAGCCTTTCCCTTCTCCAGGGGATCTTCCCAACCCAGGGATTGAACCTAGGTCTCCTGCATTGCAGGCAGATTCTTTACCAGCTGAGCCACTGTCTAATAATTTCCAACTCTATTCTAAAAAGGCTTCTAAAAATTACATCATATCAGAGTATCATAAATTAGAAAGAGATAAAAATGATGGACAGGAAAATTATGACAATAAATTTTTCAAACAAACCTCAAGCCACACTGAATTTTCCAGCATTTCTAAGTCCTTCATAATGACTTTTTATTTGGATTAAACAAAGCACTTTCCTGGTTGCCAGGGTCCTGCCCCGGTTGGATCCAGGGTATCTGAAGTGTGACAGTGTCGGCAAATGAATGAATGAATGAATGAGAGAGGAAAGAACAGAAGCTGATATTCCTTGGTTTACACAGAAAGCCAATAAAGTCCCAGACAAGGGACTTGCTCTGTTCACGGAGGCCGCAGGTGCCCTCTCGCCAGAGTGAAGATGTAGAGTGCCTTCTAGCCAGAGTGAAGATGAAAAGTGCCTTCTCGATTGGGTCTTAGAAGCCCAGGCAAGAAAATGAACACAGAGAGCCTCTGTGCTCCAAGGGATCAGCCTGAAAAAGAGAGGGAGGGAGAGGGAGAAAGGGAGAGAGAGAGAGAGAGAGATAAAAAGAATGATTGACATGGGGTGACCAACCTTCGGTGAGCGAGGCCCATAACTTTATTTTCAAAAGGAACTTTTATACCTTGACTTTTACATAGAGGGAAATGAAAGATGCAAAGTCATACAGAGTCAGCCCAAACATTACATCTGTTTTGTCTTTATCAAAACCAGGATTTTTTCTGCATACCTTTCCCATAAACAATGTTGTGTACATTATCTTCTGGCCTTGGAGGCCTGTGAACATTTTATGGCTCTCTTTTGATAAAGGCTGCTCAACCAGAAAACTTATTTTCCCCTGAAATGAAATATTTTTTCTTTATATTTCTAATCTATGTCAGCCTCAGAGTTACACTCTTATGGAGCAAAGGTGCAGTGAGTTACAACAAAGAAAGAACCAATTAGCTCAAAGATCTGATATGGTTAATTCCAAGGCTATTTCTTGTTTTTCTTAAATTCAAACTACATTAACTATTGCACTCCCGGGTGCAGAGTGGATAAGAGATAAGGGAACTTAGCAGCAAGCATTGGCTTAACAATGAAATCCTACATCAGCATTACTCTAATAGCTTTTAACTCTTTGAAAGGCTCTATATTTTTAGAATGTTTTAGGCTTCCCATGCCTCTCACAGTTGGGAGGCTGTGAATGATCACATGTGTAGCTGCAAGAGTCTGGATAAACCTGCCAAGCAAGCTAGAATGCTAACAGGGGGGTTTGAATTGAAATATTCCTTTCATGCCCAAGAGACTTATTAGCTAGAGCCCTAAGTTGATTTCCTCCAGAGAAAGTTGGTCGGGGATAGCCCCCTGTTAATGTCAGAAGAGTTGGTGAAAAGCACAAAATAGTAAGACAGACAGATTCTGGTTTAGGGGTAGATGCTCAAGCAGGTCCAGGGGGTCCCTCGAGTTCTGATCTGCCTTGCTCATCAGGTCTCTTCCACATGACCTTGTCATGGGTGGGATCTCCCGTGCTGGCTCCCGGCACCTGGTAGGTCAGCTGGTAAAGAATCCACCTGTAGTGCAGGAGACCACTGTTCCATTCCTGGTTCAGGAAGATCCACTGGAGAAGGGATAGGATACCCACTCCAATATTCTTGGGCCTCACTGGTGGCTCAGCTGGTAAAGAATCCATCTGAAATGTGGGAGACCTAGGTTCGATTCCTAGGTTTGGAAGATTCCCCTGGAGAAGAGAAAGGCTACCCACTCCAGTATTCTGGCCTGGAGAAATATATGGACTGTACAGTCCATGGGGTCACCAAGAGTTTGATAGGACTGAACAACTTTCAAAAATAAAAAACACACTAAAATTAAATGTAAGTAAAAAATATATTTTAATGTTTTAATCAATAAAAGTTATAGCTCACTCTCTTTCTTAAGTATTTCAATTTTAAAATTAATAAATCATATTCTCAGAAAAGGCAGTCTAATTTTAAGCAAATATAAGTTATATAATAATTATAAGAGCAAAGCAGTTCATAAAGTATCAATATATATCAGCATTAAAATATCAATGGAAATGATTCTAATAAAAATTTTCAATAGAATTGCTGTAAGAGCTTCAAAAATTAAGTTACTCTAATTACAAGTGAAAACTTCAAGATAACATTTAATTTTAAAAGAAATCAAAATATGTGCCAGTAACGTTTTGTTGATTGGTTGGTAGGCTTACATTTTTTTCACATTTACAGACTTTATTATGCCAAGTTTAAAAAGTATAAACACTTCAATACACAGCAATGCTTATGAAAATCAAATATGAGTTTACCCTAGTTTTCATTTTGCTGCTGATTATCAAAAATTTCACTGTCGTTCCATCCTCCAAGAGTAACCTGACAGTCTGAATAACAACGTCTGTTGTTTGTAATGAGAACTGATAACACACACGGTACTTAATAGGAGCCAGGCACTTTCCTAAGGGTTTTACATGTATTAAATCATTCCATCCTCATCCCACCAATAAAGATGAATTATTATTATCTCTGTTTTACAGATCAGGACTCAGATGCACAAAGTTTCACAGTCAGGACCTAACAGAATTGGGAAACAGCCCTAGAAGTTTGGTTTTCACTATGCTATACTACATCTCTTGTTAACAAGGGTTAGCATATGGAAATCATTTAGAATGGTGCCTGGCTTCTAATAAAAACAAATGTCTGTTTTTCCTTCCTTTGTTCTCAAAAGATATGAGTACCTGTGGAGGAGTCTCCTAAATCTCCCATGATCTTCTGTTTAGATGAATGGATACATAAAAGGCATTCTGAATCTTCCTCCTTTTCTAGATTTATATTTTCCTGACACATTTTCACTTAATGATATAAAATTTCCTGAAGTTCAGCTACAGGAAGTTGGCTTCTTTTTTTATGGAAAAATACATCCCTTTCTGAGAAACAATGATTATAAGTTGATTTTGTGAGCTCAAAGTGGATTAAGACCTAAATGTGAGACTGGACACTATAAAACTCCTAGAGGAAAACGGGCAAAACACTCTCTGACATAAATCACAATATCTTTTTTGATCCAAGAATAATGCAAATAAAAACAAAAATAAACAAATAGGAACTTTCAAAAGTTTTTGCACACCGAAGGAAACAATAAAAAGAAAAGACAACCCACATATGGGGAGAAAATATGTGCAAATGATGTGACCAATAAAAGATTAGTCCCCAAAATTGACAAAGAGCTTACAATGCTTAACAGAATCAAAACAAACAGGCCACTCAAAAACTGGGCAGAAGACCTGTCCTCCAAAGAGAACAAAACTAGGTACATGAAAAGATGTTCAACATCACTAGTCTGTTCACTCAGTCGTGTCAGACTCTCTGAGACCCCATAGACTGCAGCATGCCAGGTCTCCCTGTCCTTTGCTATCTCCTGGGGTTTCCTCAAATTCATGTTCATTGAGTCAGCGATGTCATCCAACCATCTCATCCTATGCAGTCCCGCTCTCCTCCTGCCTTCAAGCTTCCCCAGTATCACAGTCTTTTCCAATGAATAAGCTCTTCGAATCAGGTGGCCAAAGTATTGGAGCTTCAGTTTCAGCATCAGTCCTTCCAATGAATAGTCAGGCTTGATTTCCTTTAGGATTTACTGCTTTGATCTCCTTGCAGTCCAAGGGACTCTCAAGAGTCTTCTCCAACACCACAGTTTGAAGGCATCAATTTTTCATCAGTCAGCCTTTTTTACTGTCCAGCTCTCACATTCGTAGATGACTACTAGAATAAAAAACAGCAATGAAGGCAGACATTTGCAGGCAAAGTAATGTCTCTGCTTTTTAATATGCTGCCTGGGTTTGTCATTGCTTTTCTTCCAAGGAACAAGCATCTTTTACTTTCATGGCTGCAGTCACAGTCCACTGACTTTGGAGCCCAAGAAAATAGTCTGTCACTGTTTCCATTGTCTCCCCATCTTTTGCCATGATGTTATTCAGTTCAGTTGAGTTCAGTCGCTCAGTTGTGTCCTACTCTTTGCCACCCCAAGAATCACAGCATGCCAGGGCTCCCTGTCCATCACCAACTCTCTGAGTTCACTCAGACTCAAGAACATCGAGTCAGTGATCCCATCCAGCCATCTCATTCTCGGTTGTCCCCTTCTCCTCCTGCTCTCAATCCCTCCCAGTATCAGAGTCTTTTCCAATGAGTCAACTCTTCGCATGAGGTGGCCAAAGTACTGGAGTTTCAGCTTTAGCATCATTCCTTCCAAAGAACACCCAGGGCTGATCTCCTTCAGAATGGACTGGTTGGATCTCCTTGCAGTCCAAGGGACTCTCAAGAGTCTTCTCCAATACCACAGTTTAAAAGCATCAATTCTTCGGAGCTCAGCCTTCTTCACAGTCCAAATCTCACAGCCATACATGACTACTGGAAAAACCATAGCCTTGACTAGACGAACCTTAGTCAGCAAAGTAATATCTCTGCTTTTGAATATGCTGTCTAGGTTGGTCATATCTTTTCTTCCAAGGAGTAAGCAACTTTTGATTTTGTGGCTGCAGTAACTGTATGCAGTGATTTTGGAGCCCAGAAAAATAAAGTCTGATTCTGTTTCCACTGTTTCCCCATCTATTTCCCATGAAGTGATGGAACTGGATGCCATGATCTTCGTTTTCTGAATGTTGAGCATTAAGCCAACTGCTTCACTCTCATTAATAGAGAAATATAAANAATATGCTGTCTAGGCTGGTCATATCTTTTCTTCCAAGGAGTAAGCAACTTTTGATTTTGTGGATGCAGTAACTGTATGCAGTGATTTTGGAGCCCAGAAAAATAAAGTCTGATTCTGTTTCCACTGTTTCCCCATCTATTTCCCATGAAGTGATGGAACTGGATGCCATGATCTTCGTTTTCTGAATGTTGAGCATTAAGCCAACTGCTTCACTCTCATTAATAGAGAAATATAAATCAAAACTATAATGAGATGTCACCTCAAATTGGTCAGAATGGCTATAATAAAAAAAATCCACAAACAACAAATGTTGGAGAATGTGTTGAGATACGGAAATATTCCTTCACTGTTTGTGGGAATGTAAATTGGTACAGCTATTTGTAAGGGCTCCCCAGAAAGCCATTTTGCCTTTTTGCATTTCTTTTCCATGGGGATAGTCTNGTTTCCCCATCTATTTCCCATGAAGTGATGGGACTGGATGCCATGATCTTCGTTTTCTGAATGTTTAGAATGGTGCTATGTTGTCTGTGTGACAGGTCACTGTAAAGCATCTCTATGTACAGAGTGATGTGTGTATGTGTAAGTATAGCTCTTCTGTTGTTGTTTTTTGTTTAGTCACTGTCATGTCCGACTCTGCAACTCCATGGTCTGTAGCCCACCAGGCTGCTCTGTCCATGGGATTTCTCAGGCAAGAATACTGTAATGGGTTGCCATTTCCTTTCCCAGCACCTACCCTGCTGCTGCTGCTGCTAAGTCACTTCAGTCGTGTCTGACTGTGTGACCCCACAGACGGGGANTTGTTTAGTCACTGTCATGTCCGACTCTGCAACTCCATGGTCTGTAGCCCACCAGGCTGCTCTGTCCATGGGATTTCTCAGGCAAGAATACTGTAATGGGTTGCCATTTCCTTTCCCAGCACCTACCCTGCTGCTGCTGCTGCTAAGTCACTTCAGTCGTGTCTGACTGTGTGACCCCACAGACGGGGACCCACCAGGCTCCCCTGTCCCTGGGATTCTCCAGGCAAGAACATTGGAGTGGGTTGCCATTTCCTTCTCCAATGCATGACAGTGAAAAGTGAAAGTGAAGTTGCTCAGTTGTGTCTGACTCTTAGCGACCCCATGGACCGCAGCCTATCAGGCTCCTCCATCCATGGGATTTTCCAGGCAAGAGTACTGGAGTGGAGTGCCATTGCCTTCTCCCCAGAAGTGGCTATCAGATCAAATCTATACCAAAAAGAAAAAAAATCTATATCAGAAGCTCTTTTAATTAGCAGAGGTATCTTAGAAATATTAAGATATATGATTTAAGAACAACGTCCTATGTAACATGGGAAACTATATTCAATATCTTGTAATAAACTATAATGGAAAAGAATCTGAAAAAGAATACATGTATATGTATAACTGAGTCACTTTACCGGACACCTGAAA
>SJYA01000226.1:65272-78186 GCA_006410615.1 Neotragus moschatus
CAGAGAACCTGCAGACGAGCAGGACGTTACCAAGCCTGCAGGAACAGGTCACAGTGCTGTCCTTATACCTGCTTCCTAGTGATCATCCATCCACCTGGCCAAATTCCACCTGAGGTTTGCTTTTATTCTCTCATGCCACCTGGCAGTGGGTGATGAGGAAGGACAGGAAGAGCCTCAACCAACTTCCCTGGCACATTTCCAGGATGGCAGGATCAACCTGGGGATACCCACCAGCAGGCCGAGTCAGACGAGACTTTGCTGTATTCCGGAATTAGACAGTGTCATCGAGACTCAGCCTCTCCCTCTCTGTCGCCCTGGCTTCATTCTTAGGCTCCCTACTGATGGTAAGATGGCAGCAGTGTCTCCTCATGTTTACTCTGGTTCAAGTTTGGCCTGGAAAGTAAAGAGGATATTTTCCTGAAAGCTCTAGTGAACGTCCCCCGAGTGAGTCTGATTGCTAGTCTGACCTGACTGGTGTCAGGTGACCATTCCTGGTCCAGTCACTGTTGCTGAGGAAAAGATGTTCCAATAGCTTGGCATGAGTCAAGAGCCACTCCAGGCAGGGGTGTCAGCTCCACTGGAACCCCGTGGTTTGGGAGCAGTTAGGGGTGAGTAGCAGATGAAAGCTGCCTACAACTTCTTTTCCACTCCTCCCATCGAGAGGTAGAGTCCATTTCCCTTCCCCTTGAATCTGGGCCAGCCTTAGAACTTGTTTTAACCACAAAAAATATGGTTAATTTCAAGGCTGGACCTTAAGAAATCTGTGGATACTGCTTTTGCATGTATGGAACGTGCCCTCATGGAATGCTCTAAGGAAGCTCAAGCAGCTGTTTGGAGAGGCTCACACTGGGGAGAATCTTGGAGCCCTGGCCAGTATCCTTATCTGGACTCCCTGCACTCAGCATAACCTGCCAGCTATGTGGTTGGAGCCATCTGAGACAGTCCAGATTGTAACAGGGAAGAGTTAATTTTGACTCTTTCTTGCTAGATCTGTTTCTTTGACTTTTATAATCATACATAATGGCCTGTGTCAGAGAATCCTGCCCCCTTCTGCCTGACCCTTAAACTAAAGTGCCCACCTGCGAATGACTATAAGAAAGATGAAACTAACACATCCCCTCGGCCTGAGGATTGCCATTCTAGGAGATATTTGCAAGAATTAAATGGTCTTTTTTACTTTGTTTCCTCACCTCCCCCATCTCCGATCCATAAAACAACCTGGCATTCAGACCCTGACAGGATGGTTATTTTGAGATGTTAGTCTGCTATCTTCTCAGTCAGCTTAAAGTCATATTCCTTGCCTCAACATCTCGTCTTTTGGACTCACTGGCTTCTCATGCACTGAGCAGAGCAAGCTTGGACTCAGTAACAAGATCAGCTGGGCCTCCAGACGCCACAAGGATCAGAAGAATCACCGAGTTGAGCATACTCACAGAATTATGGGAAATAATGCTTATTGTTGCTTGAAGTCATGAAGTTGGGGAAGGGTTTTGTTACACAGCCATTGATAGCTGGTACACAGTGGCTCTGCAAGTGAAAATCAGAAGGGTTTTCCTGGAAATTAAAAAGAGTAAATACTAGATGGACAATAAACAGGAGTCCACCACAACGACCTATTCTGTGTAGGTAACTGAGTCACTACTGATGGGCTCAAGAAGACACAGAATTTTCCACAGCAGCATACCAGTGCCCACTCACCAGTTTTGTCAGTGTCCTGAGGCAGTTGCTGTAGCAGCAGAGACAGTTTCTGGATTCCAAGCTCCTAGCTCCAGCAATGAATTTTTAAAGACAACTGTTCCTTTGGGGGCTTCTGTGGCAAAGATGTTGGCCCTCCCCCACCAGCAGGTCACAATTGCAGGCTTCTGGGAGTCATTTTTGGAGTTCTGGAGACCCCGCCTAGAGTTATCACAACAGCCCTTCTGTAATGAGTTGGATGGTGGCTTCCCAAAAGCTATGCCTGGAATCTGTACGTGGGACCTGGTTTGGCAGAAGAGGCTTTATAGATGTAGTAATTGAGTTAAAGGGATGACATGAGATCGTCCTGGCTTACTGAAGTGGGCCCTAAATACAGTAATAGATGCCCCTGTAACAGACAGAGGAGCAGAAAACAGAGGAGAGGGCCACGTGAAGACGCGGGCAGAGATGAGAGTGACATAGCTACAGAGAATCCGGACAGCCGCCAGAAGCTGTAAGAGGCAAAGGATTCTTCCCTAGAGCATCCAGAGGAAGCGTGACTTGACCTCCAGGATTCTTGCCTGGAGGATCCCCATGGACAGAGGAGCCTGGCGGGCTATAGTTCATAGGGTCACAAAGAGTCGGACATGACTGAGCACACACACACATATGCCAATGCCAGTCAGAGGCTCCATCCATAGTCACTTCCTAAAGAGCAGCTTGTATTTGTCTGCTTTATTCCAAACTGCAACTCTACCTTTCAGCAAGATGTGTGTATCTGGGTGTATCTGTGCTTCTGTGTGTGTGTTTGTGTATGCATTTCTGTGAGTTTGTGTTTGTGCCTGGTGTTTGGATGTGTGTTTGTTTATGTGTGTGTGTATAAATATGTGTGTGTGCTCTATGCATATTTGTGTGTGTTTATGTGTGTATATATATACGTTTGTGGAGAGGAGGCATCAGGAGAAGTGAAGTGCCTGTGGTAACTGTTAATACCATAAACTTGAGCTATTGTTTTCATAAATGGGAGGCTGGAGTTGGCCTCTTGCTGCTTCTTACCACTGTGCTGTTAAAATGACATTGCTCTGGAAGAATCCTTTCGTTCTGCGAGCGTAACCACGTAAACCAGGAGGAGCGAATTCCACTCCATGGGAACTTGCAGGATCTGCTTCGTCCGTGGAGCTCCTAAGCCAGAGCACGACAGCCCCTTGTGGCCTTTGTGTTGGGGATCAAAATAAAAACCGTGGAATTCTCCGCTGGTACAGGGCACATCACCAGAGTGCCTCTTCATACTTTCCCTATGGTGTCTATATTGCTGGTTATTAAGCATGCATTTTGCACCTGAGGCTCTTCTAGGCCCTGGCTTGACTGAGAGGAGTCCCTCCCTGCCCAGGTCCTCAGGAAGCTCCTGACCTGATGCTGGTGGCTCAAGCCAGCTCTGTCCCTCCTACCTTGAGCCCGGGTCTAGGTGAGTGCTGTGAACCTGGGGCTCAGCCAGACGATGCAGCAAAGCCAGCCTTTCCAAGTGGGTTTAGAGGGACAAGAGGCAAAGAACTGAAGCTGAGGGCTGGGGTGGGGGCTGAGGAAGGTGGGAGGGGGACAGGTGGGGGCACCCACAGCCCTCATTCCCTCCAGAAGTTCATTCCTGCTGGAGAGGATAGTTATTAGAGGCGGTATCAGTTTCTGAGTGCTCACTGTGTGTCATAAGTGCTGGGTGTGTATCTTCACACCAAGCCTCACAACAGCATAAGTTATATTCCTGCCTGGTAAGGCCACCATGGCTGATGCTCCACTAAGGATTTCTCAGACCTGATGCTGCCCCACATTCACTGCCTGAGTCTGCATGAGTCTGGACTTTGGGAATAGACACAGCTGATTCCAACCTCCTCCTCCCCTGGCTCTGTCTGCGCTCAGGGGTGCCTGGGCTCTGGTTCCTGCTCCCCTCCCTCCTTGAGGCTCAGAGCATGCTGGTCGCCAACAGGGCTGGGACTCCAGCAGCCTCTGTGCTGATTCCTCTGTCACTCGTCACGCGGGGCTCTCTTGGATGTCTGCGTTGAGAAACAAATGTTTTTCCCCTTGAGTAAATCAAGTGAAACATCACACACGGGACAGCTGGTTAGAGCACAAGCTACTACTTTTCTCCAAGGTGAGGACATTGAAGGCACAAAATGTATGCAGGGCCGTGCATGGGCAGTGCCCAGCCTGCCAGCTCAGCACATCCTGGCTCCCCTCCCCGCACCCCTTTGCCTTGGGCTCCAAGCCAGCTGGGCACCGTGTCTCCCTCCCCAGCCCTTGAGGAAACAAGGTCATCTTCTGGCTGCTTACTCGGACACAAGGCAGGCTTGGCAGACACAGCCCCTCCAGGTGCCTCCCAATATCTCAGCTTGTTTGGATTCTCCTCTCTGGTTCTTGAAACCAGAAATCTCCCCAACATGGCCCCTGCATTAGAGTGAGGAAATGGGGGATAGGAGTGTATAAAGCAGGTTTGGGCTGTAGACTAAGCGTGCTACTGGACTCTTATAGTCTCTGTTCTTTCAGTTGCTCTTTCTCCTGTCTTCAAGCTCTTAGAGCCAGGCTTCCGTCTTTTAAAAATATTTTGTGGCAGTCATTTACACTTTAGTATAAAGTTAACTCTGAAGTAATTCTCTGTCTGGAGGATTTACACTTACATCTTTCTGGATGGAAATCATTCCTTAATGGGAGATGTATCCCCATTAAAGGGATTTTTGACTCCTAATCTCATAAGGCAGAGAGGCATGGGTGAGGGGGCAGGGTTTGATGCTCCTTCAGACTGAGACTCCTACAACTTCATCCACTTGTCCTGCTTCCAGACTGCCTAGCTTACATCAACATCTTCCCTCTCTGCTCTCTTACTCTCTCCAAGCTTAAGTTGATCCTGGGGTTTGAGATTTTGGTGACTCACTTTGGTGATTCATGTTAAGAATTGTAAGATTTCAGGGCTGGTGGGAACGTGGAAGTCAAATAATGCAAGTTTCTAGATGAAGAAACAGAAACTCAGATTAAGGGAGAGGTGAGATGCCCAAGATCCCATGGCAAGTTATAGCAAAGGGGGGGACCAGACCCTAGATTCCTGGCTCCTAGCAATGTCCTTTTTACCAAGACCTGGAAATAACTCTCAACCAAACACTGGCACCATTCGCAAAATGAAGTCTAAGGAGAAGCTGCTTTGCTGAACCACAGAGCATGTATCGGGGGTCTGGCCCTTCCAGGGTTAATGACACAGGCAGCCTCTGTGTGGCTTGGGAGGAATGTTCCTAGAAGAATTCTGTCTAGAAGAGGAGGCCCAGGGAGGGCTCCTTATGGCTACAGGGTCAAGTAGAGCTCGCTGTTTTCACCGTCCAAACACCTCTCCTCTATTTAGCAACAGGGGTCTTTGATTTTGTTTTCCAAGCAGCCTGGAGCCCCTAGTGCTCCCAAAGCAGAGTTGCCCTTGGCGGTACCCTCCAGGCCAGCCTTCTGAGTTACTTCCTTCTCACCTCAGCACCAGGCCCCCTCATCTATTTGAAATCAACCTTGACCTAAAGTTGCCTGGAATCATCCCAGTAGTACAGGCCAAAGGCAGAGAACCAGAATCAGTATGTGGTCTAGTGGATCAACAAACAATAGCCACAGGCCACCAGGGTTCAACTCTCCCCCCTGCCGCCTCCCCGCTCTCTGTCTTTGGGCTGTTTGCTTAACCTCGCCAGGTCTGAGAATCCTCCTTTGTCAGGTAGGGATCATTCTGGGACCCGCCTCCCAGACTGTCGTGACAGTTCAGTGGAGTCAATACATGGAAAGCATTTAGAACTTACATACTAGAACAGTGTCCACGTGTAGTAAGTGCTAACTTAAGTGACTCATAATATCTTTGCTGCCTTCTCTCAGAACCTCCCAGATGTCTCTCCCTCGTGAAACTAAGCACTCCGAGCTTTGTTTTGAAAGGAGGGGTGGGGATAGGATATGTTAAAAGGAACCTGTGTGGAAATATGTGAATTATCTGAAAAAATTGAAATGTACCAGCCATACCTACTTCATCCTGACATCAGGCCAAACCAAGGCAAGAAAACTAACAAGGTAAATAAGTCCTTATGTGCTATAGAAAGAGAGAGAGAGACATGAAGGGAGGGAGGGAAAGGGAGAAGCAGAAGCAGGAGATGGAGTGTGGGGTCCTCTCTGCTCTGCCCCCCAAAATTAGCATTATTGTACATGTGTGCTAAGTTGCTTCAGTCATGTCCAATTCTTTGCAACCCCATGGACTATATCTTGCCAGGCTCCTCTGTCCATGGGATTCTCCAGGCAAGAATACTGGAGTGGGTTGCCATGCCCTCCTCCAGGGGATCTTCCTGACCCAGAGATCGAACCCAAGTCTCTTATGTCTCCTGCATTGGCAGGCAGGTTCTTTACCACTAGCGCCACCTGGCATCTGGTCATTATTCTTTTTCTTTTTGACATGGTCTTTGTGGCTAATGTACAGGTTAGTGCTGAGAAACAAAATAATGAGGAAAATGAAGTGGGAGGCTCTGAGGGAGTCAGTGGTACATAAATATTTTAACTGTCCAACAAACTTGAATTCTGTGCACACCACCACCTTCATTCTCGCCCCTTACACCATGCGGCACTGCACCTGGGTAGCTCTGGGCTGGCCACCAGCGTGGTCCAGAAACCTCACCTCTTCCCCTTCTACAGGCATTGATTCTCAGTCCAGGGAACCGCCATGCGAAAGCTGCT
Source organism: Neotragus moschatus (assembly GCA_006410615.1). NCBI lineage: Eukaryota > Metazoa > Chordata > Mammalia > Artiodactyla > Bovidae > Neotragus > Neotragus moschatus. The sequence goes on from SJYA01000226.1 coordinate 71,672, forward strand.
GTCCAGGCTGCTGTGAGGGCCCCCCGTGGCCACAGTTTGGTGTTTATGGGCTGAGGGCAGATTGAGCGGCCAGCTGTCTGCAGCAGGAAAGTCCCTTGGCCGAAAAATATATCCCCTACTGTCCTGTGGTAAATGCCTGAAATTCCACCATTAGCAATGCATTCCTTTGGGTATGCCACACCATTCTGAGGCCACAATTTTCACGTAAAAATGCCCCTCTGGGGAGTAACTCGTGAAGACCCTGACACTTAAGATGAAAGAGTATTTCCTGAGAGAGAAGGTGAACATTGGCTATCTTGCTGTTGGGAGAGCGGCTGGGATCAAGGGGAGAAGGCGTGTGGAAAAAGGGCTGTGGCTTGGAGTGCCGAAGGCAAACTTGGATAGCTGGGTTCTTATAACACTCTTAAAACATGGCCTTAAAAGTCTTTGACGCTCCTTCCAATGGAAGGTGGGGTTTATCTCCTCTCCGCTTCAACCTGGGTGGGCTGTGACTGCTGAAGCACCTTTTGTAACCTCTGAGGTGTTCAGTCATACAAGGTCATGAAACTTCCTCCTGATTCCCTGGAACATTCACTTTGGGAGTCCAGGGTCCTCAGGTCAGACGCGTGACTACTCTGAGACATGCTGTAAAGCTCACTGTGAGACCAACCTGCCAAGCAGCCCTGCTGAAGTTCTAGAAACGCTAGAAAAGCCTCCAGAAGCAGAAGAGTTGTGCCATCAAGCCCCGCCCAGATTCCTGACCTATGAAATTGTAAAATAGAATCAGTTGTTTCTAGCTGCTCAGGACTGTGGTAGTTTCTTCTGCAGAAGAAGCTAATAGAACAGCCAGTTGGCCTCAACAGAATCGGGGCTGGTGGGGATGGGGCTGGATTTGCCCACAGGGCAGCCTGAATCCCTCAGAAACCAGCTACCTCAGTTCCCTGGAAATAATGCCGAGCCCACACTTGGGCCCTTCCAGCCCACGATGGGCCATTATCTCCTGGAGCAGAAGAATTTAGGGAGTTCTCTACAGATAGGGACACTGACCTTCCAAGATGCAAGGCAACCTGCTGCTCCCCTGGTGTCCATGATGGGACCTGGTGTCTGGCCTTTCAGACTCCTAGAGCAACAGTGTGAGGTTTGGTGAGGAAAAGCATAGGTGTGGGCTCATAAGCTAGGAAGGTCCGGGTTCAAGACCTGACTTAAGTCTAGAAGAGGGTGGAAGGAGCGAGGAGAAGCCTGATCCATAGATAAGGCTCCGTGTCTCCAGCCTGCTCGGTGGCCACCTTCTGTGTGGCCCAGCCCAGGGCAGTCAGCAGCATCGTGGCAGCCAGAGTCACTCTGGGCTGGTCACAGCTGGGCTCCTGTCACCAGGAAATCTTTGCACTCACAGATGGACAAGTTCTGTTAGCATCTTGCAGTTCTAGAAAAATAGAGACTGTTCATAAGGGGGAGAAGATGGAATTTTTAAAAAAAGAGATTTTGATGGGCATGGACATACCATCTTTTTTCTCGTAAGTGGTTGCAACCACTTGATTTGTTTATGGCCCTGTGGTGTTTTCCAGACTCTTGCTTCCTCAAATCCCTTCTTTCCATTCTGACCTAGTTTGGGCTCCCTCAGAAGCAGACTCAGAGCGAGATTTGAGCTTAACTGGTTTGTTGGGGAGGAAACTCAGTGGTATAGGGGGGGCCAGCCAGGAAAGGGAAGGTTGTGTTATCAAGGGAATAACTGCCACAGGCCACGGCGTTCAACACGCCTGTCTCCAAGTCCCCTACCTCAGGGCCAAAAGGTGACTAATTATCTTCTGACTCCTGTGGGCGCCTGCTGAGAGCTTGGCCTGCGTGGGGCCAGGAGCCGGCCCTCCTGTCCAACGGAGGGCACCCGAGCGCACAGAGGGCCCTGCTGAAGTGCAGACACTGGGAGCGCAGGGCCATTGGGGCCACACCTGCGCCTGCTGTAGGCTCTTTGCCTTCGGACCTGTCCCTGGCCTTCCCGGCGGGCCCTTTATTCACACACGATCAGCTGAGGATTCATTTGCCACAATCTCGACAATCCATCTCTCACCTCAAATGGAACGAAATTCACCGTAATCCCCAGTTTCTCCCTCCGAGTTCCTCAGAAGAAAAGGATCAGCCTTCCTGCCTTGGAGACAGCAGATACAGCCTCAGAGAGCGGCAGGGTGGACGCAGCCACTCCTCCAGCATGGGGGGCAGGACTCCCCTCCCCCCACCATCCCTTTTTCTCTTCTGGCCCTGAGAGGGCGCAGACCCTGGCCACTAGCCGCCCTTGACTGTCTTTCCAGAAAGGCCTTGCCCCATCCTGCGCACCCCCTCAGACCCTGCGCCCCAGAGCCCGAGGGCCTCCACCTTCCTGCTGATGTGCCCTGGGCCTCACCTCGCTTTGCTAAGCCTCCACGCTCTGTCGAGTTGGGCCCAGCTGTCATTGCTGTGGCCAAGCCTTGACACGGAGCGCTGAGGTTTGTTTTTATTTTCCGTTTCCAAGGCGCCTTCTCTCCCAGGAGCAGGAGGTGCTGGGGAAGCTGTAATTTGCTAAACAGGCATTAATCTTCACATCAATCCCGAGAGGCAGGTAGAGCTTCTCGGTCAAAACACACAGGGTTGTGATCAGACGTGGCTGGCAGGATAACACGCAGATATTTGCACCTCTCCAGCCCAACCCCAGCTCTCCCCCCTGGCAGCTGCCAACCTCGCCCCTGGGCTGTGGCCCACAGAGAAGGTTGTCTTGGGAGAGCCAGGCATCAAGGCCATTCTGCTGCTCTCCCCCTGCCCCCTCAGTCTCTCTCCGGCCTTCTCCTCTCGGACAGGGTCTCGGAAAAGTGGCATAGCCTTGGAGGAAGGCAGAAGACCTGGGTGTGAATCTTGCAATGTCACTTTTTTTCCATTCCACAAATATTAATGAGCCCCTGTTAGGTTCCTGGCACTTTTGGGGTCTGGGAATACAGTGATAAATGTTGGGGTTTCCGGAGGGTCAATTAATAATATTCCTTTCTTCTCTTCCCGGCCAATTGAGAAATAGACATAGAAGTCCAAACGGTGGAGTTCAGAATGTTCTTTATTACGGAGAAGGCTATATTGGCAGATGGGGCTTGAGATCTACCACAGTTGTCTTGCTGACACTTGCCCCAGCATTGATCCGACCTGCTCAGCCCCAGGCAGGGCTGAGGTCCACAGGGAGCAGAGATGATGTGCTCTTTGGTGGGGTGGGGGGAGGAGAGCTGCCTGCCAAAGGGAACCCAGAAGGTGCTGAGACTGCCCCCCTCCCCGCCCCAGGGCCTGGATTCTTTGCTCCAACTCATTGCTTTGTTAGGGTCCCCCGAAGGTAGCCCCTGGGATGAGGATATGAGTGCACAGAGGGCATTTGGAAGGGGCCACTAGGGAACATGAGGAGGGCATGTGGCCACAGGCCAAGAGTCACAGAGCCTGGCACATGCTAAGCTGTCAGTAAATGATGGTTCTGTTCATCTCTCATTCTGCAGGCAGGAATAGGTGACCCTCAGATATGGCTGGCAGTTTGACTGCCACGTAGTCTGGCTGCTTGGAGGGTGGGGTGGGGACAGGGGATATTAATGGCAATGGAGATGCTGGCACTTGGGCTCCACCATCCCTGATCAATAGCGACAGGGCAAAGATGAAGGTGGAAAGGGCAAAGGCGGGGTCATTGTCAGGGAGCCACAATCCCTGCCTGTGATTCGAGGGGGAAATACCATTACCAAGTGACTCTCAAGGACTCTAGATTTCACCTCTAGTTCCTAGGCCTAGAGAGCTCTGTGACTCCCAAATTGGTCTTGCCTTGGTCCCAGAAATGTTGCAGCCTAGATGGGTACACACATGCATACACAAGCATACACAAATACAGACGTGCACAGACATGCATGTGCGCACACACAAATTACATTCACAAATACTCATGTTCTCAAATATATATACAAAGGCACACACACGTGCACACATTCATTCACCCACACATACTTTTTCTGCTACTTGCTGTGATCCCATTAGGCAGGAAAGGTGTTAAAGGGCAGCCCCAGGGACATGGCCTCTTCGACAGGACTCTGTCGGTGAGAAGGTCTGTGCCCTCCCTCCTACCCGCAGCTCCCACCCTCCCATTCCCCAAGAACTAGTCAGGAAATAGGCCTGGTGCTGACCTCTGCCACTTCTCCCACAGACTTACAGCTCCAGAGGTGTCCAGAGTGAGAGCCTCTCCCCTGGAGCATGACCGGGATGCCCAGCTGCTGTGGCAGGCCCCCATTCGAGGGAAAGGGAAGAACAAGGCTCAGGGCCAGGCCCCTGCTGGGGGGACCTGTGCTCTGGGCTCCAGGCCGGTGCTCGCCAGTCAGCCATGCACTTCCTCAGTGTACACTCAGAGGCCAACATGTCTGCCCACTAGACCAGGCCAGGGTCACTACATGTCTTTGGTACTGGACAGGGGATGTGGCTTCAGCACAGGCAAACGGTGCCAAGAATGCCCCCCCCCGACCTTATCCAATGGCAGGTCAGCCTGGCACAGAAAGGCCATGTGGCCCTCATGACCAATTTAGCTATAGCAAGAAAGGGGCATTTCTAGGGACTGGCGGTTCTGTGGACACTGCTGGTCAAAGGGAGAGAGATTGTGGTCATTGAGAGGACAGGAGGGAGCAAAGAAATTACTCCTTTTAGAACCATGGACACTGGTCTCATCTTGAAAAGTGAATGGGAAAGGAGCCACTTTTTCTAGACCTGACTGTTTTTGGTTTCGTCTCCTTGAATGGCTGCTGTGGGCACCCCCTGTGTTTTTCAGTCTGGCAGCGGGTGAAGTAGAGATGGAGTCTAGAACATGCCAGATTGGGCTTCCTTGGTGGGAGAGGTATGTCCATCAGCCTGGCAGGAGGCGAAGCCACTCAGCCTGGGCAGTGGCCCAGTAACCAGCTACCTCCTAGGGAAAAGAGTGTGTTCTATTTGTTTGCATTAAACTCAACCCCCAGAGAATCCCCCCTGCCCACCGCCCTCTTCCACCCATTAAAATGAGTTTACAATCTGGGGACTAACCTCTAGTTAGAAATAAGATCAAAGCTATCTCAGTTCCACTCGTTACTCTCATCATCAAAAAACCCCAAAGGGAATGGAAAGAGAACTTTGTTTTTCTGGAGGAGCATTAAGGTCAAGGTTGGAAATTGTTCTGCACTGGAATCAGCCTAATAATAAACCACAAGTGGCCCCACTCACTGGAAGCTCAGATGGATACCCCTCATTTGTTATTGTTTACTTACTAAATCGTGTCCAACTCTTCGTGGCTCCATGGACTATAGTCCACCAGGCTTCTCTGTACATGGGACTTTTTAGGCAAGAATACTGGAGTGGGTTGCCATTTCCTTCTCCAGAGGATCTTCCTGACCCAGGGATGGAACCCGTGTCTCCTTCATTGACAGGCAGAGATTCCTTACTACTGGGCCACTAGGGAAGCCAGGTTTCTCATGAGGACCACCTAGAGCTGAGATGTGAGGTCCAAAAGCTGAGATATCAGAGTCCCCCAGTGGTCCCTGATAGGATTGCACCCCCACTGTCTCAGTAGGGACCTGCCCAGTGGTGTTTCCTTTACTGACTGTGGCCCATTCCTGGCCCCCAGACTGTGGTCAGCGAGGAAGCTCTGCTTCTGGGGGTCTGGCTGTCAGCTGGAGCAAAGGGCTAACTGGACCACGGCTCTGGTCCTCTGCAGGCTGGCTTGGGCTCCATGACACGTTAGCTGAAGATTCCAAGAGCAGCAAGTAGGCGAGCACAGCCATGCAGGTGCTTTTTTAAACCTTGGCTTACCATACTGTTTGCGACTTGCCAAACCAAGTCAATACCCAAGTTCAAGGTCGGTGTGGGCGGGTACTACCAAAGGATACATGTGAAGTCGCTCAGTCATGTCCGACTCTTTGCGACTCCATGGACTGTCGCCTACCAGGCCCCTCAGGCGACAATCCATGGAGTTTTTCAGGCAAGAGTACTGGAATGGGTTGCCATTTGGGGCACATTTTGCAATCTGTCCATCACAGGCAGAGGGCGCCACCTAGTCTAATGAGGAGGGTTTACTGGCCTACTCTTTCCCAGGCCACACTATGCTGTGGGTTTATGCAGGATAGAACTGGATCGGACTTATTTCCCCAGCCCCAGATTGGAACACAGGGCAGGAGCATAGAAGAGGCTTGTTGAGGACAGAGTTGGATATTGAACGCACATCACTTCTGGTGGCCCAGGCATCAGTGAGAAGTCTTGAGCCTCATCCTGACTCTCCGAAGCCCTCTATGGCCTGGGGGCCCCATCGGGTGTCCTTGTTCCAGACCAGAGACACCTAGGGCTTGTGCCGACAGATGATTATTTTCACTTCTCTCTTTTGAAAAATGGCCCATGTTTAAGGATTCATAAAACTTAGGGAATGCATCACTGAGCCTATAACGCCGTGAGAGCTCCATGTAGGGAACGACTTAAAAAGAAGATTCATCAAACTAATTACTTCTCCCCCCGCCCCCACCCCCACCCCGCCCCTCTTTCCGCTT
>SJYA01000226.1:84623-95810 GCA_006410615.1 Neotragus moschatus
ATTTCTTCTAAGGAATTCCTGCCTGCAGTAGTAGATATAATGGTCATCTGAGTTAAATTTACCCATTCCAGTCCATTTTAGTTCGCTGATTCCTAGAATGTCGATGTTCACTCTTGCCATCTCCTGTTTGACCAAAGCAAGAACACCACCCAGTTGTGGATGAGACAGGTAATGGAAGCAAGGTCTGATGCTGTAAAGAGCAATATTGCATAGGAACCTGGAATGTTAGGTCCATGAATCCATGCAAAAACTTTCCTTCCGAGGAGTAAAGAGAAAAAGGAGAGTGAAAACGTTCGCTTAAAGCTCACCATTCAGAAAACTAAGATCATGGCATCTGGTCCCATCACTTCATGGCAAATAGATGGGGAAACAGTGGAAACAGTGGCAGACTTAATTTTGGGGGGCTCCAAAATCACTGCAGATGATGACTGCAGTCATGAAAATAAAAGACGGTTACTCCTTGGAAGGAAAGTTATGACCAACCTAGACAGCATATTAAAAAGCCGAGACATTACTTTGCCAACAAAGGTCTGTCTAGTTAAGGCTATGGTTTTTCCAGTAGTTATGTATGGATGTGAGAGTTGGACTATAAAGAAAGCTGAGCGCCGAAGAATTGATGCTTTTGAACTGTGGTGTTGGAGAAGACTCTTGAGAGTCCCGTGGATAGCAAGGAGATCCAACCAGTCCATCCTAAAGAAAATCAGTTTGAATATTCATTGGAAGGACTGATGTTAAAGCTGAAACTCTAGTACTTTGGCCACCTAATGTAAAGAGCTAACTCATTTGAAAAGACCCTGTTGCTGAGAAAGATTGAAGGTGGGAGGAGAAGGGGATGACAGAGGATAAGATGGTTGGTTGGCATCACTGACTCAATGGACATGAGTTTGAGTAGGCTCTGGGTGTTGGTGATAGACAGGGAGGCCTGGTGTGCTGCAGTCCATGGAGTCGCAAAGAGATGGACACAACTGAACAACTGAACTGAAGACTCATTTTAGACTTCTGACTTCCAGAGCTGTAAGATGATAACTGTGTTTTTTTACTCCACTAAATTTGTGGTCATTTGTTACAGCAGCGATAGGAAATTCATACAGCAGTTAAGATTACAGGTATTGGGACTGGGTAAAACCAGGTTGAAGTCTTGCCACTCACTGCTGTGGACCTTGGGTAAGTTATTTACCCTCTCCAAGCCTGTTTGCTCAGATGTCAAATGAGGGTAGTCCTTCCTGATGCTGCTGTTGTGTGGACCACAGAGGATGAGTGGTCAAGTCCCAGCAGTGCTCATAATTCACTGAGCACTTACTATTAGTCACTCACTGTGCAACCCACCCCAGTGTTCTTGCCTGGAGAATCCCAGGGACGGGGGAGCCTGGCTATGGGGTCGCACAGAGTCAGACACGACTGAAGTGACTTAGCACAGCAGCAGTGCTCCATGATCCTTGCCTTTGGTAGAGTGTTAGTTGCTCAGTCATGTCTGATTCTTTGTGACGCTATGGACTGTAGCCTGCCAGGCTTCTCTGTCCATGGGATTTTTCAGGCAAGAGTACTGGAATGGGTTGTCATTTGCCTTTGGTAAACAAAATGCAGTTCTGGTCTTTAAAGGGATCAATAGCCTAGAAGCATGGATGAGACAGTGAATGTCTGTGAAAGAGAGATTCCTAAGCCATGGCCCCAAATGTGACAAAGTCATAGTTATAATAGCAGTGGTAATAGCAGTAATAATCACTATTGTTACCAGAAGGGGGACCCTTTCCAAGTCTGAGAGTGGGCTCTTGTCTAACACTCAGGAATGAATTGTCTGAGAGACACATGTGCTGACAAAGCAAGAGATTTTATTGGGAGAGGGCACCCGGTGGAGAGGGTAAGGGAACCCAGGAGAACTGCTCTGCCGTGTGGCTCACAGTCTCGGGTTTTATGGTGATGGGATAAGTTTCCAGGTTGTCTTTAGCCAATCATTCTGACTCAGGGTCCTTCCTGCTGGTGCACGCCTTGTTCAGCCAAGATGGATGCCAGAGAGGAGGATTCTGGGAGGTGGTCAGACATGTGGCGTCTCCTTTTGACCTTTCCCGGACTCTTCCTGTTGGTGGTGGCTTATTAGTTCCGTGTTCCTTACCAGGACCACCTGTCGTAAAACAACTCATGCAGATGGTTACTACGGTGCCTGGCCAGGGTGGGCGGTTTCAATCAGTGTGCTTCCCCTAACAGTTCCTTGGGTTGGATTAATTTGCTAGAGCGGCTCACAGAACTCAGAGAAACATTTTACTTACTAGGTTATTATAAAAGGCTATAAGTCAGGAAAAGACAAATGGATGAGATACGTAGGTTAAGGTCTAGGGGAAAGAACATGGAGCTTCCATGCCGTGCCTGGGCTCACCACTGTACCCGCATCTCCATGTGTTCACCAACCTGGAAGCTCTCTGAACCCTTTCCTTTTGGGTGTTTATGGAGACTTCATTGGCTAGACATGATTGATTAAATCATGGGCCATTGGTGATTGATTCAAAGTCCAGTCCCCTCCTTTGCCTTGGGGTTGAGGGAGATGAAATGGAAAGTTCCTACCCTCTAAACACATGGTTAGTTCCTTTGACAACCAGCCCCTATCTTTGGGTTACCTAAGGCCTTTCCATGGACTTCCCTCATAGCTCAGTCAGTAAAGAATCTGCCTGCAATGCAGGAGGCCCGGGTTTCATTCCTGGGTTGGGAAGATCCCCTGGAGAAGGGAATGGCAACCCACTCTAGGATTCTTGCTTGGAGAATCCCATGGACAAAGGAGCCTAGCAGGCTGTAGTCCATGGGTAGCAAGAGTCAGACACAACTTAAAAAACCACCAAGGCCTTTCTGGAAGTCACCTCATTAATATCACAAAAGACAGCTTTATTGCCCTAATCACAGGAAATTCCAAGGGTTTTAGGAACTCTGTCCTAGGAACCGTTCTAAGACCAAATATCTATTTCTTATTACAAGTCACAATATCAGAGCAACCTTGCTCCTGCAAAGTCTGGGCTCCCTAGTGTCCTAGAAATTCTGCCTCAGCTGAGGCAAGCCTTGTGTGTAGTGTGGGGCAAACATGGAAGGTTTCAGATGGAATTTAGAACTGCTTCATCTCTCTCTCCTTTCTGGTCAGACACCCACCCCTTCCCTGCCCACTGAATCTGTGATGTAGCCCCTTGGAGAGCTGGGGCGTAGAAACTACCCGGTACACAGTGTCACTTGCCTTTTGTAAATAAAATAATGATGTCACCTTAAGAGACAGCTCTGCCTAGAAATAAGAATAATGAACCTGAGCAGAACCCTGTGGGGCCATACTGGAGACAAAAGTCCCTCCCTGGCCCATGTTTCTTGTTTGTAGGGAAAAAAAATAGTTTCCTCCTCTTCTAGGCCTTCCCTGAGCAGACTCAAACGGTTACTATTTAGGGAAATGAGATAACTCAGAAACAAAGGAAAAGTAATAACAGTAAGGAAGAAAAGTAATGACAATAGTTCAGTGATAAAAGAGTCCTAGTTCCTCCTCTAGGGATATACATAACAATGTGACACGTATCTTTAAGTTGTTCTGCAGAAACCAAGACCCCACCCAGGTGGAGGATGGTGCCTACTTGCTGACCACAAGCACGTAGACCCCAGACTGGTTGGAACCAGAACACTGATGATTAAGATTCCGGAAACACCACCCTGTTACCTCACTATCAACCAATCAGAACAAAGTCCACAAGCTGCAACCCACACCACAAATGTTCCCTTTAAAAACCCTTCCCTGGGGACTTCCCTGGTGGTCCAGTGGCTATGACTCTGCAGTCCCAACACAGGGGGCCCGGGTTCAATCCCTGGTTGGGGAACTAGATCCCACGTGCAGCAACTACAGATTCAACATGCTGCAACAGAGACTTGGCGCAGCTAAATAAATATTTTAAAAAACAAACAAACAAACAAAAAAACACCTTCCCTGAAAGCCATCAGGGAGTTGAGTCTTTTGAGCATAAGTTGTCCATTCTCCTTCCTTTTGTTGTTCAGTCACTCAGTTGTGTCCAACTCTTTGTGACCCCATGGACTATAGCATGTAGGCTTCCCTGTCCCACTCTCTCCAAGAGCTTGCTTAAACTCATATCCATTGAGTCAGTGATGCCATCCAACCATTTCATCCTCTGTCACCCCCTTCTTCTCCTGCCTTCAACCTTTCCCACCATCAAGGTCTTTTCTAGTGAGTCAGTTCTTTGCATCAGGTGGCCAAAGTATTGGAGCTTCAGCATCAGCCCTTCCAGTGAATATCCAGGGTTGATTTCCTTTAGCATTGACTGGTTTCATCTCCTTGCTGTCCAAGGGCCTCTCAAGACTCCTCTACAGCACCACAGTTGGAAAGCGTTAATTCTTTGGCGCTCAGCCTTCTTTATGGTCCAGCTCGCACATCCATACATGACTACTGAAAAAACCATAGCTTTGACTAGACAGACCTTTTTTGGCAAAGTGATGTNGGTTTCATCTCCTTGCTGTCCAAGGGCCTCTCAAGACTCCTCTACAGCACCACAGTTGGAAAGCGTTAATTCTTTGGCGCTCAGCCTTCTTTATGGTCCAGCTCGCACATCCATACATGACTACTGAAAAAACCATAGCTTTGACTAGACAGACCTTTTTTGGCAAAGTGATGTCTGCTTTTTAATATGCTGTCTAGGTTGATCATAGCTTTTCTTCCAAGGAGCAAGCGTCTTTTAATTTCATGGCTGTAGTCACTGTCTGCAGTGATTCTGGAGCCCAAGAAAATAAAGTCTGTCACTGTTTCCATTTTTTTCCCCCCATCTATTTGCCATGAAATGATGAGACCAGATGCCATGATCTCAGTATTTTGAATGCTGAGTTTTAAAACCAGCTTTTTCACTCTCCTCTTTCACCTTCATCAAGAGGCTCTTTAGTTCCTCTTCACTTTCTGCCATGAGGATGGTGTCATCTGCAATCTGAGATTACTGATATTTCTCCCAGCAATCTTGATTCCAGCTTGTGCTTCCTCCAGCCCAACATTTCACATGATATACTCTGCATATAAGTTAAATAAGCAGGGTGGCAATATACAGCCTTGACGTACTCTTTTCCCAAGTTTGAACCAGTTTGTTGTTCCATGGCCAATTCTAATGATTGCTTCTTGACCTGCATAAAGGTTTCTCAGGCAGGTACGGTCATCTGAATCTCTAAGAATTTCCCACAGTTTGTTGTGATCCACACAGTCAAAGGCTTTAGCATAGACAGTGAAGTAGAAGTAGATGTTTTTCTGAAATTCCCTGGCTTTCTCTATGATCCAACAGACGTTGGCAGAGTTTGATCTCTGATTCCTCTGCCTTTTCTAAATCCAGCTTGTACATCTGGAAGCTCTTGGTTCACACACTGTTAAAGTCTAACTTGAAGAATTTTGAGCATTACTTTGCTAGCATGTGAATTGAGCACGGTTGTGCGGTAGTTTGAATATTCTTCAACATTGCCTTTCTTTGAGATTGGAATGAAAACTGAACTTTTCCAGTCCTGCGGCCGATCCTGTGGCCACTGCTGGGTTTTCCAAATTAGCATCATCGTTTAGGATTTGAAATAGCTCAGTTGGAATTCCATCACCTCCACTAGCATTGTTCGTAGTGATGCTTCTTAAGGCCCACTTGACTTCACACCCCAGGATGTCTGGCTCTAGGTGAGTGGTCATACCATCATGGTTATCCCGGTCATAAAGATCTTTTCTGTACAGTTCTTCTGTGTGTTCTTGCCACCCCTTCTAGTATCTTCCGCTTCTGTTAGGTCCATACCATTTCTGTCCTTTATTGAGCCCATTCTTGCAAGAAATGTTCCCTTGGTATCTCTGATTTTCTTGAAGAGATCTCAAGTCTTTCCCATTCTATTGTTTTCCTCTATTTCTTTGCATTGTTCACTTAAGAAGGCTTTCTTCTCTCTCCTTGCTATTCTTTGGAACTCTGCATTCAAATGGGTATATCTTTCCTTTTCTCCTTTGCCTTTCGCCTCTCTTCTTTTCACAGCTATTTGTAAGGCTTACTCAGACAACCATTTTGCCTTAGCTTGCTTAGTGCCCTGCAGTAAATGCTGCAGTTTCATGCACAACCCAGTGTCAATAGATTGATTTTGCTGTGAGGTAGGCAAGTGGACCCAAGTTTGGTTCAGTAACAACAAAACAATGGCACCAATATCTGTGCAGAAGGGTCTCCAAGGCATGGTTCAGAGGGATCCTTCCTGTCTGGAATCAGGGGCAGCAATGTGGAAGTGGCATTGGCATTAAGGACTCACAGGGATGGGAGCAGGGGTTTCTGGGAGCTACTGGCAGGAACAGAAGCGGAAGTGGGAAGGGATTTACAGAGCCCCGGGTACAGAAGAAGCTGTCCCGGGTGACCTCTGCTGTGTCTGGTCACAGCGCCCCCTGAGCCTCACATACCCAAAGCCCTGACAGTGCTCCATCATGGCAGCAGGAACCGCTCCAAACGCCGGCGGCCTAGACAGGCAAGTGGTAGATCTGGGGGCCAAGAGGAGGCGTGGGGCTGGTCTTTCTTTCTGGGGCAGGGGGATGCCATGGAGGGCTTCAGGAAGGGAATACAGTGACTGCAGGACTGGAAATGTGCTTGCCTCCTTCCCCCTCCCTTTCCCCTGGTGAGAGGGAAAGTCAGCTATGGGTCAAAAGCTTTTCAGCTGACCCAGCAATTGTCGCAAGTTGTCACTATGGAATACTGACACAGGTGAGCTTGTTACAGTGTAGTTTATAATAGCAGAAAATTGCAAATGACCTAAATGAACCATAGGAGGTACATTTAATAAATGATAGTGTTTTCATCCAACAGAACACTGGGCAACTGTCTAAAAACTCAATGTTGGTCTATTTTTATTTTGGAAAAGATGATCTACTGTTAAGTGAATCAAGCAGTTTTTGAATTAATTCTTGTACATCCTAATATTGTTTACAGAGATCTGTTTATATGTATATATTTGCATGGTGAGATTTGATGAAATGTACACTACCCTGTGTTAACAATGGTGATCTTTGGGCGGGTAGAACTTTTTCCAGTATGTTGCTCATCTCTGTTGTTGGTTTGTAGGTTTTGTTAAAAAATATAGTTAACACACATGACTTATATCATTTAATTTTTTTAATTTTTAATTTTTATTGAAATAATTGATTTACAATGTTGTGTTAGATTCAGATATACAGCAAAGTGATTCACTTAAATCTATATATTGTTTTTCAGATTCTTTTCCATTATATGTTATTACAAGATACTGAATATAGTTCCCTGTGCTGTATAGCAGGTCTTTGTTGGTTATTGGTTTTATGTATATATTTTATGTATACATATTTATGTGTATGTTTTAATCCCAACCTCCTAATTTATCTCTCCCCGCCTTCCCCTTTTGATAACCATAAGTTTGTGTTCTGTGTCTGTGAGTCTGTTTCTGTTCTATAAATAAGTTCACTTGTATAATTTTTTTAGATTCCACATACAAGTGATACCGTATGATATTTGTCTTTCTCTGTCTGACTTCCTTAACTCAACATGATAATTTCTAGGTCCATCCATGTTGCTGCAAAGTTTTCATTATTCCATTCTTTTTTATGGCTGAATAATATTCCATTGTGTATATGTACCACAGCTTCTTCATCCATTCATTTGTCAATGGATATTTAAGTTGCCTCCATGTCTTGGGTACTGTGAATAGTGCTGCTATGAACATTGAGGTGCATGTATCTTTACAACTTAGGTGATTTTATAAGGCAAGGGTTTCTTTAGTTATATTTCCACACTTGTAGTGGTGTTTGGATTCTATCTGGGCCTGCCTGAGCTCCCAAGGGAGAAATGCTGACAATGGAGGACTCTGAGAATCCTGGGTTGACTGGGTGTGTGGTCAGAACAGTCCACAGTGCGATGAGACAGAATCCCAGCTCTGGAGAAGGAGAGTCATGGCAGTTACTATTGTCTGGGAGGACCAGGCAATAAACTCAGAGGGAGGCCCGAGGGCAGAAAGCAGAGGCTGGAAGGAAGGGCAAGAACGGCAGACAGGGGGCCCAGGGCTGTGGCTGGTCAGGAGGGCCGGAGAGCTCCACTGTGCCCAGGTCTCATGGCAGCCATTATAGGCCCAGCACAAAGACCCGCTTGGTACTCTATGAGTTTGGCACCCTTCCTCACTCCACGGTGAGAAAGAAGGAGTTAACATCTGGAATCTTCTGATAGAAACTGTACTCAGAGCAAGCCTGCAAAGCCACATTTGTGAAAAATGGGCTCAATTTGATATTTGGAGAGCAATAAAATTGAAATCATTTCAAATTTTAAATGCCCAACATATTGAGACCCACCCTCTGATAGATCTTCCAAATGAGTCTGCAAGCTCTCTCTTCCCAGTTTCAGGAGGGGATTCACTTCTTTGCCAAAAATGTTCCTCTCCTTGAGTTGGAAGACAAGAGGCTCGGGGCTGGCAGGCCTCCCGGGGCCCTCTGTGCTGCCTAGCAAGAGCCTTCTATACGGGGCTGGAGGAGGAGTGGTATTCCTTCTTCTCTCGGGTAATGAATTTGATCTAATGGGACTGTCTGAATGTCCAGATAGTGTGGTGATAGGTACCCCATAAACACAGAGATAAACAGGTAGAGAGATAGATGGAGGCAAGCATAATTTGCTTCTAAGTGCCTTTTCACTGGTATAAATAAAGCAAGAAAATAAAGTTGGATGCTCTTGCAATACTAATGCAAGGGGGAAATTAAGTGCTAATTACAGACTTGAGGATAAATGAAAAGGAAGTATGTGGAGAAGGCAGGAGTGTCAGAGGTTGCCACCCCCCTGCCATCGCCGTGAGTCCACCGCGAGGGCATCTGCAGATAGCTTCCACATCACCTCCAGTTCCCGTGACTCTGCCACAGGGCATTCTTAGCTCAGGGGGCATGAGGAAGTGGGGGCAGGCTGGGTAAATGGCCCAGGAGTACAGGAGTGACCCTCAGCCAGTGAGGAATGGAAATTGAAAAACAACTCAGCTCCCTGGTCTCTCTGTGGAAGGCTGATTCGAGGTGTCTTCTGTGTAATCCCCCCAAGCCCCCCACCCCAGCAGCATTGCACCCCAGTTTCCCATGGGACAATCCAGCCATTAACAGACCGTAGTTGGTTTTCCCCACTTCCCTTTCTCACACTCTCACCCAGTCACCGTGCTTCCTCTGATCACCTCCCAGCTGACAACCTGCACCCATATCCTTGTCTCGGGACCCATCTGCTTTGAGGGCATCTGAAATCAGAACAGGCAGGTGGGTACCAGCTGCTTAGTGAACAGGTCAGACGCCTGCATACAGTGTCAGCAATGGCATGGGACCCGCTCTCAGAAGGACTCCATGCTTGGTTGACACCGTCTTGAAATTCTTAATCATTTTATCTTTGAACCTGGTTGCATAAGTAACAGCTGATGGGATGGTGGAACATGCACACAAGCAGCACAGGGAATGCTGGCTGGCACCTCTGACTCTGCAGGCAGTGCAGCCAAGCCCTGGTAATCCGGGGCGCTCACACACAGCGCCAGGCAGTCTGGGTCACCGCAGAGCCCCAAGGTCCAGATTGATGATGCTGATGGTGGCGGCTGCAGCAGAAGCCACAGCTGTGGAAAAGAAGAGAGGAGGGGCTCCGTGTGGGGTTCACCCTGGGACCTGCAGTGGGAGGGCAACTTGCCCATCAGTGCCTGGACCCCATCCTTGCAGCATCTATACAAACATTAACTCTCCAGCTTGAGCCCTGGACAGGAGCTGCCCAAGCTCAGACAATATGCGTTTATCAGTAAATTATTAAAAATAAAAGCATACACATGGATGTTGCAATAAAACACATCAGGGAGCTATTAAAAGTTTTTCAGTGTTTAGAATCTCAAGTTTTGAAAACCATTGCAACATTGCATGAGAAATACCCACAGGCTCAGAAATAGAAATTAAAGATCATCGAGTTCAGCAGAAAAGAATACAGTTTTCACAGGAAACTTTGGATGAACCAATTATTAATCAAAAGGACAATTTTTAAATTAAGTTTTCCTTACAGTTGAAGATATGGCAATAGAATACATAAACAGGCATTTTGAATGTATTATACATAAATCCTGAAGCCACTTTCAGTTTCTTCTGTGACTTGTACAAGTTACAGAAAATGTCAGACAAAACATTAAAGTGCCTTATATAAATTTATGTTTAAGATTAAATTCAGTTTTACATGAAACTGATTTGTGTAGAAATTTTTTAGAAAAAAAATGTTCTATCAGAATCATCAGGTCTAGATATGCTGAAAATTTTGAATTTCAAAATATATTTTGACATAATTGATTAGATATGTATCCCAATGTTGTCACAGCCTATAAAAACACTCATGACAATTCTTGTAACAGTTGTATCAGCAGAAAGATCCTTTTCAAAATTAGAAGTTATCAAAGTGAGTGAGTGAAGTCGCTCAGTCATGTCCGACTCTTTGCGACCCCATGGACTGTAGCCTACCAGGCTCCTCCATCCGTGGAATTTTCCAGGCAAGAGTACTGGAGTGGGTTGCCATTTCCTTCTCCAGAGGATCTTCCCAACCCAGGGACTGAACCCAGGTCTCCCGCATTGCAGGCAGACGCTTTACTGTCTGAGCCACCAAGGAAGTTATCAAAGTTATCTGTAATTTCCAATTTGCCAGGAGTGACTGATGTTGCTTTCACTTTGTGTAGATTGAAAATGAAGTTGCTAAAAGTATAAATTTTGATGACCTAATAAATGAAAAAGCAGAAAAGTGAGCCACAAAAATATGGTCAGTAAAGATATCACAATAAAATATCAGACTTCCCTGGTGGCTCAGTGGTAATCTGCGTGCCAATGTGGGAGACATGGATTCAATCCCTGGTCCAGGAAGATCCATAATAAAATAAAATTAAAATTAAAAAAATGAAGTATCGTTTATTGTACTACATAATATTATGACACTGAAATGGTATTGTTTGCAGTTTGTACATTTATAGTTGTTACACATGCATCACTGTTACTGTGTTTTAGAGGTCATAAAACTTTTTTTAAAGGAAAAATTCTATATTTTGGTAACTTGAACAGTACTTTTTTCCTGCTTTTGGAACAGGGGCCCTGCATTTTCATTTCATGTGAAGCCCCATGGGTTGTGTAGGCAGCTGTACCTGCTTAACTTGTTTACCAAGTTTTCCAGGACAGATAAGTTAGGC
>SJYA01000227.1:0-62899 GCA_006410615.1 Neotragus moschatus
TCTTATACACATCTGGGTCTTAAATAGCTAAACCAGCCCATGTCTAACCTTTCCAGTTGTTTGGCAAGCCACAGTTCAACATTCAGACTGAAGGCTGGAGGGTACTTTGCATCATCCCCAGTTTTGAATTAATGGAGCCTGAATTTTTTTTTTTCTGTTTTATGTTCCTGAATTGTGCTTATTGATCAAATAGTTTATCTGGCGTATTTAAGATGATTTGTGTGCTAAGGCTTGAAATCATTCTGGAGTTTTAATCAAAGTATTGATATAGGAACACTAGACTATTGAGAAGGAGATGACTTCATAAATTAAGAGAAAACAGCAAAAGGGATCATATTTTATTTTCTCTTTTTTTTAAAGTAGTATTATATACTATAACAATACAGTATAATGTTATAGGTGTCTTTTTCCATATAATACAGCCTAAGTTTTCTCACCTCTGTGTTCAACTGTTAGTTCTGAGTAGATACCTATATTAGATATGACTTTTATGTGTTCCTTTATATATTATAGTGATAAAGAAGAATAGGGCCATTTAAAACGCCAGGCTCTTGCTTTGAAGTAAAGTTCCAGAGTGTGTGTGTATCAGGCAGTTATGGCAAGGGAGGTCTGTTTCTTATGTAGGTTTCTGTAAATTTTTGATTATTAATTGTTTTTTCTCCAAAACATGCTGTAGCAGGATATGATAACCTTTTTTTTTTTTGGCCACATAGCTTGTAGGAGCTCAGCTCCCCAGTGGAAGTGAAGAGTTGTAACCACTGGACTGCCAGGGAAGTCCCAATAACTTTTAGAAGAGCCACGTGTCCCAGTCCTTTCATTCTGGTGTGATCTGGGGTACCTTTGGGGGATAGAGGCAGACTTAGAAGTGAGGAATCACAGTTGCCTCTGGTTCTTAAGACCTGGGGGAAGGGTGGCTGAAGAGTCCCCCAGTGGCTTTGATGAGCATCCTTTCTTGGCTGTGGGGTCTTGCTGAGGACCACTTCTACAAAATGTTGGTCACAGGGTGTAAGTTAAAGACTAGGGGAAGGAAATGGCAACCCACTCTGGTATTTTTGCCTGGAAGATCCCATAGACAGAGGAACTGGCGGGCTACAGACCATGGGGTCACAAAAGAGTTAGACAGGTCTTCGCTACTAAAGCAGCACCACCAACAGCCTACTAGCGGCCACACACCTGCGACCCGCAGCGTCCCTTACCCCCACTGCAATCCCTTCCTCCACTGGCAACATTCGAAAGACATCATACAGGCTGCTTAGGCCAGGAACAGCCGTCCTGGCTTCCCCTCCCGAGCATATGGACGGGAATGCACGCATGACCTAGTTTTTCCTTTAATGGGAAGAGATAGTCTTTACCCTACTGAATAGGGCTGACCATGTAGGGTTTCTGCTGGTGAGAATGGAGCCACTTCTTTTTTTTTTCCTTTTCTTTCCCCACTCTGCTCAAAGCTGTGACTGTAATAGGGAAATGAAACATACAGTACTCCTCTCTCTCTGCCCCCACAGGGTCGCATGCCAACTAGGAAAGGGGCTTGAAGGGTGTTTGCACTGGGCCTGGCAGCTCTCTCAGAGGAGCTCCAGCTTCTCTGCCCTGTTTACCTTTGCTATTGAAGAATCAGTGGAGGAGGCAATGTGAGCTGCAAATCGCTCTGAAAAAGCACAGCTTCCAAAGAGGCCATTGTGTCATTCTGTGCTGCTCTCGGGCCTGTGTGAAGGGCCTTCCAGAAGGCTTGCCTAAGAAGTAAAGTCAAGTTTAACTCTAGAGAAAGAAACCCTGCAACCAGGACAGGCCATCGGTCAACAACATGAAGATGTGATGATGTGATGATGAAATGGTGTGAAATGTCTATTCATAGTGCTTCCTTCTTTTTAGGTGTAAAATATATGCTGCTGCTGCTGCTGCTAAGTCGCTTCAGTCGTGTCCGACTCTGTGCGACCCCATAGATGGCAGCCCACCAGGCTCCCCCGTCCCTGGGATTCTCCAGGCAGGAACACTGGAGTGGGTTGCCATTTCCTTCTCCAATGCATGAAACTGAAAAGTGAAAGTGAAGGAGCTCAGTTGTATCTGACTCTTCACGACCCCATGGACTGCAGCCCACCAGGCTCCTCTGTCCATGGGATTTTCCAGGCAAGAATACTGGAGTGGGGTGCCATCGCCTTCAAATATATTCCCTGGTGGCTCAGATGATAAAGAGTCTGCTGGGAGTGCAGGAGACATGGGTTCAATCCCTTCATCAGGAAAATCCTCTAGAGAAGGGAATAGCTATACACTCCAGTATTCTTGCCTGGAGAATTCCATGGATAGAGGAGCCTGGCAGGCTATAGCCCATGGGATTACAAAGAGTCAAACATGACTGAAGTGACTAACATACTATATCTATGTGTATACATACATATATACACATAAAGTGAAAGTCTCTCAATCGTGGCTGACTCTTTGTGACCCCATGGACTATAGAGTCCATGGAGTTCTCCAAGCCAGAATACTTGAGTGGATAGCCTTTCCCTTCTCCAGGGGATCTTCCCAATCCAGGGATCAAACCCAGGTCTCCTGCATTGCATGTCTCCCACATTGCAGATGGATTCTTTACCAGCTGAGCCACCAGGGAAGCCCCATACATATAAAGGTGTTTATAAAGTATGGATTTTAAGGTATATGGGCTTCCCTGGTGGCTCAGTGGTAAAGAATCTGCCTGCAATGGGAAGATCTCATGGAGGGGACCATGGCAACCCACTCTAGTAGTATCGTCTAGAGAATCCCATGGACAGAGGAGTCTGGAAGGCTGCAGTCCATAGGGTCGCATGGAGTTGGACACGACTGAAGCAACAGCAGCATCTGCTCATCCATCCATCCATCCATCCATAATATATAAAGAAAGTGTAAGCCTTAGTTGCTCTATCGTGTCCAACTCTTTGCGCCCCATGGACTGTAGCCTGCAAGGTTCCTCTGTCCATGGAATTCTCCAGGCAGGAATATATATATACACATGGTTAAAAAAGTTTATTTTCTACCAAAAGTATGATATGCATATAAAAGGATTATTGTTCAGTTGCTAAGTCATGTCTGACTCTTTGCAACCCTTTGAACTGCAGCACGCTAGGCTTCCTGTCCTTCACCATCTCCCAGAGCTTGCTCAAACTCACGTCCATTGAGTCAGTGATGCCATCCAACCATCTCATCCTTTGTCCCCCCCTTTTCCTCTTAACCTTCAATCTTTCCCAGCATCATTCTCTACACAGATTGGATCGTATATTACATATCATTCTGTACTGTGTTTTTTTTTCCATTTAATAATATATTTTGGACATATTTCCATTTCACCATGTGTAGATTCCTCTTATTGTTTTGAGGGGCTCTCTGTTCTCTTGCATTGATTTCCCATCGTTTATTCAGACAGTCTCGCTTATTTAGGTTGATTCAAGTTGATTCAGGTTTTTTGTTGTTAGGAGCAGAAGCAATGCCTCAGTGGGTATCCATATATACTTATATGATCTTTTGTTGTTTTTTTCAGGTGTAGAATTACTGGATCAAAAAGTACATGTGTATTTAAAATGTAGGAATTGTCTTAGTGCTTCCTTTGTGGAAGAACCTAGGAAAACCACTTTAGGGTGCAGAACTGAGTAACACTGGAAATTCATACAACGTTTAAGAGGAGCGGCTGCTGATCTCCAGATAGCTATTTGCCAAGCTGAAACTGTGGATCCGGAAGTGCCAGAACTTTGGATTTTTAAGAGAAACTAAAACCCTAAATTTACATATAAAATGTTCAGATTATTAAATGATAGCTCACATTAAACATGTGTCAGCTAAACAAAATATGTTTATGGGCTATATACTTAATGTTTACGATACAGACTGCTGCTGCTGCTGCCCAGTCGCTTCAGTCGTGTCTGACTCTGTGCAACCCCATAGATGGCCCACCAGGCTCCTCTATCCCTGGGATTGTCCAGGCAAGAACACTGGATTGGGTTGGCATTTCCTTCTCCAATGCATGCATGCATGCATGCTAAGTTGCTTCAGTCGTGTCCGACTCTGTGTGACCCCATGGACAGCAGCCCACCAGGCTCCTTTGTCCACGGGATCCTCCAGACAAGAATACAGACTACTACTACTCAATATTATTGTTACCTTGTTCAATAGGATTGAAAATGAACTAACTGTGAATGTAGAAGGTAGAAGGAGAAAGTTGGTGGTGGGTGTATCTATTGCTTATTTTCTTTTTCATGCAGGATAAAATTGGCACAAATTTTAATAAAATAGAGGATTTTAGTTTTTTGAGAGAAAAACAAATTCCACCTACTAAAGAATAAGGAACCCTAGATATTTTTGCATGAGGATGATTTAGAAACTCAAGCAAGGCATTAAGGAAAATTGAACATTATGTTTTTCCTTGGGCAGCAATAGCGTGAAAAACCTAGGAACGTCTGTACTTGGAATTCTCTGAAAATTGAAGAGTAATTTCAAAACAATGTGTGTATCACCTACATTCCCTTACTGAATCTGGAACTGGTGGGAGAAGGGCTATGAGTATAGTTAAGGCTAAATTTGCAGTGTTGTCCCAAAGTGGAAAAAAAATCAGAAAAGACGATCTATAGGAGGACAAATAATGAAACATGGCCTGAATTTAAAGTTACTTGCAGTGTCAGAAAATAAAATAGTAACACTATTTAATTCTAACACAATCCACTTTCATTTACACAAGCCTTCAAAAGCTTGAAGACAGCAGAAGAACTGACACATTTACAGACCTCCAAGTAGTGGAAAAATTTTGCTCTTCTCTTTAATTTTGGAAAATATTTTATGCTTAATTAAGAAATAATAGGGACTTCCCTGGAGGTCCAGTGTGTTTTAAATGGAGGGAGGTGGGGCACGTGTTCAATCTCTGGTTGGGGAACTAACACCCCCTATTCCAAACCACCAAAAAATTGTTTTAGAATAGTAAACAACCACAAAATCATGTCAATAAATCATTGTCCTTATGTTCATTCTCATTAACCTAGCTGTATACTTCATATAACACTCTGTGTTCTAGGGGGCCTAATAATGGTTAATGAAATATCATTGGACCTTATTTGTATTGTATAAATAATTCTAGTCATACTGACCAACCCTGCCTGCCAGGATAATAATGAAAACTGTGCCAAGCACTGTTCAGCTGCTTGGCATACATTAAGTCCTCTACACCACAGCTGTGAGGTGGATGCCATTATTATTTCTTTTTGAATCAACTTGTTCAAGGCCACACCATTGAAATATGGAGCCGGGATTTGAATCTGGACTTTGTGAATCTAGAGACGTAAAATGTAATGAGCACCATGACTGAAGTTGTAAGAGAGGACTAGATATTGTCTGTGATTCCATGAAGATTTCAAAATGCATGGGCGGAATCTATCCAAAGTCTATTTCTGTGACTTCTTGAAACCAGTGATGTGAAAAGCAGTCTCACATCAGTGGGATGAGAACTGTGTTTGGTTTGGGGATTGTGACCGAAGTTCAGAAAGTGGTCCCTGTCAAAATCCACCTTTCCCACATTATGGATCCACACGCTGGTTAAGACTGGTTGAGTACAGCTGGTTAAGACTCCAACCAAGTGTTCCGGTTTTATTAGTTCCAAGATTCTTCATCGTCTTTCTTCTTAGCCTTTCGTTGTTTAGTGTTCTCTTAACTTGTTATTTGGTGCCTCTTTCGATGGTTCAGTAATAGATCTTTTAGGAGTTTGTACATGGCTTTAAGATTTTTACTCTGTTCAAAAATACTTACATTTTTTATTAAGAATGTGAGTGCCGAAAATCAAACCGTTCTCATAAACATGATTAAGGATTACCTATTTTGGTTCAAAATAGGTAATGTTTATTTGGCACAATCAGTGATAGAAATGCTAGGCTTGTTTTTAAATCTATTAAATAATTAGTGCTCGGAAACGTACCTCATTCTGATGGTGAGCTTCTATCACTGAGTGAAGTAGTATTTATGCACTGGCAGGAGCCACGTGAACACCAGATGTTCTGTGGCTCAAGGGATCCTTTGAAAACTTGAAAATGTCCCTCTGCTGAGCCCCAGGGAATGGGCTATATGTTACTGTTTTTCAAAACTTTACAGGCAAAAACATAAAATGTCCCTGTTTACAATTTGTTTGTTCTTCCTGTGTGTGAGGACTCCCTGCTGGCAGAGTGTTGCCAGACATTGTAAACAGTTCCTATAAAATGTTTAAAAGAGTGACAGATGTTCCCAGGGGTTTATTTGCAACGTCTGGATTATACGCTCAGCCTGTCATATCCCTGGTAATGAAAGAAAGGACAAAAGAGAGTTAAGTGGAATGTCTGGTCAGAGGATGTGAGGAGGTGGAGAGAGGGTTGAATTGATTGGGTACCAGCCACATAGAAGCGCTTGGAGGCGGGATGTTCTAGTTGGGCTCTGCATGATTCCCTCCAAGTCTTCACTTGCTCTGGTCAGGCCTCTGACTTCTCTGCAAGTGGGTGAACTCTGGCTACAGCTGGCGATAGGACTGTAAGTTTCAAGTGAAGCGTCAAGGAGCAAAATAACAGTGGAAAATGGAAGCGACTCTCTAGATAATTCCGGGCCTCTCAAAAGGCCTTTGTTTAGGATGCAGATGGTCCAGATTGCTGAATGTAAGCATTCTTTTTTTTTTTTTTTAACTTTTTATTTTGTATTAGGGTATAGCCGATTAATGAACACTGTTGGTAGCTTCAGGTAAACAGTGAAGGGACTCAGCCATACATATGCATGTATCCATTCTCCCCCAAACTCCTCTCCCATCCAGGCATGCAGGCATTCTTTACTTGACTTTGCTAGTGACTGGGTTAGAAGGGGAGAGAATAAAAACACTCATTAGGATCTGAGAATCAAGTCGTCTTACTCTCTGTGTTCTAGGTAATAATATTTATGGGGGTTCATGCTGGGTGCTGAGCAGAAGTGCCCTTCTTAATGTGTGTGCTCCAGAGAAAAACTCAAGCCTCACAGTCGGCCTATGAAGAAGGGGTTTTGACACATAAGATCAGAGACTTTGACCATCTGTCCAAGGCATTGAGAGTGGTGCAACTGGGATCATAGTTCAGTCTGTGTGTATGACCTGGAAGTCTCTATGAACAAAAACACTTGCTGCCATCTCTCTCTTGAGCTTAGAAAGAACTTCAGTGGAATCTTTTTGGTCAAAGACAAAGTGAATGGGTGTTAATCAAATGGGTGGTAAAGTGAAGTGAAGTCGCTCAGTCGTGTCCGACTCTTTGCCACCCCATGGACTGTAGCTTACCAGGCTCCTCCGTCCATGGGATTTTCCAGGCAAGAGTACTAGAATGGGCTGCCATTTCCTTCTCCAGGGCATCTTCCCAACCCAGGGATTAAACCCAGGTCTCCTGCACTGCAGGCAGATGCTTTACCATCTGAGCCACCAGGGAAGCCAAATGGGTGTTGACTTCCTGCCAAAGTAGCTGCCCTGGGCTGTGTATTTGTCAACTGTTTCTCACCCCGCACCAGCTGAATCACAGAGTGGATGATGTTGGTATTTATTTAGTATCAGCCTCTCTGGTGGCTCAGACAGTAAACAATTTGCCTGCAGTGTGTCAGACCTGGGTTTGATCCCTAGGTCAGGAAGATCTCCTGGAGAAAGGAATGGCAACCCACTCCAGTATTCTTGCCTGGAGAATCCCATGGACAGAGGAGCCTCGTGGGCTACAGTCTGTGGGGTCACAAAGAGTTGGACACGACTGAGAGACTAACAAAACAGCAAACCTCTGTTGTGTGGTGCATGCAACAGCCTCCAGGTGCTGCCACCTGGGGAACTTTTAATACCTCGGGCACCATTCTGGGTACAAAAGATCTGTTGGGCTCCACCGAAGACATTGTCTGTCTGTCTGTCTGTAATGTTCTTTTCTACTCTTTGCCCACCCCTGACTTAAAAAATCTAAATGGATATTAGCGTTAAGGTGATATGTGTTTCTTAGCAAGTAGGTAGCACATCAAAACTCTGTAAGCCAACAGAGACAGAAAATGAAGCAGGCAGAGGGAAAATCATTCTAGATGTTCAGTAGGATGTGAGGTGGTGAGAGGCATGCGTTTTGGAATTAGACAGTTGGGGATGAGAGGCATACCTCTGCCATGTCCTGTGATGACACTGAATAGTGAGTTATGTGACCTCAGGGAGTTCTTACTGTTTATTGTCCAGTCTGGGACACAATCGCTAGGTCTTCACTAAGAGGACAGGGGGAGGATTTCTCTGGTGGTCCAGTGGTTAAGACTCTGCTTCCAGTGCAGGAACCGAGGGTCAATCCCAGGTCGGGAAACTTAAGATCCAGCATGCTGTGTGCCGTGGCCAAAAATTTTTTTTAAAAAAGAAGAAGAGAGAAGTTTCCTAATATTGATTATGTATAAGCGTTTGTGCTCAGTCATGTCTGACTCTTTATGACCTCACGGAATATAGCCCACCAAGCTCCTCAGTCCATGCAATTTTCCAGGCAAGAATGCTGAAGTGGGTTGCCATTTTCTACTCCAGAGGATCTTCCCAACCCAGGGATCCAACCCGTGTCTCTTAAGTCTCCTACACTGGCAGGTGGATTCTTTACCACTGAGCCACCAAGTATGCCAGGTCAAAGATAGAAACGGAAACTGCTCTAGATAAGCTGGGATGTATGATCATCTTTTTAAAAAATTGTGATCAAATATAAATAACATAAAATTTGCCATTTTAACCATATTTAAATGTCAGTTCAGTGACAACTAAGTACATTGACATTTTTGGGCAGCCATCATCACCATCGCCCCAAGACTTTACATCTTCCCAAACTAGAACTCCATATCCCTTACACGATAACTCCCTCCTACCCTTTTGCAGTGCCTGAAACTCACCTTTCTACTTTCTGTCTCTATGAATGAGACTATACTAGGTGTATTAAGGGAATCATACAATATTTGTCTTTTTGTGACTGGCTGACTTCACTTAGCCTAAGATCCTCAAAGTTCATCCATGTTGTAGCATGTGTTAGAATTTCCTTCCTTTTTAAGACTGAATAACATTCTATTGTATGTATAGAATACACATGGACTGTAGCCTACTACACTTCTCTGTCCATGGGATTTTCCAGGCAAGAGTACTGGAGTGGGTTGCCAGTTCCTTCTGCAGAGGATCTTCCTGACCCAGGGATTGAACCCAGGTCTCCTGCATTGTAGGCAGATGCTTTACCATCCAAGCCACCACGGAAGTCCTATCGTATGTATAAACCAGATTTTGTTTATTCATTCTTCTGTCAGCAGGCATTTGGGTTGCTTCCAACTTTTGGCCAATGTGAGTAATGCTGCTATGAACGTGGTTATACAAATATTTGCTTGAGTCCCTGATTTAAATTCTTTTCGGTGCATACCCAGAAGTGGAATTATTGGATCATACCATAATTCTATGTTTAATTTTTGAGGAATCGCCATACTCTTTCACAGTGTCTGTACCCTTTTACTTTCTCAATAGCAAAGCATGAGAGTTCTAATTTATCCACAGCCTCACCAACACTTGTTAGTAAGATCACCTTTCTTAACATCCACACTGATCAGTGAATCAGCTGATGACTTCAGATGATCAGTTTTCACATCCAGATACAGACAGTTGCAGCTGTGGACCACTCGCCGCCACTGAATATTAGCATTAGGATTATAAACCCAGAAGAAACTAATGTCTTAGCAGAGCCTCCTTCTGAGCCACTTGTCCACGGAAGAGAAATAGAGAGATCAGAAGACTGGCAGAGCTCTTTGTATGTGAATTTAGTTCTGTTTTTTTTCCTGAGCATCCACATGCTAACGTGTAATGGCCAGGCCCTCTTTCTATTCCTGTTCCTTAGATTGTCCTTACTGGCCTCTTTTCCTTGGAGCTCCAGAAAGGTAGATAATACACCTTGGGAGTACTGACAGGTTAGTGTCAGAGAAGATGGACAATGCCTTGGGGACCTCCAGGAAGATGCAGTGCCTGGAGGAGAAGGGCAGGGAGCTGTCCATCTCTTTCCATTACTAGAACTTCACTGTCGCAGTAACAAGTGGCTGCATTTTTGGATTTCCTAAGTTATTGTGCTGTGCTGGTGAATTTCTAGAAGGCAGACCACATGTTCATTGGTGCTCATGGGCAGGATTATTTGATGATAAAAACTGTATCTCTCTGTTAGTTTTTCTACAACTTGCATAAAGCAATTAGGCCTGAGAAGAAACAGAAACCATAAAGCTGCCTCAGTTCGATTCAGTTCAGTTCAGTCGCTCAGTCGTGTCCAACTCTTTGTGACCCCATGGACTGCAGCACACCAGGCTTCCCTGTCCATCACCGATTCCCAGAGCTTACTCAAACTTACATTCATCGAGTCAGTGATGCCATCCAACCATCTCATCCTCTGTCATCCCCTTCTTCTCCCGTCTTCAATCTTTTCCAGCATCAGGGTCTTTTCCAGTGAGTCAGTTCTTCGCATCAGGTGGCCAATGTAGTGGAGTTTCAGCTTCAGCATCAGTCCTTCCAATGAATATTCAGGACTGATTTCCGTTAGGATTGACTGGTTGAATCTCCTTGCAGTCCAAGGGACTCTTAAGAGTCTTCTCCAACACCACAGTTCAAAAGCATAAATTCTTTGGCGCTCAGCTTTCTTTATGATCCAACNACCCCCCGGAGCTGTGCCCTTTGATGGGTTTGCAATACAAAAGGTAGGTAAGGTGGCTTATGAATGAATACAAACTGGGTCTGCCCTCTTGAAATAATCCTCCTGTTAGAAATGAGGTGAGGTAAAGTCACTCCCAAGCTTGTTTACCACATTGCTGTTGTCATTGTTATTATTAAATAACTTGGAGCCTAGACCTAGAGATTATCATACTAAGTAAGACATACAGAGACAGACAAGTACCATATGATGCTACTCATATGTGGAATCTAATGTTTAAAAAAGATACAAATGAACTCATTTACGAAACAGAAGCAGATTTATAAATGTTGAAAAAAAACTTAACGGGCACCAAAGAGGAAATGTTGGGGGTGTGTGGATAAATCAGGAGTTTGGGATGAACACACCAGCACTGCCTGTATAAGGCAGATGACCGAAGGGCCCTACTGTGTAGCACAGGGAACTCTACCCAGAATTATGTGATAACCTGTGTGAGAAAAGAATCTAAGAAGTGATGACTATCTGCGTATGTGTAACTGAATCACTTTACAATACACCCGAAACTAACAGAACATTGTAAATCAATTATACTCCAATAACAAATAACATTAAGATATTTTTTGAAAATTAAATGTGTGTGTATGTGTGCGTATCTGTTAGTTGCTCAGTCATGTCTGACTCTGTGTGACCCCATGGACTGTGGCCCACAAGGCTCTTCTGTCCATGGGATTCTCCAGGCAAGATACTGGAGTGGATTAGTCAGTCAGTTCAGTCACTCAGTCGTGTCCAACTCTTTGCAACCCCATGGACTGCAGCACGTCAGGCCTCCCTGTCCATTACCAACTCCTGGAGTCCACCCGAATCCATGTCCATCGAGTCGATGATGCCATCCAACCATCTCATCCTCTGTCATCCCCTTCTCCTCCTGCCTTCAATCTTTCCTAGCATCAGGGTCTTTTCAAATGAGTCAGCTCTTCACATCAGGTGATCAAAGTGTTAGAGTTTCAGCCTCAACATCAATCCTTCCAATGAACATTCAGGACTGATTTCCTTTAGGATGGACTGGTTAGATCGTGCAGTCCAAGGGACTCTCAAGAGTCTTCTCCAAGACTATGGCTCAAAAGCATCAATTCTTCAGCACTCAGCTTTCTTTATAGTCCAACTCTCACATCCATGCCAGGACCACTGGAAAAACCATAGCCTTAACTAGATGGAGCTTTGTTGGCAAAGAAATGTCTCTGCTTTTTAATATGCTGTTCTCACTTCCACTGTATAATCATTAGGGATTTGATTTAAGTCATAACTGGAGTGGGTAGGTAAGCATAAACAAAGATTTAAGAAGAAAAATCCACTGAAACTGGCTCCGAGTTATTATTATTTTTAAGTAAGCATAGACAAAACCTTGAAAAACTAAATAACTTGTAACTAGTTTCAGTGGACCTGAGTCAAGTTTACCTGTTTCCTTCTCCAATAGATGTGGTTTGCGGTAGGAGGCCACATGCAGTGAGCATTGTGTGTTTGGGCCCCACATTGTCTCTCCTGGCTGTGGAGAAGATCCTGTGCTCCTGCCACTTCCCCAGGCCCAGATGCTGAACAGTCAACAGGGAGGGGCCAGGCAGGAGGAAGGCCTCACAGACCCACCAGGATACTTTTTGTTTCATGGTACAGTTGAACGCACCTCAAACTCCCAGAGTTTACTTTTTATTCTTACTTGTTTTTGTCAGTCTTGGCGAGTTTACCAGGAAGTTTTGAAACCATGAACAAGTGGTCGAAATAAAATGTCCCTGCAGTTGAGTTTGTTGTTAAACAGAGGACATGCTTCAGGGATACGAGTTTTTATCTGTTGACTCTTCGCCAGCAGTCACTTAAAGCTTGGTGGACTCCGAGCAGAGCTATGGTTAAGAAGAGATTGACCTTCAGACCAAGGACTGGTCAGGGTGTCTGCTCTTCCAGCCCAGCCTTGGCAAGGTGCGAAAATAAGTTTTAAAATGCCCTCTTGTCGTCTGGCACCGCAGAGACTATCATCTGTCTAAAGTCAGTGCAGTTTCTGTATTTCTTCCTTCTGGGAGGTGACTGTACGCCATGCTCTTCAGCCATCATCCATTTGCCTCTAGGCAGAAGCCTGGAGGGGGAAGGGTGATGGGATGTGAGGAAAATGTGATGTGCAAACAGGAGACTGCTTGAAGTAAGACCAAGCTACCCAGGGATGTATTTGTCACCTCCAAGATGGGCAGCCTTCGAGTGCAGAACTATTCTCCCTGCCTTTCTGGGGTCCCATTGACTTCTCAACTTCCTGTGCCCCCTCCAGGATTCTTCACGTGGTACCCTCTGGCTGTGCCCCTTTTGTTGGCTCCTCATCAAGCCTGGTCCCCCTACCCCCAGTTATCCCATCACTAACATTTTGTTTCTCCCATCTTTCCACCCAGTTCAACATCCTTTTACTCTCTGTAGGCTCAGCTCAACTGGAAATTTAAAAATAAACAAGTATTAGGTCAAAGCTAGAGGAATTCAGTGAAGAGTATGAATGACTTGAAGGAGGAAATGTGTAACCCTGAACTCACCATCACTGGTGAAATGTGAGGAAGAGCAGAGGTTTTCTGAGCAGAGCGGTCCCTCAGTGTAGTGGTCTCTTGCTGGGGCGTCCAGATGTGTTCATCCCTGGTGTCACTGTGGGTTTTGGTCCTGAACTGGGGTTGGAGCAACCTCATCACCATGGAAACACTGCCAGAAGCATGCCATGTGAGATTCCTGGGGTAGGGACAGAATCCCTGTCTGAGGGCCCTGAGGGTGGAGGCCAGGGCATTGGATGAGCCAGTCTGCTTCTTATCCCAAAGGATTTTGTGGGGCCTGAGGGCTGAATTGTTGAAAGGAGTGGACTTTGGCAGGGACTGACAGGCAGCATCAAGCGCAGCAAGCACCAGCCTTGAGCTGCGCAAGAATGTGGACAGTGAACTGGGAGTGCCTGGATATGCTAGCCGTCTGACTGAGGTCAGGTAAGGCGGGGACATTTGAACACCATCTCCCTTCGAGCTGGCAGATCCTCTGCTGATGTGGAAACACTGGCTGCCGTTCACACCGCTCACTCTGCCTGTTCCTCTGCCCTAGTTTGGAAAGGTCTTTTCTTCCTCTCGTTTCCCCTGCTCCTGGCTCTTCTTCCAGCCATGGAAAGCAGAGGGCAGGGCTTTGTAAAGTGGCCCAGTAGGGAAACAAGCAGAACCTGATTTTTTTGGTCCATCCTTCTCTGCATTTTGCTTGCTCACATTTTCACCCGTCTGGGCTTGTATTGAAAGTGAACGTCTCGGCTGATGCGGGCTAAGATTTAGTCACTGAGAGGGACTGGCTCAAGCCCACATGTATCTAGGTTTTTCATTGCTGAGTGTTTTTGAACTCTCGGCGTTTTCACTGATGCTTCAGTTCTCACCTTAGTATTTTGATCCATGACATGCTATTTATTTTTTACCTGCTTTAGAGTGACATTTGGGGGATAAAAAGCATCTTCAAACATATTTGGGCTTCCCTGGTGGCTCAGACAGTAAAGAATCTGCCTGTAATGCAGAAGACCCAGCTTTGATCCCTGGGTGGGGAAGATTCCCTGGAGAAGGGAGTGGCAACCCACTCAAGTATTCTTGCCTGGAGAATTCCACGGACAGAGAAGCCTGGCAGACTACAGTCCATGGGGTCGCTGTGAGTCAGACACAGCTGAATGACTAACGCTCTGAACATAAAGCACTAGAAGGTACATGCTGAAGTGTTGCAGAGGGACGATTCCCTGTTGGGTGGAGAGCAGTTGGCACTGTTGCTTCTTCTTTTTTTTCTTTGCAGTGACTTCTTTTCTTCCTTCCTTTCTTTCTTTTGTAAAGTGTTTATTTATTTGACTGCACCTGGTCTTTGTTGCCTCACGCACGACCTTTGGTCTCTGTTGAGGCGCATGACATCTTCAATTGTGGCATGTGAACTCTCAGCTGTGGTATGTGGGACCTAGTCCCCTGCCCAGGGTTTGAACTCAGGCCCCCGAAATTGGGAGTGTGGCATCTTAGCCGTTGGATCACCAGGGGAGTCTGGCACTATCTGTCACTTTTCTAACCTGTCGTGGCAGTGTGCAGTGTGCTTCTGGCACACGTCGCCTTCCTTGCAAGCTCATCAGTCATAGTGGATTAGGGCTCACTTGAATGACTTCATTTTAACTTGATCACTTTTGTAAAGACACTGTTTCCCAATAAAGTCACACTCTGAGGCACTGGGGGTTAGGACTCGGCATACAAATTTTCTGGGGACACAGTTCAACCCGTAATGGGGACCAAAAATAGTTACTTTGTTTGGTCATCAGATGTAGACCCTGTGGCTATAGCATTGTTTAAAGAATCTGCCCTCAGGGAGCTTACATTCTATTAAAAGGACACAGACAACAAATAATGTAGGTTTTGCTTGCTCCTTAGAAGCAAAGCTATAACAGACCTAGATAGTATATTAAAAAGCAGAGACATCACTTTGCCTACAAAGGTCTGTATAGTCAAAGCTATGGTCTTTCTATTAGTCATGTGCGGATGTGACAGTTGGACCATAAAGAAAGCTAAACACCGAATAGTCGATGCTTTTGAACTGTGGTGTTGGAGAAGATTCTTGAGAGTCTCTTGGAAAGCAAGGAGATCAAACCAGTCAATCCTAAAGATTAAAATTAACCCTGAATATTTATTGCAAGGACTGATGCTGAAGCTGAAACTCCAATATTTTGGCCACCTGATGCAAAGAGCTGACTTATTGGAAAAGACCCTGATGCAGGGAAAGATTGAAGGCAGGAGGAGAAGGGAGCGACAGTGAATGAGACGGTTGGATGGCATTGCCGATTTATTAGACATGAGTTTGAGCAAACTCCAGGAGATAGTGAAGGACAGGGAAGGCTGGCGTGCTGCAGTCCATGGGGTCACAAAGAGTTGGACAGAACTTAGTGACTGAGCAACAACACAAGGTTATGTAGCGGTGGAAAAATTTTCCCTTCTTCCCTTCTTTGGCTAGACTGATAATTAAATTGATATAAGACAGATTAACAGGAGAAAAATAAACTTAATTATGTATATGTGAGATTCCCATAAAGATATGAAGACTCAAAGGGCAACCACATAATTGAAGTTTATGTAACATCCTGAGTGAAGAAAAGGGGTGTAGGAGTCTGGGGGTTCAAAGTTGGAGGAAAGCCATTCATGGGAAGGCAGAGGAGATGTTTGAAAAACAAGTTTCCTTGTTATGCAGATAAGTTTCCTAGATAAAAAATAATTATGGGTACGGGCCCCCTTTCCAATATAAATTTAGGTGGTTGAAGGGAAATTAAAAATCTTTTCTTAAATCGGATGGGTTTTCATTGCCTTTACCCTCAAATATTGGGTTGGCCAAAAAGCTCATTCAAGTTTTCTTGGAACATCTTATGGAAAAACCTGAATGAACTTCTTGGCCAACCCAATAATCCTTATGCCAAAGAGATATGTTTTAGGGTAACAAAACCTTCTCCCCTTTCAGTTGAGATAAACGTTTGGAAGAAAAATAAGATGATATGGAGCAGAAAGTGCCTTTGGGCTCATTGCAGAGACCTGAGTGGGCTGGGAACTAAGCCTTGTAAAGGGCATTCCAGGCAGAGGGAATAGCGTGTGCAGAGGCTCAGAGGCAGGAATGAGCAGGGTGTGTGCCGGGGACAGCAGGGAGGCCAGGGTGGCTGCAGCAGAAGGAGCCAGGGGAGGATCTGTGCTGCGTGACCCTGAGCAGACTGGCAAAGACCAGACCCCCTCAGGCCTGGTAGGCAGAGTGAGGGTTTTGAATTCTAAGAGGGGTAGGGAGTGCTTTCGAATTAATCAAATAGGAAATGCTAATATGTTCCTTTGCAAGATCTGTTCTTCTCTGGCCCCAGTCGCTTCTAATCTGGGCAACTTGCATTCCCTGGGAGTCCTGAGCAGGCCTGCCCTTCCACTGTGCCTCTCCTCCGTGTTGCGAGATACATCCCCACGGGAATCCTGACCTCTGCACATACCCTGAGCAGAGACACTGTCTGCCCTTTGTCTGGACTGTCTTGTCAGGGTGTTTTACAGTGAACAGCCTTGGGAGGTAGAGCCAGCTCTCCTTCTGGAGCAAAAGGCGTGTGGGTCTGTCCCGTTAGAAAAGGTCAGGTTCCCTGAGTTTAGGGTTCCTTCCCTGTAATGTAGCCTACTGCACGTGTAGGCATCATTTAGCTCTCCTCTCATTACTGGGTGGGATTTGGCATGAAGAGTATACTGATCTGCTCCTGCTGGATTCTTTGTTTCTGACCCTGGAGTCTTGTGTCTTTTGCCAGCACTCGTGAAACCGTGGAGGGAGACCATATTAGTTTCTGAGCTTGCGAGTCAAATCTCAAATGCTTCACAATTCTCAACACGCTTAAAATAGTTCTCATGTTGGCATCATGACTGAGAGCTTGACCATGGGTCAATGCTTTGGTGTATGTGTGTGGTTTTTAGACTTTTTTTCTGTTATTTTTGGAACTCTTCACACTTCCTTCTTCCATGAAACCTACCAGAAAACAGATCTAATTGAAACTGCCCTGGCCTGAGGAAAGGCAGGAACTTAGAGGGCGAGGTGAGGACATGGTCTCAGAAGTTTCTGTGCTTAAAGGCCTGATGGAGCACTGATGTGGCTTTTAATGAAAGAAACATTAAGTGCTGTCATCCTGGGTATCTGCATTTTAAGGATTCAGACCTCCTTTGAGTGAGATGTGTGCACTGTGGGAATGGGGGTGGAAGTGTTTCTGAGAGTAAGTCAGGAGGACTGGATTCCTCCATGCCGCATGTCTCTCTCTACAGTCCAGACCAGCTGTGGTCCATGGGCCAAATTCCAGCTGTATTGGAACACAGACACTCCCACTTGTTTATATGTGTTTGCTGGATGCTTTGGTGCTCCAGTGACAAAGATGAGTAATTGTGATGGAGACCTTGTGTTCTGTCAGTTCAGTTCAGTTCAGTCACTCAGTCGTGTCCGACTTTTCCAATGAGTCAGCTCTTGACATCAAGTGGCCAAAGTATTGGCGGTTTCAGCTTCAGCATCAGTGCTTCCAATGAATATTCAGGACTGATTTCCTTTAGGACTGACTGTTTTGATCTCCTTGCAGTCCAAGGGACTCTCAAGAGCGTTTTCCAACACCCCAGTTCAAAAGCATCAATTCTTTGGCCCTCAGCTGTCTCTATAGGGTCCAGTTCTGACATCCATACATGACTACTCGAAAAACCATTAAATATGTCTTGTAAACATATGAAATATGTGTTGTGAAATATGAAAAGCCATTAAATGTGTCTTGTAAACCCTAAAATATTTAGTTCGCTGGCTTGATGCCATCCAAGCTTTGCTTGTGGTTTGGTGCTCAGCAGAAGCTCTGATACTTTGGCCACCTGATGCAAAGGGCCAACTCATTGGAAAAGACCCTGATGCTGGAAAAGATTGAAAGCCAAAGGAGAAGAGGGCAGAAGAGGATGAAATGGTTAGATAGCATCTCTGACTCAATGGACATGAATTTGAGCAAACTCTGGGAAACAGTGAAGGAGAGGGAAGCCTGGCATGCTGCAGTCCTGGTGTCACAGAGTAGGAAACGACTTAGCAACCAAACAACAACAACATACTTGGCTCAAATGCTTGTGTGGTGGATTTAATTTTTCAAACAACAAGGACACATAGACAACCCCCCTTGAGGAGGGCTCCCCACATCCACTGCTTGATAATGCTTTGGAAGAAGACATCCTCTTTGGAACCTGAGAGACCCTTTCAGCCTTTTCATTTATGGCTGCAAAACAGCTTTCAATTCCTGATGCTTTTTTCTTTTGAAAAATGCCAATGCAATTATGTACCATGTTAGATTAGTCAACATTTTAAAAAACACCCTAGCAGTTCTAAACATGTTAATTTTACCATGGATGGGTGCCACTGTTTTAACATTCTGAGAATTTTAAATGCAGAGGGATTGTTTTAGGGGCTTTGTTTGAATTAATTAAAGCCTGCTGTGTTGATAAGGTAACAGGCAGGTGACTGACAAGGCAGAGGTCTGGAAAACTGGAAATGGCTGCTGAATTTAGGATTCAGGAAGGCAGCTTCCTAATTGGCTTGACAAAGGGTCATCCGTGTGTCTATGACAGCCAGTGAAGACTGGAGTCATTATAAACCATGTGTTAACCAGTGTGTTTCCAGGCAATTACAGGAGTGCTTCCACTTAAACCATTATTTTGCCTTGAGGCGGAGGCATTACATCATGCTTGGGGCTTTGTCAGAGTCACCTCCAAACACTTAAGTGGGGGGAGCGGCAACTTTGGGTTCTGCTGAAGATGGTAGAGGAATAAAACATGGACAGCAGGCGAGATACTGGAATTGTAAGGAAAAATGTTTTATAAGGCTTGACTCTGAATAGTAACTTCCGATTGTTATAGGAACCCTGTCGTCATTGACAGGTGACAGAGCAGGGCTTTTTCGGCTCTTTTGAAAGGGTCTGTGTGACTCCGCGGTGTGCCCGTGGGGGTATAACATGCTGGAGATGTCCTTCCAGTGACTGGGCAGTGGTTCAGCGCACAGGTCCATGTCTTCAAAAGGACATAGGTCACTTAGAGCAGGTCTGGAGTAGACAGTGAAAATACAGAACAATTAGAAAGTAGGAATCAAGTGAGGGGAGAGGTGGGGTGAACGCAGATTGCTAAATCAGATTCACACGGATCGTAGATTTTACCCAGCGTCAAACTTTCCCTGAGAACTCAGTTGGTAAAGAATCTGCCTGTGATGCATGAGACCCAGGTTCGATCCCTGGGTCAGGAAGATCCCCTGGAGAAGGGAATGGCTACCCACTCTAGTATTCTTGCCTGGGAAATCCCATAGACAGAGGAGCCTGGCAGGCTACATACAGTTCACGGGGTCGCAAAGAGTCGGACACAACTGAGCGACTAAACCACCACCTCTTCCAGGCTTTACTAGCACTTTCAGTGACACAGACAATTGAGAGGCTCAGGAGAAGCAGAGAGAAGTCTGGGACACTGAGATTGTCTCCCAGGGCCCCCTGCACCTCACAGGACATGTACCCCTGACTCAAAATACTAGGTGAGGTTCACGAGGTTACCTCACACTGTACAAAGCATTTAAATTATGAAAGAGCTCTGGTGTATGCCCCTTTGTTATTCTGTAGAACATGTGACATTCTCCAGGGACTGTACCCCAAAGATATTTGATGTCTTGAGTCCAAGTTATCCTATGGCCAGAGACATCCTGCTAAGGGTATGCTATAGTCAACCCTTCCTCCTAGCAAATATTGATAGTCTAGTTACCTGGAGGTTCACTTGATAAGAAAATCAGATAGATTTACCTGCCTTCTTGGGCTTCCCAGGTGGTGTTCATGGTAAAGAACCCACCTTCCAGTGCATCGAGTTCAGTCCCTGGGTCAGGAAGATCCCCTGGAGGAGGGCATGTCAACCTACTCCAATGTTCTTGCCTGGAGAATCCCCATGGACAGAGAAGCCTGGCATGAAACAGTCCATGATATCAATTCAGTAGTGTCCGACTCTTTGTGAACCCATGGACTGTAGCCCGCCAGGCTCCTCTGTCCATGGGATTCTCCAGGCAAGAATATTGGAGTGGGTAGCCATTCCCTTCTC
Source organism: Neotragus moschatus (assembly GCA_006410615.1). Lineage (NCBI taxonomy): Eukaryota > Metazoa > Chordata > Mammalia > Artiodactyla > Bovidae > Neotragus > Neotragus moschatus. The sequence goes on from SJYA01000227.1 coordinate 20,273, forward strand.
CAAGGGATCTTCCCGACCCTGGGTTCGAACCCGTGTCTCCTGTGTGGCTTGTGAACTGCAGGCAGGGTCTTTACTGCTGAGCATCTGGGGAAGCCCATAGGGTTGTGTAGAGTCGGGAATGACTGAAACAACATAGCACACATAGCACACCTGCCTTCTTTCCTTTTTTGAGNTCCCTTCTCCAAGGGATCTTCCCGACCCTGGGTTCGAACCCGTGTCTCCTGTGTGGCTTGTGAACTGCAGGCAGGGTCTTTACTGCTGAGCATCTGGGGAAGCCCATAGGGTTGTGTAGAGTCGGGAATGACTGAAACAACATAGCACACATAGCACACCTGCCTTCTTTCCTTTTTTGAGGAGGCTTACCCACGCCTACCCTCAACACACACACATAGCCAGTAAATGGACCAGAGGCCAGCTATTTAACTCCTGAAGGTGTAAAGAAGTGGAATTATTTGGAGTTAGGCAGAAATAAAAGCAATTTGGCAGCTTTCAAATAAAGGAAGGACAATTATAATTTGGGTTCCTGGTAATAAACTAGGGAAAAAGAGTAATTACAGAAAGGGTTATCGCTATAAAGCGAAGTATTTTCATTAAAAAAAATAGAAAACTTTCAGATTTGGGGGGTTGTTAGTTTTTCAAAGCAAATGACAACTTCCTCCTTTCTCTCCTTCCTTCCTCTCTGCTGTCTCTCTGCCTGGCTCTGCTGAGTTTTGCATGTACCGGCCACCTCCTTCCGGGTTATCATCTTGTCCTTGCTCCTTCCCCTTTTTCCTCCTCCTCTTTGAAGCTGGCAGAGATCCTGAACTCAGAGTAAATGCCCACAGAAGCAACAGTGTTTTCAGCTAAATATTATAACATGCACAGGAACTTGTAGACTTACTGACAGGCTTTTCACTTCAGCATCAGGTGACCTAAGGTCTGTCCATTACAATCCGGAACACAGTAAATACTTTTAAAAATAAATTCGGCTTAACAGTAATACTCACAGCTAGATTTTTCTATTTTTGAAGCAGTTAGATACTTGGTTAGGTTAATAAAGGAAATCATTAAAGTTAATAAAAATTAGTAAAAATAATCCTTGGGAATTTTAAAGTTTCTATTCTGAATATAAAAGCAGTGCATGATCACTATGGAAAACTTGGAACATATAGGAAAAAAAATCATCTATACATAATCTTATCCTTAGGTTAAACACTATTATACTACTTTATTGCATTTTTGTTTTGCTTTTTTTGAGACAAAATATACATATATATAGATATGCACAGACATGTAAGTATTCTCTTCTGTCCATGGAATTCTCCAGGCAAGAATATTTTCCATTCCCTTCTCCAGAAGGGAGAATATATATATATATATATATATATATATATATATAAAATGCATATACACTATTATATGTGTATGTGTATATAAAGTATATATACTAATGTGAATATATACACTTGTTTCAAAAATATGTTATGATAAATATATATAGTCTACTTTAACACTGATCACTAACGTATCATTTAAGTCTTTTTTCATCCATCATCTTCTAATTAGTGCTTTAAAGCACATTATTTGCATTGACCTTTTTTGCATTTGAGATTATTTCCTTAGGCTAGATTCTTCCAGCTGTAATTCATATATTAAAGATTTTGTCCATTTTTATATACTCTGATATATACTGCCAAGTAGTTTTCACTATCTGTGAAAAAAATAAAAGTAATACCAATTTCATAACTCTCAATCTTAATACGAAAGAGCGCCTTCCACCACATCCTTCCCAGCACTGGATGTTCTCATTTTCTTTTATTTTTAATAGATAATTTGGCTAAATGTAAGGGTTCATAAGGGCTGGTTAGTTGATCAGTTGTATCCAACTCTTTGTGACCCCATGGATTGTAGCCCGCCAGGCTCCTCTGTCCATGGGATTCTCCGGGCAAGAATATTGGAGAGGGTTGCCATTCCCTTCTCCAGGGAATCTTCCCAACTCAGAGCTCGAACCTGGGTCCCTTGCGTTGCAGGCAGATTCTTAATCATCTGAGCCACCAGGCAAGGCCTTATACAATTTGGCTAGACAACAAGACAAAATTTATTGTTTCATTGAGAATTCTTGAAGAGTGGATAATTATTTCCTAATTGATCCTTTCATGAATTATCTATCCATGGCTTCTGTTCTTTAGTATGAATGTTCTTTCTATATTCATCCCTTGCTATACTGTATCAATGGAGAAGGAAATGGCAACCCATTCCAGTATTTCGTGGGAAGTCCCATGAACAGAGGAGCCTGGCGGGCTACAGTCCATGGGGTCACAAAGAGTCAGACACGACCGAGTGACTAAACACCATACTTGTATCAAATGCTTTTCCCACTATGTTACTTGCCTTTGTGATATCATTATTTTTTTCTCCATGAATAAGTTTCAGGTTTTTATTTAGTCAAATTATATATTTTTCTGTTGCCTTGGAGGTCTTTCAAAGTAGTATGACATTTGCCCAGGTATAGGAATCCGTTTAATGAGATTATGGTACAAAAGCATTTTTATACAGTGAAAGACACACTACCAATGATAGGGGCAGTGACTTCTCCCCCGACTGTCACCTGGAAAGAGCCTGCAGTTCTTATGGATCCACATGGGAACGTTTTCTGGTAAGGTCTGGATAAGGAGGTGTCCTTTTGCAAGCTGCCACTCTTCAGCATGTATTCACATTTACAGCATCTTTCCATCTGGATGAGCCTCACTGAAGGTGATGACTCGCCAGGCATGGTCAGCAACTGCCGTATTGCACAGCCCAGGGCTAGAGGCTGAGGGTGGGGGGCTGATCTTTGCAATGCCCTCTAGACTCTTCATGTAGACAATCCATGGTTACATCCAGACTTGCCTACGTAATTTGAAGATGCTGCCTTCCTTGAAGGTACACACTTAAAGTAATTGGCTGTTTCTGTCTTGCCAGAAATTCAAGGCCCCCTTTCCACTCCATGCACAGGAATTGACTTATTATCCTATGCCTTTAGTGACAACAACTAATTGTCTCTTTATTGCCACTGCCTGAGCAGCAGAACCGAGAATGGGTTCCAGCGAGTTGATTAGGAGTTACAGTGTCACAGGAAATCACCAAGGCCCAGTTCTTTGCACTGGCTGTGTTGGCCAGATCGCCTCCTGAGTGGGGCCCTTCTACCACTGCTAAAACTGTGTGTAGGCTGGAACCCTGCAAATTTGACAGGACTGACTTGAAATCTCTTTGCTTAACAGCCCCATCTGTGGCTTTGCTGGCATCCATCCACAGGCGGAGCTGCAAGCTATCCCTCGGCTTAATCTGGTTAAAACCAGATAAAGAATTAGGTCAGTGGCCACTGGCTGCAAGGCAGTCTGTTTCCAGAACTCCAGCGGAACTGCGGAATATAAATAAGCAGGGAGAGTTGGCAAAGCATTACTTGGTACTTGCATTTGACTTGTTCTGGGTCAGACTTCTAGCCCTGGTTCTAGGTCTTAACACAAGAGCTCACAGAGGGCAGTGGATCTACGTTAGCAACCAGAGGTGGTGGTGGTTCAGTAGCTCAGTCGTGTCTGACTCTTTGCGACCACACAGACTGCAGTACACCAGGCTCCCCTGTCTTTCACCGTCTCCTGGAGTTTGCTCAGACTTATGTCTGTTGAGTCGATGATGCCATCCAACCATCTCAGGATGTACTTTTCTGTGGTGCCTGAGGCAGGAACTGCAGGATGCTGTTTGGGGTTTGAGGCTCTGCCTGGTAGGTCGGGTTAAACTGCCAGACCTTGGACAAGTTTCACTTTATTGTCCTTTAAGTGTTATAGCAGAGGTCCCCAACCTTTCCGGCACCAGGGACTGATTTCATGGAAGACAGTTTTTCCAAAGACCAGGGATGAAGGATGGTTTGGGGATGATTCAAGTGCATTGCATTTATTGTGCACTTTATTTCTAATCTAATGCCACCTCTGATCTGACAGGAGGTACTGCTTTGCAGCCTGGAGTTTGGGGACTCCTGTTAATTAGAGCATATGGAGTGGGGATCTTAGAGCCTAGCAGTCAGTGCAGCAAGCTTACCCAGCTAAGGCCCAGCCTTCTCTGGGATTCAGAGGAAAGGCAAGTAGATGGCTCTGGAAGGTCAGTAGAAAGGAGTTGTTCAGTCGCTTAGTCATGTCTGACTCTTTGTGACCCCATGGACTGCAGCATGCTAGGCTCCCCTGCCCTCCTTCACTATCTCCCAGAGTGTGCTCAGAGATGCAAACCTGTAAGTCAGAGGCTTGTTCCTTTTTTTTTTTATATGAGCTTTATTTTTAGAAAAGATTTATTTTGATGCGGACCATTTAAAAAGTTTAAATGTTATTGAATTTGTTACAATATTGCTTCTGTTCAATTTTTTGTTTGTTTGTTTGTTTTGGCCACAAGGCACGTGGGGTCTTAGCTCCCTGTCCAGGGATTGAACCTGCATACCCTGCCTTGGAAAGTGGGATCTTAACTACTGGAATGCCAGAGAAGTCCCCAGAGGGTTGTTCTTATCTCACTGGATTGGTGGGTCTGAGGAGACTGGGGGAGAGAGAACCTCATCAGAGTTTGACTTTCCCAACTGAAAAGGCTTGTTTCCATAGGCCTTAGTTACTGACCCATAGGTCTTTTGTGGAGCAGATGTTCCAGAGTAGCGAGATGTCTGGGCTGAAGCAGTAATGAAACTATACACTTCAGACTGGGACCTGAACCCAGGCTCACCTCAGCTGGGACTGGAGCCCAAGTCTTCTAACTTCTCCCCTTTGGAAGGGACTGGAATTCAGCCACACATGAGATGGGACTTGAACCCACGATCTCTGGCTTAGAAGGGGACTCGAACCCACAGTCTCCCAGTTGAAACAATCTGGGACTTCCCTGGTGGTCCTGGGTTAAGGCTCCATGCTCCCAATGCAGGAGATCTGGGTTTGATCCCTGGTCAGGGAACTAGATTCGGCAACTAAGAGTTGGCTAAAGATCCTGCAGGCTGCAAACTAAGACCTGATGCAGCCAAATAAATATTAAAAAAAGAAAGAAAGGAAACCCCACGTCTGATCACAGGCCTTAACGAAGCAGGTTCTTTATGTCTCAGCACAGAAGGAATTCAGCAAGAGGCCAAGTGATAGACAAGAAGTAGATTTATTATTAATGGTATAGAATGCTTGTGAAAGACACAAATGGGCAGGCAGGAGGGCTCTGCCCTGAGAGCTAAGTGGGAAAGCAGGTTCATTCAAGGAGAGACACTCTGCACCGACAGAATGTGGGCCATCTCAGAAGTCAAGAGGCCATGAGGTGTAAGGTTGGTTAGTTTTTATGGGCTGGGTAATTTCATAGGCTAGTGAGTGGGGGGATTATCCCAGCTATTTTGGGGCAGGGGCAGAGATTTCCAGGAATCGGGCCAGTGCCTACTTTTATGGTTGGCTTTGGAATTGTCCTGGTGCTGGTGGGTGTGTCATTTAGCATATGCAAATATATTATAATGAGCATATAGTGAGGCTCAAGGTCTACTGGTAGTTGAATCTTTTGCCATCTTGGGCCTATTAGGTTCTAACCAGTTCATGTTGTATCCTAAACAACTATGTCATTCTTTTTAAAAAAAAATAATTTTATTTATTTATTTTGGCTGTTGTGGGTCTTCGTCACTGCAAAGGCTTTTCTCTAGTTGCGGTGAGGGGAGAGCTAGCTACTCTTCATTGAGGTGTGCGGGCTTCTCATTGCAGAGGCTTCTCTTGTTGTGGGGCACGGGCTCTAGGGCATGCCAGCTTCAATAGTTGTGACACACGGACTCCATAGCTGCAGCTCCCGGGCTCTAGAATGCGGGCTCAGTAGATGCGGCACACGGCTTAGTTGTTTTGAGGAATGTGGGATCTTCCCAGAACAGGAATCAAATCTGTGTCTCTTGCGTTGGCAGGAGGATTCTTTACCACTGAGCCACCAGGGAAGCCCCCCTGTGTCATTCATTTAAAGTTTGCGCCCTGTCCCCTTCCCTCCTGCCTCGATCAGGCCATGCCTTGTTGGGAGCTGCTGGAGGGCCCTCCAAACTCTGGAGCCTCCAAGGACTGAGCGCCAGGGCCCCAGGCACTGGCTCCTCCTTGGCCTCCACTCCCTACCGCCACCTCCTGCAGTGTTCACCTGGTCTGTGGTTTCTCCTCTGACACACCGACTTTCTCATCTGATCTGTGCCACTTGGGCCGAGGTGGAAGCAGGATGCTGATGAGTGGAGCAGCAGTCTAGGAACAGTGGAATACAGTCCTGTCTTTGCTGCTCACACACCGTGGGGTGGAAGGAGAGTGGAGAGAATGGGCTTTTATAACCCCGACAGAGGGTGCCTCTCTTGGGTGGGAGGCCTTGACTCTGTCCAGACCGAGCCCTGGGCTTCCTCTGCATAATCTCCTCTTTCCTCCTTTTCCTGCCGGCCCCTTGCACCGGGACCTGGTTGCTGGATGGTGAAGGGTGTGTGGTCAAGGGTATGTGGAGAGCAGGGCAGGGCCCGTCTGTCCTCTGGATCCGAGTGGCCCTGCCAGAGCCGCTTCAGGAATGAACGTCCCTGCATTATGTTCCCTTTCTTTCTCTGTGTCCCAGTTTCCATTGGTGACAGGGAAAGGCCATGGAGTGAGCTAAATTTGGGCCTAATTGGTGCAGCTTAGGATACTGGGAGAAGCCTGGGTTAAGGAATCAAAGAGACTTGGGTTGAAATTTTAGTTTCCTACTTAACAGCTGTGAGGTCGCAGCTGAGTTGTTTAGCTTCCTAGGGTCTCACTTAACACACGTCTAGAAAAGGCTCCACAAACCCAGCTCATCAGATTCTCTAATGAAAACAAGGACACATGTAGAGTGATCAGGACAGGGCCTGCCTCACCGTCTAGCCTCAGTGTCTACTGTTATTTAAAGAGACATATGTGAAAAGTACTTTTCAAACGTCAGCTGCTTGATCAGCACAGAGCAGGAGAGGCGAATGGGTTATTTTGTTTTATTTCATCTTTCTTGAATTTATTCTGCTTCCCCAAAATATGGGGATCAAAATATCTTGATTATATAAACCTGCCTTGTTCAGAATCCACATGGAGTAGAACTCACGTGGCTTTGACTGATAAAATTTAGTGCTGCTTTCCAGATTCAAAGCAGGCATTCAGTCATCAGCAGAAGGGGGCCTTTCTATGAATTGTCATTTTCATTTGAGTTCAGCCAGCCCACTGGGATGCCTGCTGTGTGCAGAGGACTGTGTACAGCATGGATGAATCCAGATTCTTGTAACCACAAAGCCCACAATCTAGTAGTGAAAGAGATGGTACAAGTGCCTGTATGACAACGTGTGTGCTCAGTTGCATCGAACTCTTTGTAACCTCATGGACTGTAGCCCACCAGACTCCTCTGTCCATGGAATTCTCCGGGCAAGGATACTAGAGCGGATTACCATTTCCTTCTCTAGGAGATCTTCCTGCTTCAGGGATCGAACCCACGTCTCTTGTGTCCCCTGCATTGGCAGGCAGATTCTTTACTGCTGAGCCACCTGGGAAACCCCTATATGACAATATCTTGACAGTAAATAACTCTACAGCAGTTCCCATAAAGGGGCTGAGGAATTTCAAAAGAAGCGGCAGTTCCTTTGAGCTGGTAAGAAAGACGAAGACTTCTCAAGGTGGAGGCATTTGGCTGTGCCTGGAAATTCAGTTGAGTTCAGTTGCTTAGTCGTGTTTGACTCTTTGCGACCCCATGAACTTCAGCACGCCAGGCCTCCCTGTCCATCACCAACTCCCGGAGTCCACCCAAACCCATGTCCATTGAGTTGGTGATGCCATCCAACCATCTTATCCTCTGTCGTCCCCTTCTCCTCCTGCCCTCAATCTTTCCCAGCATCAGGGTCTTTTCAAATGAGTCAGCTCTTCTNTTCACATATTGTTGAAGCCTGGCTTGGAGAATTTTGAGCATTACTTTACTAGCGTGTGAGGTGAGTGCAATTGTGGGGTCGTTTGAGCATTCTTTGGCATTGCCTTCTTTGGGATTGGAATGAAAACGGACCTTTTCCAGTCCTGTGGCCCCTGCTGAGTGTTTTCAAATTCGTTGGCATATTGAGTGCAGCAGTTTCACAGCATCATCCTGGAAGACAGGGTAGGATTTAGATGACAGTGGAATGTGGTCAGAGGCAGACAGGGTCAAGTTGGCGAGCCTGTCCGACACTGCTTTTTCAGTAAGTGGTACACACTGGAGTTCTCTGTGAGAGAGATGACCCAATCTGACCTTTAGGAAGATAGCTGGTTGGGAGGAGACTGGAGTAGTTAGCTTCTGGAAGCAGAGGGACCTCTATTGGAGCTGTTTAGGCCAATGAAGGCTGTGGCAGTGGGGACAGACGAGAGGGATCTTGTGACAGAAGGCAGAAGGACCAGGACTGGGTGACTGACGCGGATGCCATGCGAAGGTGGGCTGGAAGGGGAGTGAGCGGCAGATGGCCACGTTGGGAGCGTCAGAGGGCCTGCGTTGGCTTGGAGGAGGCCGGTGGGGAGTCAGACTGGGCTCTGTCCAGGGGCCGGGTCAGCCGCCCATCTATGTGGAGGCATCTGGCAGAAATGGGACGATGGAAACCAGGACCCGAGGCTTGGGCTCAGGGCACCAGAAGGAGGCGGAGGAGTCACCGGCCGGGAAGTAGTGACCGCAGAGGCGGGGCATTTGAGGAAATCATCCAGGCAGGTGGAAACGAAAAGACCCAGGACCACGCAAGAAGAGGCAGAGGAGGAAGAAGGCCTGCGGAGGGAGGGAGGAGGAAGCGGAGCCGGAGGAGGCACTTTGGAGGCACTTTAGAGTCAATGAGTCTGAGCCCCCGGCCTCCTGCTGGCTGACTCCAGGCAAGATCCAGACCTTTCTACTGCCGTATGGGGGGACTAATGTCCACCCTACCCCGCAAAGTGTCCTGGAGGGCACTTAGTAGATGCTTACCGCTTCTTTCCCGTAGAGACCTGGGGAGGCATGGGAAGAAGTAGGTGGGGGGCACGTCAGCATCCTATGCTTTAGGAAAGGACACTCCTGTTGGGTTACTCCTGAGCTGAGGAGGTGGGGGACGGACCCTGGCACTTGTCGTGGGTAGCAGGTCTGAAAAGCTGATGGCCAGGCGCTGATGAATAAGGGGATGAGGAGGAAGAGAGAAGGCTCTGGAAACTCCCTTTGAAGCCACGTGGCCGAGAAGGGAGGGTGGAGAACCACGTGGCATTAGAGGAAGCAGGGTAAAGGGAAAGGCGTCCTGGTAGTGCGTCATTGAAACCCTCTGGCCTCTCAGGAAGAGGGAGCTAGTTCCTGGCAGAACCCCACTTCTTGGCATCTGGGGCTGAAGCTTTCGGATGTTTGCTCAGAGATGCCAGCCCATGCACTCTGGAAGGAAGAAGTCTGTCACGTGAGCCAGAGAAACTGTGGTTGGTCTTGTGAGCCCGCTGGGGCCCCGGCCGGGTTTCTGAATTAGAAGTCCTGTGACCCAGTCATCTCGAAAGCCTGGGAGGAGAGGGCTGCCGGCTTTCTGGGGACTTTTCCAAGGGAAGGGAGACAGTGTGACCGGTCTCCTTCTGAAATGAGTGATGGGGCTTCAAGGGGAAGAGCAAAGGAAGTACCCAGTAGGTAGGTGAGTCTAAGAAACTTGGGGCCTTTCTCAGTTCCGAAGCCTAGTTTCACCAAAATGTGGGCAGTTTACCAGCTGTCTCTGCCTTGCGGACAAGCACAGCCCGATCCCAGACACTGACCTTTCCTCCCGTGTCCTGGGAATCTCAGACCTTGGTCTCACTCCTCGGAGATGACAGTAGCCAGGTGGACAGGAGGGTGTGAGAGAGGGGTAGTTGAGGGGGTTGAGGTCCCTCCACCTGCTCCGAGGAGGGGAGCTGGATCGGAGTCCCCAAAGGAAGAACTCGCAGGGAGTCAACGCTTGAGAAGGGTCTTCTTGCATGGCTGCATTCTTGCCTATAGCCTGGTAATACTTTGCTTTTAGAAAAGTTCTTTTTTCTTCCATGATTTTGGCTGTGTTTTCTTAGTTCCTCCTTCAGGTTGACCTCTGTTCTAATCATCTGCTCTTTCGTCTTTACCTCCCTTCTTCCCTTGCTCATCGCCAACTCCTCCCCACCCACCCCGACCCCCCGCCACTTTCCTGTTTGAAGAGACAGGGTGGACAATGGCCATGCGTGTTGGCCCTCCAACCAGACTGCCTGGGTCAGAAATCCTAGCTCCTTACCTACTGGTGTGTACACCTGGACAAGTACTTCAGCTCCGTGAGCCTCAGTTTCCTCATTTTTGAAATGTTATAATATCCATCTCATTGAGACTTCCCTGGTAGCCCAGTAGCTAAAGCTTTGCGTTCCCAGTGCAGGGGGGCAGGGTTTCGATCTCTGATCTAGGAACTAAATCCCAGACACTGCAACTAAGAGTTTGTGTGCCACAGCTAAAGATCCTGCTGCAAATAAGATCCAAATAAATAAATGAAAATATTTTAGAAAATCCATCTCATACATGTCGTATTATGAGAATTAACTAAATAAATACATATAAAGAGCTTAGAGTAGTACCTGGGAACTTGTAAGCACTCTGTCGGTATTATCTGTCTATGTCTGTCTACTGTCTGTCTGACTCTCTTTTTTGTAAATGCCTTCAAATCCTTTTCTAATTTTCCCAGGGGACACAGAAGGAATATACTGTTGAAAGAGCCTACAGAAGTTATATTTCTAGAAATGATAAAATATATGGTGCATTTTCACTGTGCTGTGTGCTTAGTCCTTCAGTTGTGTCTGACTCTTTGCAACCCTGTGGATTGTAGCCCACCAGGCTCTGTCCATGGGGGTGCTCGAGGCAAGAATACTGGAGTGGGCTGCCGTGCTTGCCTCCAGGGATCTCCCAAACCCAGGGATTGAACCCAGGTCTGCTGCATTGTAGGTGGATTCTTTACTGTCTGAGCCACCAGGGAAGCCCCTAAAGTACTGCAACTATTATGTGGAGCTCCATGATGGAGAGCCCATTCTCTCAGAAAAGCCTCATCCTGGGTGGAAAGTTCCATCTAATATCGCTCTTTCTATGGCTTCCACTAACTCGGACAGGTCTTACTGGAACAAGGAATAAGTAAAGTTATTAGTTCTTGTTATTAGGAGCAAATAAAAATGCACCCAACTCTTAGGTTGAAAAAAGTCGACATAGCCAAAGGACCAGATGCAGGGACGTGTCTCTTGCATGAGCTGCTGCTAATAAATTTCAACTTGTAGATTTTATATCATAGGCCTTATTTGTTACCGGTTTCAAGCCTTGATTCTTACATTCCCTGTGTTAGTCATCTCTGCTACTTTTGTGACCTTTGACCCCATGCAGTACCTGATGAGAATGATGGCTAAGCTCAGAAACCAAGCCCTTTCCTGTGTCACTAAAAACCTTCCTCCAGGCTGACGTCAACAGCTTTGAATGCTCTTCTGTAGTTGGAAGACTACCCTAGTCTGTGTTATCCACTTCACATTTCTCTGTGAAAAGCAAGCATGAGAATCTGTTAGAGGCTTGTTAAAATACAGATATCCCCCCACCCCATATATCACATGTCTTTTTCTTACTTATCTACCTGCAGAATGAAAGAAAATGAAATGGGAGAAGCAGTCAATATATATATATTTTTAAAATATCTTTTGGAAACTCCATTTTGAATAGAAAGTAGCATAAGATGATGATACGAATTGGCGAAAGTTGAAAGGAAAGAGATAGCAGTTATAATGTTCAAAGCATTCATTTTATCAAAAAGCTATCACTTGCAAGTAAAAGTATTTGACTACTCTGCACTTTGTAGTTCCTTGAGTTAGATGTTCGATATTTGCAATATGATGTTATTATAGCCACAGTCATATGGAGTCTTCTTTTAATGTGGATGTTGAGTTGAAGTGGGAATTCCCATAAGGATGTACATAGTGTATGATACATGTGGGTACTTGGGGCGATTTAGCCCTTCCATCTTTCTCTCTCTCTCATTGCGAGGGAGGAGGACAAATGGGGACACAGAGTCTCACTAGCATTAGCACAGATCACCATATGTTCCCTGGGGCTGGCACATTGAAGCCCCAAATAAAATGGCAGTGGCACCCACTCCAGTACTCTTGCCTGGAGGGTCCCATGGACGGAGGAGCCTGGTGGGCTGCAGTCCATGGGGTCACGAAGAGTCAGACACGACTGAGCGACTTCACTTTCACTTTTCACTTTCCTGCATTGGAGAAGGAAATGGCAACCCACTCCAGTGTGCTTGCCTGGAGAATCCCAGGGACGGCGGAGCCTGGTGGGCTGCTCTCTGTGGGGTCGCACAGAGTTGGGCACGACTGAAGCGACTTAGCAGCAGCAGCAAAAAAGGAAGACATAATATACACCCTGAGGTAGCTGATCTGTCTGCCACAAGCAGATGGTTGATGTTTGCTTCTCCAAGACCTGTTTTCCCATTCTCTCATCAATCTGTCAAGTTTGTCCCAAGTTTCTTTTGGAGAAAAAGTTTACATACTCAGTTCTAAGAGTGGACACTGATTCAGTTCAGTTCAGTCATTCAGTCGTGTCCGACTCTTTGTGACCCCATGGACTGCAGCACTTCAGGCTTCCCTGTTCTTCACCAATTCCCAGAGCTTGCTCAAACTCATGTCCACTGAGTCGGTGATGCCATCCAACCATCTCATCCTCTGTTATCCCCTTCTCCTGCCTTCAATCTTGCCCAGCATCAAGGTCTTTTCCAGTGGGTCAGTTCTTTGCATCAGGTGGCCAAAGTATTGGAGTTTCAGCTTCAGCATCAGTCTTTCCAATGAATGTTCAGTACTGATTTTGACGGGTTTGATCTTGCTGTCCAAGGGACTCTCAGGAGTCTTCTCCAGCACCACAGCTCCAACAGGACACTGATTGGCTTAAGCTAATAAGCAACCCTGGCTAGATATTAGAACCAATAAGGGACTATTTTAAAATATCTGTGCATGGGACCCACCCCTCAGAGCAACAAAATCAGAATCCTTTGAAGGGGTGCTTGGCTTGAAATCCAATAACATAAGCCAATCAGCATATCCCATTGGCTCAAGGATGGGCGTAACCAAACTCAAGCCAAGTCGATGCAGGAAGTTTTCATTTTATGCCCTCTGTTCTCTTGGAATTTTTACTTCTTTATGATTATATTAATTATATTTGTATAGTTAAAAATAAATTAATCTCTTTTGAAGTTGCCTGCAAAAGTGTAAGATGATCTTAAAGCATATGTCATCTATTGTTAGAGTACATTTCTTTAAATGTACAAATCTCCATTTTAGGAAGAAGTAAGAAGTATATTTTAACTGTGCCATGTACCCACAACCTCACAATAATACAGAATAAGTGTGATTAAAATGTTTTAATTTTATGTATGAGAAAATGACCCCTGGAGCTTAAATCAGAGCTCAAGGTCAGGACCAGCTCATGGGATGGAGAAACTGCAGGAGAGCTGGCTCCTGACTGTGGAAGCCGATTGCTCTTTGTTCTGCTTTTCGTGTTTGACCTCAGCCTTCTTATCTAGCAGCTCTAATCTTATCTGGCCAACAGCTAGAGAGGAGAAAATCCTCAAGGATTCAGCTAAGTATCTTCAGTTGCTCTTTTTCAGTCAGATGTTTTTCGGTTTGACTTGGTTCCCAGATACCTTATGAAATTAAATTTGCATGATTTCTTTGATTATACCTCTGCTAATGCACTCATTGTTCAACTTTCAGGCCCCAGCGACACAGTGACCACATTGCATTACTTCAGAAATTATGAGTAAACAAAGATTGTTTTAGAAGATAAGTGTGTTAACTTTTGATGTCTAGTAGATTTGAGTGTCAAGTCATTTGTGAAGAATATTTGACTTGTTATTTTCAAGTTATTTGTCTGAAGAAAATTGGTGCAATTTTTAAAATGTAGAAGGACATCATAAGACTTGTTTTTCTCTAATACTAAGGAATAAATGAGTTAGTTTCTTTAGTTGTGGGTAAGATTTGGTTCACCATCGTTTCTTATTTGCTACATTTAGATTCTGTTCTTTGGGATCATATGCTAAGAAAAAAATTCAAATCCTCTCTTATCATCATTTATGTTTTCAAAAGCCAATTCTTTGTTAAAACTCTGCCCAAGCTACTTCTGGTTTTAGAGCTTTAAGTTTTGCACAAAGCGTTCAGGATGCTTTCATATGTAGTTATCCATGACTATTCTGTCAGAAGAAGAAATGTGGATTTATGAAATGCTGAGTTTCATTCTGTTAATCTTAACAGGCACTTATCACATGCATCCATACTCAGCAGATTTTAAAATGTTGCATCGTGGCTTCTCCTTTGACAGTTTATCAGAGGAACAGACAGTAAAATGGAATGAGTTTGTGTAACATTGTTAGTGTTTAGGAATACCAAAATAGCCAATATATGGACAGCAAGAAAAAAAAGATTTAAAGAATCTGAAGCCTGGATTATTCAATGATGTGTGGGTGTCTGAAAAAGAGAGATTTGGCTATACTTAGTTCAGGACAGAAGTTCTGACCAATCAGCCCAAGGAGCAAAAGAAAAATTAGCAGACTTTTCATCGCAAGGTAATGAAGCCACCTAGTGGTTTGTTAGATAACTTAAGGTTATGTGAATGTATAAAGTGTCTTGCGAATTGATCGAGTGGGTCTCTATCAAGCATGAATAGGACTCTGATCACTTATCATTTAGTCCGGCAAGGAGGGTCAGTTTCATTGAGAAGAAGCACAGCGCTGCTCTGTGTAATCTTTTATATATTTATAATCTTTTTTAAAATCAGAAAGGACTTAAGTTAACTTACATGAAACTACAATGAGAGAGCACAAACTAGAAGAGAAAAAAAAAAGATATAAAAAGTGGTAAAAAAACTTCTGTTAATTCAAAAATGTTTTCAAGATTCTGTACATTTTCCATGATAGGACTCTATGTTTTCAGGAAAGCATGGGAACTGATCAGTTATAAAAATTCAGTGTTCAGAACAGTGAAATACTTTTGGGAAAAAGCAAAATCCTACTTGATGTCAAGAACAGAGAAAAGTTTCTTCTGAAGGTCCTCACCGATGAGGTACTGCCTCATGCCATGTATGATGTCCTCAACCCTTGTAGTAGAAATCAGTCCCGAGTCTTGGAATATTGTTTCCCAGCTGTGCCTGCACCGCTTTGGAGGAGAATGTGCACCAAGCTCTATTTTCAGGGGTGGCTGAAAGCATTTGAACCTCGTAATAAGCCCGAGAGGAAGGCGATATTATCCTCCCATACTGCAGATTAGGCCAGTGGCATGCTGTCACTTTATGAACCTGCCCAAAGCTAAGCTCCTAATGAGTAATGGGACCGGAATTCAGACCCTCTGTGCTCTTTTCCAAGATGCTGTGTGTGCTGAATGGCACATCCAGTGAAAATGGCAATGCTGTACTGAATACTTAGACAATCTGTAGGGCATTGGATAGGAGTGTTTTAACGTGGTGCTAAGGACATGGTGAGGATTGCCCATTTCTGAGATGACCCGGTTTACGTTGCCCTCCAGTGTCACAGGCTGACTCCAGCCACTGCACACTCATGCATAGACGTGTGCACACACACCTTTAATCAAAAACAGGACCAGGCAAGAGTACTCAGATTCACCACTTCCTGACTAATAAAAAACAGCTAAAATTCATGAACTTTTTAAAAAGTTTTATTTTATTGGAGTATGGTTGATTTACAGTGTTGTGTTAATTTCTGCTGTACAGCAAAGCAGTTCATTCATTATATTTATATATACACACATTCTTTTTCATATTCATTTCTATTATGGTTTATCACAAAATATTGAATATAGTTCCGTGTGCTATACAGTAAGACCTTGTTCATCCGTTCTGTATATACCAGTTTGCATCTACTAACCCCAAACTCCTAATCCATCCCTTCCCACTCCCCTCCTCTTGGCAACCACCAGTCTCTTCTCTTTGTCCACAGTTCTGTTTCTGTTTCATAGATAGGTTCATTTGTGCCATATTTTAGATTCCACATATAAGTGATTCGGGAGAGTATTTGTCTTTCTTTCTGACTTATTTCACTTAGTGTGATGATCTCTAGGTCCAGCCATGTTGCTGCAGATGGCATTGTTTCATTCTCTTTTATGGCTGAGTAGTATTCTGTTGTATATATGTACCACGTCATCTTTATCCATTCCTCCGTCGAGGGCCATTTAGTTTGTTTCCATGTTTTGGCTATTGTGAATAGTGCTGCTGTGAATATAGGGGGCATGTATCTTTTTGAACTGTAGTTTTGTGAAATCCATGACCTCCTGATGGCTTTGTACCTTCAGATACAAGATTTAAAATATAATCATAACCAAATATGCTCTATTTTGCTAGTATTTCCTTCTTAGAGTGGTATCTATAACTGTTTGGGAATGGCAGCTAAACTGATTTCTCTTAACCAGTCATGAAAGTTGATTAGGGATGAGCAAGGCAAGCCTGGCATCACTGAAACATTTTCAGTTACAGGAGTCAAAATACCATATAATCTGAGTCTCAAATTGAGCATTTAGAATGATGCTCTTTTAAGCTGTACTTTAGGATAATTGTGTGATGAATTTCTTGTGAAGCAGAAAAGGTATACTCTATAAAATGAATTTTTCATATAGGTAAGGCTCCTTAAAAACAAATTTCCATGGTGTTTAAAAGAAATCTGTAGCTCAGTAAAGATTCTGCTGCTGCTGCGGCTAAGTCACTTCAGTCACGTCCAACTCTGTGCAACCCCACAGATGGTAGCCCACCAGGCTGCCACGTCTCTGGGATTCTCAAGGCAAGAACACTGGAGTGGGTTGCCATTTTCTTCTCCGCAGTAAAGATTCTAACGTTTCTGAAAGATTTAAGTTCTGTTTGAGGAGCTGAAGCTCAATACTTCGGCCACCTGATGAGTAGAGCTGGTTCATTAGAGAAGATCCTGATGCTGGGAAAGATTGACGGCAGAAGAAGGGGATGACAGAGGGTGAGATGGTTGGATGGCACCACCGACTCAATGGACATGAGTTTGAGCAAGCTCCGGGAGATGGTGAAGGACAGGGCTGCCTGGCATCCATGGGGTTGCAAAGAGTCAGACATGACTGAGTGACTGTTGCTGGAGTATTCAAAAAGGTAACCTTTTTATAGTTCTCCTGAGCGCTTGAAAATTTATCCTGTCTTGGGAATACAAATGAAAGAGAGCAATGCTGAAATACGGTAAAGGAAACATTGGCTGGAAATCAAGAAACTTGGGATTCCCAACTCCACTGTATTCTGATAACAAAGGAAGATACAAATTCTTTGGGTGTCATTTTTTCTCAGAAACTTCTGAGTCAGACCTGGATTCAAATACCAATTCTAGTACCTATTGCTGCTGCTGCTGCTAAGTCACTTCAGTCGTGTCCAACTCTGTGCGACCCTGTGCGACCCCATAGACGGCAGCCCACCAGGCTCCCCCGTCCCTGGAATTCTCCAGGCAAGAACACTGGAGTGGGTTGCCATTTCCTTCTCCAATGCATGAAAGTCAAAAGTGAAAGTGAAGTCACTCAGTCGTGTCCGACTCTTCATGACCCCATGGACTGCAGCCCACCAGGCTCCTCCATCCATGGGATTTTCCAGGCAAGAGTACTAGAGTGTGGTGCCATTGCCTTCTCCGATACCTATTAGCTGGATTATATTATATTAGCTACGTAAACTTTCTGGGCGTCAGTTTATCTGTTAAAAGTCTTTAGTAATACTGTGTGCAGGTATTTTATATATAAAAGTGTTGCAGGTATTTTATATATAAAAGCTTTTTTATACCTTCAATCTTTATAACATTCTTAAATAGAATATTCACTGTTGTTATCCCCACTTGATAGGTGCTGTCACTGTAGTTGGGCAATTAGATAATGTGAAGAGGTTAATTAGGATAGTTTCTGAGATGTGTTACGTCACCTGGTACATAGCTGATATCCCAGACATGGAGGTGATGTATTCCTGCTGACTTCATCCCACCCAGCTCCTTCTCTTCTTTTGGAATATGCCTTGAAGATTCGTGAAGACGAGAACCGCATGCATTAACAACTTAACTTTGGGAATTAGATAGAGATTTAGGCCAAAGTGTGAAAATAAAACTGAAGTTTCATTTCCCCTACAGGAGTGGCAAAAACTCAACTATGATATTTACACCCTGCGACAGATTCGAAGGGAAGTGAGAAGTAGATGGAAACGCATTTTAGAAGATTTAGGTGAGTCTAAAAGTGATCATAAAACGGCAGAAATAACCAGTTGTGGTTATTCCCTTACTTTCTCCAGCCTGGTTTTTATAAAAGGAATGTCAGTAACTGACTGATTAAGGCTACTGTGTAGTAATTGTTTACCCAACGCCGTCCTCTCTGTATCCTCCAGCATAAACATCTGCTGCTTCTCTTATCATCAGCCCTTGTCTTGAGGACATATTTTGCCACGTGTTACCCCATCTGTCTTCAGTATCAAGTAGCACAGGGCAGTGAAATCATATGGGATATTCATTCAATCAAGATCATTGAATTTGGGGGCATTGTACATTGATTGATTTAAATGGAGTGATTGGCCAATTACTCATAGCCTTATAAGATAGAGCAGATTGGGAGAAATATTATTTGTAAGAGAGACAGAAAATAGCTGTGGTATTAGAGTAGCTATTGGGCATTGATTTTTCTTAATTCTGCCAGGGTTGTAATTCAGTAAATATGACCCTCACATTATAAAGAAGCTTGTTTTCATGTTCAGAAAAAATGAATTTATCAATTTTGAAGTCCTCAGTCCTTCTCCTCTGAAAAAGAACATTACACCTCGGCATTATAACTTTGCAAATGTGGGTACCAAGTTGCTATCCCCTGTTGCTTATATTATGCTCGTGTTAAATCTATGAGTCTTTTAGACCTTTGTACAAGTAATTTAGCCAGCCAACGATATTGTCCTGGGGGAGGGAACCTGGGCTTGGAGGAGTCTGGACCTGAAGATGAGCATTTTGCAGGTTGAGGGGGCAAGTAGGAATTCTGGGGACACGGGAGGAGGTGAAGAGTAGAGAATGGGAGGAGGGTTTCCAGACGGATAAAGTGGGTGGCAGGCAGTCAGTGGGTGAGTAGCAGAGGCTTAACTTGGAGGGAAAAGTTAAAAAAGAAAATTTGATATGAGGAAACCGCAAAAGCATCTTGATTAAAGACCTGACCAACCTCACTGAGCTGCAGGGCAGCAAAGGGAGAAGTGCCTTGGGCTTCAGCTTTCTCGTATTTGCCCCAAAGCCATCGATGGGACCCCTCACCCCTTGCGGGTCTGTTGTCTCCTTGTGACTGCTTCACAGGAAGGTTTAATTTCTTTACACAGGTTTTCAAAGAGAAGCAGACTCTTTGTTGTCAGTGACAAAACTTAGTACCATCAGTGATTCTAAAAACACAAGGAAGGCTCGAGAAATACTGTTGAGACTGGCTGAAGAGACCAGTATTTTCCCAACCAGTTGGGAGCTCTCGGAGAGATATCTCTTTGTTATGGTAAGTGTCCATCTGCTTATTTTTTGGTAATTTTTAAAAATTAATTTTTATTATAGTTGCTTTTGTCCTTTTGGAGGGTGTCTCAGATGGTAAAGAATCCGCCTGCAATCCAGAAGATTTCAGAGACCAGATTCCATCCTTGGGTTTGGGAAGATCCCCTGGAGAAGGGAGTGGCAACCCACTCCAGTATTCTTGCCTTGAGAATCCCATGGGCGGAGGAGCTTGGCAGGCTATAGTCCATAGGGTTGCACAGAGTCAGACACGACTGAAGCAACTTCTCTCACATAGTTTCTTTAAAATGTTGTGTTGGTAGAACACTGCGTAGAGTTTCCTGAGCTATACAGTAGGTTGTTATCAGCTAACCTATTTTATGAATAGTATCAGTAGTGTATATATGTCAGTCTCAGCCTGCCAGTCCATCTCACTCACTCCCCTTTCCCTCTCGCTGGTGTCCATACACTTGCTTTCTATATCTTTGTCTCTATTTCTGTTTGCAAATAAGACCATCTGTACCACTTTTTAGATTCCACATGTATGCATTCATATGTAATATTTGTTTCTCTCTTTCTGACTTACTGCCCTCTGAGTGACAGCCTCTAGGTCCATCCACATCTCTGCAAATGATCCAGTTTTGTTCCTTTCAAGGCTGAGTAATATTCCATCATATAGGTGTCCTGCGTCTTCTTTATCCTTTCCTCTGTTGATGGACATTTAGGCTCCTGATTTTGCTTTAAATTTTTGCTTCTCTATTAGTCCATATACTTACGCATCATGCTAACCCCATGAACTTCACCGTGGTATGAGGTGTGGGAGATGGTGCTGGCATCTTATGTCTTGGTGTTCAGTAGCCAGCACATCGTAATCACTTGCAGGGCTTTAGAAATTCAGGTTTCTGAAATACACTTAGACCAGTTGAGACTTGGGTTATAGTTCAAGAATCTGTATTTTTCAGCCAGTTTTATTGGGCAGTCAGCTTTTTGAGCCATTTTTAGGTCAAAGAGATATGAGAAATAGTGGGTATATAGCCTAAGACTGAAAAATTATTTGAAAGGACTCTAAGAGCAGGCGAGTGTTTCCTGGGGAATGTAAGTGATTAAGGAGTGTCTCTAAATTTGTTGAGAAAAATTTAATAAATGTTCTGCTCACTCATTGTTATTTGTAGATGGATGTGATTTTTAGATGAGTTTTTGCCACACACATGGCTTTGTTTCCATTTTGACAGCACTTTTGTTTTTAATTTTTTGGCAGGACCGTCTCATTGCACTGGATGCTGCAGAAGAGTTCTTTAAAATTGCCAGTCGAACTTACCCCAAGAAGGCTGGGGTCCCATGCCTGGCAGATGGCCAGAAAGAACTGCATTACTTTCCTTTTCCAAGTCCCTAAAGTTGAATGGGAATTCTTGCACTAGACCTCAACAGCCAACCGAAGTTGGGCAAATGCGTGCAAACGAGAATGAGCAAGAAGAGAGCTAGCTAAGAGAAAAAGGATTTTGAATCCTACTAACATCTAAGAGTTTGGATAGCTGGTCATCATGAAACTCTGTAAATGTTGAGGTTGCATTGAGACATCCTGCTGATCTTGCATCAGAGAGTTGGTCAGTGGGCTGTTTTATCATGGGTGATTAGATTCTATTGCCCCCATTTTGGTTTTGGTTGTATAATGAGCTCTGACCACTGATCCTGTTGGGAGAATGGGATATTTCAGTTAATAAGATTACTGGAGCCATCATTGAGCCTAAATATGGATTACCAATTTTTAAATAACTGTTATATAATATAGGCTAACACCAAAACACTACCAGGCATGATGTGACCTTCTTTGATTTTGGAGCACCTACATAACCTTGGAGGTGTTTAGAGCATCAATTGGAGAATATCTAGAAGTTTAAGTGTACAAAATAATAGAAATATCTAGGAGTGCTACTCAGGAGGGAGTCCTAAGTAGAATGATCCCAAGCAGAACTCCATGTAAAAAGCTCTGTCTTCAGTTGTGGTACAGGCATCTCAAATTCTTAACGTTATTGAGATCTGGTTACCTCATTTTTGCATAGTGTCCAGCTCTGGGCCTCAAGCCCCTGCCTGATATTTTATCGGGGATACTTGACCTTCACTGTCTTCTCTTCTCTTTAGCCTGTTTCCAGCTTATTGACTGAGGGTTACACCTGCCCAAAGTCCTCTTGTGCATATTTGCAGCTCTGTAGGCCATGTTGTGTTGAAGAAAGTCATTGTTGGACTTTCTTCCGTCCTGAAGATGATTTTCAGAATGGAGCATTTCTGTCAATACAGTTTGCCACAGGTTGAGCAGCTCAGCTTCAGAAGTTAATAGCCCCTTAAGCAAGGAGCTTGTCATGAAATCAGGGTTCATTGTATTGAAAAGAGCTTTTCAGGTTTATCAGTAGATTGCTGAAAATAATGGCAGTATTCTTACTTTTACAGATTTTGTTTTTCTGACTTCAGGTTTAAAAGTAACTTGTATGTAGTCTGTGCAGGGGATTGTGACTTGAAGATTTCCCTACCCCAACTAGCTCTCTTGGTAGTTAATACTTTGTTTAAAATATTTGTTAGAGGGGATCCATGTTATCCATTTATGAGTGCATTGCAGACCAATTAACTGACATGTTTCAGGAAAATTTTTCGTAGTTGAATAAGTAAAAAGCTTTATTTTTTAAAATAAATAATACATTTTTATTTTGTTTAGTTCTTAATACCTCTTTCAAGTTGTTTAAAATTAGCCTGCAGATATTTTCTCACTTCTGTAGGCTCTTGCAAGATAAACATACAGTGAGACAAACAAACAAAACCAAAAAGAAACAATAAATTAACAAAATATATTTGAAGATCATACTGTTGTCATCCTTGTCCATGGAATTTGTATTTTGTCTTTCTGCCTTTTTTGATGTCAAAATAGAGATTGTTTGCATCTATAGAGAATAAATTATAATGATAGTCTTTATTTTTGGTAATGAATAAGTAAGGTTAAAACTGTCTCTATGATTATAAAAAAAACTCATGGAATTATCCAGGAAACTTTCATTGCAAAGAATTAAAAGGTTTCTATATTTACTTTTCTGTTGAATGTGTGTTACATTTCCAAGAATAAAGAGGAAACAGATATTCTTTCCTTAATCCCTTTAAATTAAAGGTAAAGAGGCTGAGAGAGATGGGCTTAAGGACCTCTGGTCATTCTAAAGCCAGTCAAGGGGCCAGTTTGAGCTCAAGTCCATTGAGAAGTACGTGAGAGGGGCTTGAGGGTGACGGAAGTGACCACTTCAGAAATCACAATGTGCTCTTCAGGAACAGGATCCAGGGGTTCATGTGTGTATGCAGGGCAGTTTCAGGTGATGGATGGAAAATTTTATATTAATAGTTATTTAACATGCACCAAGGAAGCAAGGGGGTGGGGACTTCCCTCGTGGCTCAGCGATAAAGAGTCTGCCTTCAATGCAGGAGACCTGGGTTCGATCCCTGGGTCAGGAAGATCCCCTGGAGGAGGGCATGGCAACCCACTCTAGTACTCTTGCCTGGAGAATCCCATGGACAGAAGAGCCTGACAGGCTGCACTCCATATGGGTGCAGACTTGGACACGACTGAAGTGACTAAGAGCAGCAGCAGCAGCAAGGTGGGTGGGGGCGCTGTAATTTAGCAGATAGAACACGAGACTTCCTATTCCATGAATATAATTACAGCCAACAATAAAAAGTATTTATGTTTCCTTAAAGGGGCCCCCAGGAAGGCAGAGTGGACACATTGACCAAAGTGATAATGCTTTGGTGAGGAGGCCCTAACATCACTGAAAGTTTGGTGTATCCCTGTAGGACAGGGGCTGTTCCAGAAATGCACGCACTGGTAGCAATGGGGATGGAAGAAGAGGGGCTCAGTGGCAAGGCTTCACTGTCAGAAGCCAAGTGGGCACACTTATAATGGTGACCAGATCTGAAGAGTACCTCTAGAGAGATTTGGAGATGGTTGATGGAACATGGCCTCTCTAGAGGCAAAGTAGATGGGCAGCCAATAAGAATACTCCTCACACTTTGCCATCAAAACANAGAGCCTGACAGGCTGCACTCCATATGGGTGCAGACTTGGACACGACTGAAGTGACTAAGAGCAGCAGCAGCAGCAAGGTGGGTGGGGGCGCTGTAATTTAGCAGATAGAACACGAGACTTCCTATTCCATGAATATAATTACAGCCAACAATAAAAAGTATTTATGTTTCCTTAAAGGGGCCCCCAGGAAGGCAGAGTGGACACATTGACCAAAGTGATAATGCTTTGGTGAGGAGGCCCTAACATCACTGAAAGTTTGGTGTATCCCTGTAGGACAGGGGCTGTTCCAGAAATGCACGCACTGGTAGCAATGGGGATGGAAGAAGAGGGGCTCAGTGGCAAGGCTTCACTGTCAGAAGCCAAGTGGGCACACTTATAATGGTGACCAGATCTGAAGAGTACCTCTAGAGAGATTTGGAGATGGTTGATGGAACATGGCCTCTCTAGAGGCAAAGTAGATGGGCAGCCAATAAGAATACTCCTCACACTTTGCCATCAAAACATCTCAAGGACAAGGCTTCCCTGATCAAGTGATCAGTGGTTAAGAATCCAGCTTGTAGTGCAAAGGACAGCAGTTTGATCCCCAGTCCCGGAAGATTCTCCACATGCCATGGGACAGTGGAGCCTGAGAGCTGTAACTACTGAAGCTCATGCACCCTGAACCCCGAGCTCCACAACAAGAGAAGTGAGAACTCTGCAACAACTGCAGTGAGAATCCTCATGCTACCAGCTAGGGAGTAGCCTCCGCTCATTGCGACTAGATAAAGCCCTTGTGTAGCAACGAAGACCCAGCACAGCCAAAAATGTATGAATATTAAGAAAAAGATTTTAAAAAATCTCAAAGATGGATGATCAAGAGAGAAGTAGGGCACAGACACAGCCAGTTTAATAAAAAGTTACGATCTCTTGCTAGCCTTGGTATTTTCCAGACCCAGAAACTACAGACTGAAGGAAAGACTGGATCCCTAAAGAAGGAAAACTTTGAAACACCACTGCAAGGGGACATGGCAATGCTTCCTCTATTCCTCCCTCAAAAGGACCTGTGGTTATTCTCTGGGATAACTACACTAGGGAAAGGAGTCTACACAGACGCACTCCAGACGGGACAGTGTGTCCAAGTGGACATAGATACCCAGGGACGAGCGGATCATCACAGTGTGCCGTGAGGAGCGGGGCACATGGGATGCAGAGAATAAACGGAGTCCTACCCACGTGCAACACACAGTCAATCAGGTGAGTTCATGGATCTACCTAGTGGTCCTCTCCAGTTCCAGATTAAATTCCTGGACGGAACATACTCGGAACTTGGCAGAACCAACATCTGGTTTTTGGCCTATGGGTTAAAAACCAGCCTACTGAGAAAGCTAAGTAGAAGACTCTGAAACTGCTTCACCCCCTGGCCAAGTTAGTAAACCTAAATTAACATTGGATTCCAGACAGACAACAGAGATTAGCACCCTTAAAGACTTAGAGGATGCAGGAGTGTCAGTCCTAATTATAATTCTGTTTAGTTCACCACTCTGACCCTGAAACTAGATGGATATTGGAGACTGAAAGTGAATTATTGAAAATTCAACTAATTAGAAGCCTTAATTGCAGCTACTGAGCTAGATGTGGGATCTTGGTGAGAGTAAATTAACAAGTCTCAGCTACAATGTGGGTATTGATCTGGCAAATGCGTTCTCTTCATACCCATCAGAAAGGAAGGTCAGAAACGGCATGCACTTGAGACGGATAACACTATACATTTTTGGTATTGCTCCAGAGCTAAGACTCTCCAACCCTTTGTTATAATAAAAAGAATCTGGACCCTCTGGATTGGGCAGAGTATCACTTTGGTTTTTATATGGTAACATCAGATAAATTGGTAACATTAGATCTGATAAATGCAAAGTGGAAAATGCACGGGAGGCCTGGAAGAAAGACATTTCAGAGGATGAGAGAGAAACTCTACAAAGTCTCAGGAGCCCGTCAATCCACTGCAGTTCTTAGGGGTCCAGCGGTCTGCGGTGTGCTGAAGGCCAGTTCAGTCTATCAGTCGTGTCCAACTCTTTGCGACCCTATTAATCGCAGCACGCCAGGCCTCCCTGTCCATCACCAACTCCCGGAGTTCACTCAGACTCATGTCCATCGAGTCAGTGATGCCATCCAGCCATCTCATCCTCTGTCATCCCCTTCTCCTCCTGCCCCCAATCCCTCCCAGCATCAGAGTCTTTTCCAATGANACATGAACCGTGAACTTCCAGATGTTCAAGCTAGATTTAGAAAAGGCAGAGGAACCAGAGATCAAATTGTGGTGTGCTGAAACATCCCCTCAAAAGGAAGGTTGAGTTACTTCATTGTACAACTCTAAGGAGTCACCAGAATGCTAGGTAGGCCTCTCTATGTTGCCACCTGGAACTACCAGCCATCCCATTTAACTGGATGATGTGAAAAGCTGCCAGCTCTGAATGAGGTCCAGGGCAGGAAAGGGCTCCCAAGCAGGTCCAAGGCTGTGGCCAAGTAGGCTGACACTTGTAGCTTAGGACCCTACAGACCCATTGGTATTGAAAGTTGGTGATAAAAAAAAATGATGCCATGTGGAATTTATGGACAGCTCAATAGGAAAATGACAATACAGACTCCAAGAGTCCTGGAGTAAGGCCATGGCATTTTCAAGGGATGATTACACATTACTTGAAAAACTGCTCATCATGAATTGGATTTTTGTCAGACCCATGAAAGTGTAAGGTCAAATCTAACAGCAACCTTTTTCTGTTATTTTTCAATATAAGCTATTCAATTTTAGAATAGTTTTAGATTTACAGAAAAGTTGCAAAGGTAGTACAGAGCATTCCCATATGCCTCATGTCAAGTTTCTGTTATTAACATAGTATAGTACGTGGGGCTTCCGTGGTGACTCAGAAAGTAAAGAATCCACCTGCAATGCAGAAAATACAAAAGACATGGGTTTGATTCCTGGGTCAGGAAGATCTGGAGTAAGGAATGGCAACCCACTCCAGTATTCTTGCCTGGAGAATCCAATGGACAGAGGAGCTGGCAAGCTACAGTCCATGAGGTTTCAAAGAGTCATGCATGAATTACCAACTAACAGTAACAATAGTACCTTCTGAGCACCAAAGAATTGATGTTTTTGAACTGTGGTGTTGGAGAAGACTCTTGAGAGTCCCTTGGACTGCAAGGAGATCCAGCCAGTCCTTTCTGAAGGAGATCAGCCCTGGGATTTCTTTGGAAGGAATGATGCTGGAGCTGAAACTCCAGTACTTTGGCCACCTCATGCGAAGAGTTGACTCATTGGAAAAGACTCTGATGCTGGGAAGGATTGGGGGCAAGAGGAGAAGGGGACGACAGAGGATGAGATGGCTGGATGGCATAATGGGCATGAGTCTGAGTGAACTCTGGGAGTTGGTGATGGACGGAGATGCCTGGCGTACTGTGATTCATGGGATCGCAAAGAGTCGGACATGACTCAGCAACTGAACTGAACTGAACTGAATGAACCATTATCAGTGCATTATTACTAACTAAAGTCCAAGTTTACTCAGANAATGGGCATGAGTCTGAGTGAACTCTGGGAGTTGGTGATGGACGGAGATGCCTGGCGTACTGTGATTCATGGGATCGCAAAGAGTCGGACATGACTCAGCAACTGAACTGAACTGAACTGAATGAACCATTATCAGTGCATTATTACTAACTAAAGTCCAAGTTTACTCAGATACCTCAGTTTTTACCTCGTGTCTCTTTCTCTTGCAGGCTCCCATCCAGGACATGGTATTGCATTTGAAAGAAAGTGAAAGTGTTAGTTGCTCAGTCGTGTCCAACTCTTTGAGATTCCATGGACTTAGCAAGCCAGTTTCCTCTGTCCATGGGATTTCCTAGGCAAGAATACTGGAGTGGATAACCATTTCCTTCTCAAGGGAATCTTCCTAAACCAGGGATCAAACCCTGGTCTCCTACACAGCAGATAGATTCTTTACCGTCTGAGCCACCAGGGAAGCCTGTGATAGTTTCTCAGACCTTCCTTGCTTTTGGTGACCTTGACGGTTTTGAGGAGTGCTGTTCAGGAATCTAGGAGGGGAGAGATGATAAGTATTGGTGTGGTTTTGAGACCAACTGTGGCAATGGGGCTGTAAATCATCCAATTAGCCTTTCTTCAGGCAAAGAAATACACCAGATTCCAGGAGGAGCCTTTCTCAGGACGTGCTGGGAGAAGCAAGCAATCCAGGCAGCATGGAGATGCTGTAGTCTGCCTAATTTGGGACGGAAATATACATCCCCTCTGCTGCTGGCAGTGTCTGAGATACTGGTGTCTGAGATCTCAGCCAGGTCTCTCTGCAGGAATTGCCATCAACCAGTGAGAGCTGCCTTGTCCAAGGCCGTCCCCCCATTCGGGCCATCCTGCCTCTACGGATGAATTATCTCGTACAGGGGTGGGAAGGGTTATCCTAGCTCTGGAGCTCCCCACTAGACTGACGGAGCCTTCTGTTGCGACAGCATCTCAGTAACAATTTTCCCAATCCTGCTGTACATATTTGCTTGCAAACTTCTTGCAGGCCAATCTCCATTTCTGAATCTTTTTTCTCAGGAAAACACATCCTGACAGTATTTGTTTTGAGTCAACAACACAATATGCAAGTCTGCAATTGTAGCTAACACATTCATAGTGATTCTATGTTAATTTTAGTGGAACTATACTGGAGCATTTATCTATTGAAATACATACTATTTCATTATGAATCATTAAAATGTTTTAAAGAGGTATCTATCCTTGGTATTAAGGCATTATTTTTTAAAAGGTTAATTAGGTAGTTATTTGTAAATTCATTTAACATAAATGGTTAAATTATTTATTTGTTGTGGCTGTGCTGAGTCTTCGTTGCTGCGCCTGGGGTTTTCTCTAGTTGCACTGTGAGGCCTTCTCACTGCAGTGGCTTCTGTTGTTGTGGAGCACCGGCTCTAGGTGCATGGACTCAGTAGTTGCAGCTTTCAGGCTCTAGAGCAGGGGCTCAGGAGTGTTGCACTGGCTTAGCTGCATGTGGGATCTTGCCAGACTAGGGATGTAACCAGTGTGTCCTGCATTGCAAGGTGGATGGATTCTTAACCACTGGACCACCATGGAAGCCCAGTTGAATCATTTTTAAAGACCATCATAAAAGTTAACTTTTCTTTACCTAAGACATTAAAGTCATTAACTTCTGGGAAAGGACTGCATTGAGAGCCTCAGAAACTAGTTTATGTGAATTCTTACACAGAAAATCTGTTTAAGTTGCATTGAAAGGAGCATACTCATAATTTCTAAATCATTACTGTGTATAGAGTGAAAACGGCAAGCCACTTTGAACTTTCTTTTACAGTGTTTCAAAGCGTGTTATTAGCTTGCAGAGTATTATTTTCTAGTTTTCTTTGACTCTACAACTGGACATACAGGATTCAATTTTCAATTCCCTTATCAGATGTGTTTAGAACCCTGTATCGTTTTCTATAGTCTTAACCTGTTTCTCGTCATTTAATCATTTAGTAATTAAATAAGATTTATCTAATTTTGCTACTCATCTCTAAGTATTTAGTGATGCTAAACTTAGAAAGAGCAGTCTTTTGTACATATGTATGTGTACATATTAATATATTTCTATATTATATATTATAAAAAGAACAAAAGTAAAATTGTGAGATTTATAAGAGCTAAATAAAGTACAGACATATAGATCAGTACTCTTTCAAAAACCAACAGCAGTAGTTTTTAGGTAGCAATTTACTTTAAAACATTCTTCCAGGTTAATAGTGTGAAATGTGTAAATAAACTTTTTATCATATATCCTAGAGATGTGTATTTAGCATTTAAAGTATCCTAATCAGGAAACTACTTTCCAATAGGGTTGTTTACTCATTTTAATCATCTTTATCAAAATTTATACCAGAAAGTTCATCAAGTTGCATAAAGAGTATTAGGCATGATTTTCCGTTTAAAAAATGATTTTCCACTTATGAATTATGAAACCTCTCAAGTGGTTAGCTAGAAAGACTGACTATCCTCTTTGCAGGATGAAGACATATATACACACACACGCTACTGACACTGTGTATAGAATAGACAGCTGATGAGAACAGACTGTACAACACCGGGAACTCTACATAAAGTGGCGTCCGATTAAATGGGAGGAAAATCCAGAAGGGAGGGAATGTGTGTATACACATGGCTGATTCATTTTGCTGTGCAGTAGAAGCTAACATGACATTGTAAAGCAACTATACTGCAATTAAAATTAATTAAGAATAATGAAAAAAGAATCCATTATAACAAGCAGTGCTGAGAAGTAGAGCACCTTTTTGTCCCTTGTCCGTCTACTTCAAAATCTGCACGCCAAACTGTTCCACTTTGTTACTGAAATATTGTTGTGTCTGCCTAAGAACAGAACTTTCACTCAAGTGTCTTTCAAATGTTTATTTCAATATTGTAGGTGCTAAGAAAAGAAAAAAGGGAGACTTTTTTGGGATTATAGGAAGCCGATCATAATTCCTGGTTAATGAGTGTTGTATCTTTAGAAGAGTTTGGGCTAAGATCTGCTTTCACTCAGTTGCAAGTTATGGGAGACAAGACCTACAGCCTTCATTTTCTTGTAATTGCTGGAGATCATTGATATTTACTCAAAGACTGGACATCTGCTGAAAGGTTACAGTGATTTAACTCAACTTATACTGTCTTTTAAAAATATGAAAGTAATAGTAAAATACTTTTTATATAAAAAATATAAAGGTAAATAGTAAAAAACAAAACCATGATACTCAAATTCTAATGTGACTATTCAAAACATTTTGGGAGGGTTTACTTAAAAAAGATATTTATTTTATTTTTTGACTGTTGTGGGTCTTTGTTGCTTCGTGTAGGTTTTCTGTAGCTGCTGCAAGCTGAGGTTGCTCTTCATTGTGGTGTGCAGGCTTCTCATTGTGGTGGCTTCTCTTGCTATGGAGTAGTTTCTTAGGTTCTTTGGTTTCAGTGGTCACTGCACATGGGCTCAGTAGTTATGGGGCTCAGGCTTCGTTGTTCTGAGACGTGTGGAATTTTCCTGGACTAGGGATCAAACCAGTGTCCCTTGCATTGCAAGGCAGATTCCCAACCATTTGACCACCAGGGACGCCCTGGTTCATTTTCTATGGGCATATTTGAAATTTGTATGTACTTATTTTCTGTCCTGATTATTAAATTTAGATCAGGGATAATGAGCGCAAATGCTTCCTAGGGTAACTCTGTATGAACTGTGGATCAAGAGAGTTATGTGTTCCTAACTCTAAAGCAGTGCTTCCCTGGTGGCTCAGACACTGAAGAATCTGCCTGCAATGCAGGAGACCTGGGTTCGATCCCTGGGTCAGGGAATGGCAATCCACTCCAGTATTCTTGCCTGAAGAATTCCGTGAACAGAGGAGCCTGATGGACTACAGTCCATGGGGTCACACATGACTAAGTGATTTTCGCTTTTCACTTTACTCTAAAGGAAATACTTACAGCCTCTAGTCTCCTAAGACAGCCCACATACACTCTGTAGAGTGTTTCTCTCTAAATAAATTCACTTCTTACCTAGAAAAAAGAAAAAGGAACAGCTACTACTTAGCTTCAAATGATTGTTTTCATTGAATAAGGGCTCAGTTCTGTTTGTTATTCTGATTTTTTGGCAAGATCCAAACAAGCATGATTTTTATGTAAATTTTATCCATCTTAAAATATGGTTACTAAGCTTAAAATTTAAAAACATCATGTAAGCCAAAGATATATATATATGTATATATGAATGGAAAGCTTACCAATATTTCACAGATCGTAAATATTTTCTGTTACTAAGTGATCTCTGAAAGCATCATTTTTACAAAGCTGCATATTGAGTAGATGTAAGCAATTTTACTGTTCATGGGGTTCTCAAGGCAAGAATATTGAAGTGGTTTGCCATTCCCTTCTCCAGTGGACTACATTCTGTCAGACCTCTCCACCATGACTCGTCCGTCTTGGGTGGCCCCACATGGCATGGCTTAGTTTCATTGAGTTAGACAAGGTTGTGGTCCATGTGATCANTGAGATGGCTGGATGGCATCACCAACTCAATGAACATGAGTTTGGGTGAACTCCGGGAGTTGGTGATGGTCAGAGAGGCCTGGCATGCTGCAGTTCATGGGGTTGCAAAGAGTTGAACACTGACTAAAGCAATTTTACAATCTTTCATCTATTTTTGGATATTTAGTGGTTTTTTTGCAATTTTTCTCTACAATAAATATCTTCATATGCATTGCTTTCTCCTGTGTTCTTAGTGGAATTACAGAATCAGAACAGGAATACCTAAATCCTATTTTATATACATCATTAAATATTTTCCAAAAAGTTTGTACCAATTTATGCTTTTTCCAGCAATGATGTATGAGAATATAGTTTCAGCATATCGTTGTCATCATTCAGGTATATCCCAAGAAAATAATGGCAAAAGAAAATAACGGTCCCTCCTTGTTGATTTCATTTGCATGTCTGTTTATTAGAGTGAGCATTATTCCATATGCTTCTTTAACACTTTTATTTCTTTTGTGATTGGTCTATTTGCTTCTGTTGCCCTTTGTCTACAGGATGAACTCCTATTTTGAAACTGTAACAATGTCAAGCTATAAAGCAAGGTATAAATAAACATCAACACCTGGTTCATGTTTAAAACATCTGTTTTATAGGGCTTTTCTTTTCTCTCCTTGTCAGCTTTCATTTTGGGCGTTTTCAGTGTCTCACATGGCAGCATCCATAACAGTGGCAAAATGAATTGAAAGGCATCTTTAAATAGGCTTTGATATTGGCTGTGTCTCTTTAATGTGTGGGATAGAATTCTCAAGGATTAAGACTGCTGAAGTTTGACACCTATATTTCATGACTGGTTTCTGAATTATTAGTTATGAATTTTTTGAGTTTATAAATACAGGTTTTAATACTGTGTTATTAGGCGTTAGAGTAACTCTTGGTTTTGAGAGTCCATACTCAAAATTTCAGAGTTCAGAAGGGTCTTAAAAGTTGTCCATTCCAAACTGCTCATTTTGTTGATGTGAAATTGAGTCCAGATTGCTCCTCCAAAACCACGTAACTAGCCAGTACAGCACCACCGTCTGCTACTTAGGCCTCTGACCCCTGGTTTAATTTCCTTTCCATTTCACCATGCCAACTTCCTCTTCTATTGTTGCATGTGTTGCTACAATTTGCAATATAATTTGATCCTGATGTATCTGAATTCAACTAATGAATGACTGCATTTCTGTTTACTCACGTCAGCAATCTATTACAGAAAGTAATTATTCCGCTCTTTCAAGCCTGTTGAAAAATTTTCAGAGTCATGGAAAACCTTTATAAATATTGGTTTCATTACTCTTTTATTCCAAGAGATTATGGAGGTAAGAGTAGGAACCAAGAAGTAAGAAAAATTAAATCTCCAAGTGCTTGCTTTACTAATCACAGAAGCACAAAACTGCAGCCCAGATATTTTATTAGGGGTAACTCTATTAGCATCGTTATGGCAGAGGTTCAAATTCAATCCGGGGGCAAAACACTGAACTCGTGATTTCTGTCCAAAGGCATTTGATATTAATAAAATACATACAAAAGAGGAATTGCCAGCATTGCTCTAGAAGCTGAACGTTTACTTTGGGTATCCAGAATATCCCTGTGTGTGGAAGGGTCTGCAACGTTCTTTGTGGCAACCAAGGAGGTGGCCTATAGAGTCTTGCGTCTCAAATGTAGCAGGGATCTCAGATTAGGCCGGTGGGCTGCCGTCTATGGGGTCACACAGAGTCGGACACGACTGAAGTGACTTAGCAGCAGCAGCAGTACTTTGCAAACTTGAGGGTCTTAAGTACAAAGATGGTTGAATTCCACTCATGATAGTGTGATTCTGTAGGAGTAGCACGGAGACTGGGAACATTGATCTAATATACTTCTAACTTTAGAATAGCTGTATTTATTTATTTTTAATATTTATTTATTTTTGACTGTGTTGGGTGTTCCTTGCCGTAAGGCTTTCCTCTGGCTGCACCGCGTGGGGGCTACTCTCCAGTTGCAGTAGGCGGGCTTCTCATTGCAGTGGCGTCTCTTGTGGAGCATAGGCTCTAGGGCTTGTGGGCTTCAGTAGTTGCGGCACACAGGCTCTTTAACAGGCTCCATAGACGTGGTGGATGGGATTAGGTGCTTCGTAGCTTATGGAATCTTCCCGGATTGGGGATCAAACCTGTGTCTCCTACATTGGCAGGCGGATTCTTTACCACTGAGCCACCAGGGAAGCCCTGGAATAATTTTAGATTTATAGGAAAATTGTAAAGATAGTACAGAAAGTTTTCACATACCCAACTCCCATTTTCGCTATTTTATGAACATCTGACATATGGTACATTTATCACATCCAGTGAACTAATACTGATATATTATTACCTACTAAAGTCCATACTTTATTCATATTTTCCCCCTTTTTTTAAACCTAATTCCCCAACTGTGAGTTACAGAGACCCCTACACAGAAAGTCTTATTTGTATCATGCAACAAAAATGTCTGGGGTGGGACAGTCCATGGATCAACTGAGTCGTCTATAGCTTACTTCCAGCTCTTCATCCTTAACTATGACTTTAATCCTCATGGCTCCAAGAGGGCTGCTACCTCAAGAGTTAGTGTCTACATCCAGGGAAGCAGAAGGTACAAGAGCAAAGGAACAAAGGGCATGTTATCTGCACCTGTTACTCTAAAAGAGTTCTGCTTATAAAATAGGATTGTCCAGAACTGGGTCATTGGGCCAGCCATAAATACAGGAGGATCTGAGAAGGTGAGTAATTTTAACTGGGCACCTTGAAAAAAACTATAGTCCTGTGAGTGAGCAAGAAGGGGAGTGTGGCTGGTAGGTGGGCAATCAGCAGTACGGGCTTCCCAGAGCTGCCACCAACAATATATTTATATTCTGCAAATAGTTCATCCCTTTCTTCATCCTTTCTTTCCATTCTTCCATAGCGAAGTGATTTTCTGGAAAATGCAAAGAGGTTCATGTCCTCTCCTGCTTAAAGCAACATCCTTTGGAAAGAGCTCAAACTCCTAAACATGTCCTTAAGGTTCTGCAGTTTTGGACCTTGCTTGCTTTGCAGCTTCACTCTGCAAGCTGGCTACAGTGGCCTCCTTCTAATGGCATAGACTCCTTTGCTCTCTCTTCCTTCTTAGCCTGGGCATCTAGTGTTCTTTATTTGGCACACTCTCCAGCTCCTGCAGGCATCTCGCTCTCAGCCTGTTACTGCTCCTAACTTCCATGCATTCTTTAGATCTTCATGTTTCAGTTCAATCCAAGTTCATCAACACAGCCTTCCCTGCCCCTAAAGATTAACGTAGACCCCATTGTAAGATATGTCCTCTTAGGACAACATGCACTTTTCCTGCATGGTTCGTAGCCCAGTCATCATCTTGAATTCGGCTATGTGATTATTAAATGAGTGGTTGCCTACTCCATAAAATGCTAGCCCCACAACACTGGTGGGCACCACGTCTATCTTTGCTCATTGATCTATTCCTTGTGCCTAGTAGGATGGCTGGCATATGGAAGATAGTAAGTTAATATTAGTGGAGAGAATGAAGGGGGGAAGCTTGCATTCTGAGGGATGAGAGAGTCGAGAGGCAGAGTTTGCTTCAAGAACAAAGGGTTAATGATGGAGGACAGGCACTCTGAGCCACTGACATTTGCCTTCTCCTTTCTTACTCTGGACTCATCTCTGAATTTTAAAGTGAGAAGATGCAAAAATAGAGAAAAGGCTACACAAGCTATTTTCTGTGTCCCCCATGGGACACTGGGAGATGTCTGCAGTGTTGGCACCAGAGGCATCGATGGCTCATAAGCATGAGCTCTGTGTGCAAGGTCTGTGCCTTCTACAGCCATGGTCATAGTCTTAGCGTGTTGGCTGTGGCTTTGCAGAGGCAGAAGGGGTGGGAGGGAGCTATAATTTCACCACAAAGATTGGTGATACCCTAGGTGGTCAAGGGGACAACCACATCTTAAGTGTTAAGATTATTTTAAGGGTTAAGGGTTATTTTACCTAATTTATCTATTCTTTGTAAATTACCTTTCCAAATATTTCATTTTTCTCGGAAATTGTTCCACTGTTAGTTAAAAAAATATTGAAAATCACTGGCCTTGTCACAAGGACAAATATTTTTTCTATTTCTTTAATGTTGTATCTATGTGAGACGTCCATTAAACCTACGGTGGTAATCATTTCATAATGTATGTGAGTCAGTCATTATGTTGTACACCTTAAACTTATGCAGTGGTGGATGTCAATTATATTTCAAAAAACGTGGAAAAAGAGGAAAACCACTACATACATAGATAAAAAATAACCCCTAACTTATAGAAAGCAATAGGTTAAATGGGTCCCCTCAGGATTTGCTATTCA
The DNA here is from genome assembly GCA_006410615.1 of Neotragus moschatus. NCBI lineage: Eukaryota > Metazoa > Chordata > Mammalia > Artiodactyla > Bovidae > Neotragus > Neotragus moschatus. The sequence continues at coordinate 56,224 of SJYA01000227.1, forward strand.
TTGAGAAGTTCAAGATGTCAAGAAAAAGTTAATGGAAAACCAAGATTACTTCCCAAAGTTAAACAAGATCTATTCCATTTACTCCAAGACAAGTCTGTTAAGTAATGGCCCTGGACTCTTATCCCTGGGACTCTCTTATCATCCTGTCTTTGAATACAGAGAAGCCTGAGGCAGAAGGGATGAACCAACTCCTTAGGTCCAGGTGTGCTCCAAGGCTTCCAGGTGTTGGGTGTCTAAGGAATTAGGACAACCTGCATGCTTTCCCTGTGAACATCTGTAGAAACAGCACCGTAAATACTCAGGTGAGTGTCTCTGGATGGTCTCGGTTGGTTGGTTGGTTGGTTGGTTAAAAGTAGCAAATTTGCATCTTAGAATAACATGTGGCTCCTCCAGTTGCCACTCAAAGGCTTTGCTGGAACAATCTGATTGAACACTAGATGCCGCTGTTGACTCACTCTGCTGTCGGTTAACACGCGTTTTACTCTGGTCTCTGCCAGGAGATGCAATTAAAGAAAAAAAAGCCTGAGTAAATATGCAAAGTTCTGTTAATTTCCCTCTCTTTTAATGACTGATTTAGAGGGTTTTTTTCTCTTAATAAATTCCAGAGGTGGTCTTTTTCTACAGAACATTTGGCAATTGGCAGAAAATGGAGAGACGTAGATGCATGAATGTCAATTAGCTCACGTTTGGGGTTTGTAAATAAGATCATTTTTGTATCAGTTTCTTTTTTTTAAGAGTTAATCTTACGTCTTTATTTCCAGTTTGAATGCCTGTATAATTTTTTCCTGCCTGATTGATCTGACTAGGAATCCCATAATATATGGGATATGGGAATAATACGTTGAATAGTAATGTTGAGAGTAGGCATCTTTGCTCTGTTCCTGATCTTAGGAGAAAAGTTTTCAGATATTCACAGCTGAATATGATGGTTGCTATAGGCTTTTTAAACACGGTTTTAAAAATCATGTTGAGATACATGCATGTGTGCTCAGTTGCATCTCGCTCTTTTCATGCCATAGTCTTACAGGCTCCTCTGTTCATAGGATTTTTCAGGCAAGAATGCTGGAGTGGGTTGCCATTTCCTCCTCCAGGGTGTATCTAACAGTTTCTGATGCAGAAAGCACTCCACTTCCCCTCAAGTCTATTTGTTTCCTTTTTTCTTTAATATTAATTTATTTAGGTTTTTTTTTTTTTTTTTTTTTTTTTTTTTATTTTTTGTTGTGTTTTTTTTTTTTCGTTGTTTTTTTTTCTTNCTCCTCCAGGGTGTATCTAACAGTTTCTGATGCAGAAAGCACTCCACTTCCCCTCAAGTCTATTTGTTTCCTTTTTTCTTTAATATTAATTTATTTAGGTTTTTTTTTTTTTTTTTTTTTTTTTTTTTAAGCTGTGCTGGGTCTTTGCTGCTGCCGGGGCTTTTCTCTAGTTGCAGTATGAGGGTTTTTCATTACACTGGCTTCTCTTGTTGCAGAGCACAGGTTCCAAGATACCAGGGCTTCAATAGTCGCGGCTCCCAGGCTCTAGAGCACAGACTCAATAGTTGTGGCACATAGGCTTAGCTGTTCCACGTTACGTGGGATCTTCCTGGATCAGGGATCAAACCTGAGTCTCCTGCATTGGCAGGAGGATTCTTTACGACTGAGCCTCCCCGGAAGCCCCAGTCTTCCTTGTTTCTTTATATAGTTCTCTGATGTACTAGATTGTTTCCACCTTTGGAATTTATTTGAATATTATAATAGAATATCTGCTTAATGGTTGCGTTTATTACTCAGCAGGCCAGGTTGTTGGTGGCATTATGGATTTTTTTTTTCTTTTTATCGGTTTTAGCTTTTAGAGCAGTTTTAGGTTCATCGGAAAAATAGAGCAGAAGGTGCAGAGGTTTTCCATATGATCTTTCCTCCCCACCACACATAGCTTCCCACATCGTCAACAGCTCTCACCAGAGCAGGACCTTTGCTACCACTGTTGAACCTTCTCTGACATGTCATGAGGATTCACTGCTGGTGTTGTGCAGTTTATGGGTTTGGACAAATGCATAATGACACGCATTTACCATTACCGTGTCATACAGAACATTTTCACTGCCCTAAAAATCCTCCTTCTTCCGAGGATTCATTCTCCCCTTCTCCCTAAGCCCTGGCAACCACTTGTCCTTTTACTGTCTCCATTACTGGTTTTTCGCTATAACCCTCCAAACTTTTCACTTTAAAAAAGTTTTATCACAAAAGTAGAAAGACTAGTAGAGCAAACCCCACCAACTATCTCATCACTTTAAAAACCACCAAACTTTACGTAATTATCTACTTCATCTTCCTCTTAGGTAGGTTTTACAATTCTCCTTTTTCTGGCAAATGTTGTGACTCCTTGCCTTTTAGAATTTTATTTAATTGGTTAATTTCTATTTTGGCTGCCTTGGGTCTTTGTTATGGTTGATGGGCTTGGTTGCCCTGTAACCTGTGGGATCTTAATTCCCAATTTGCATCCTCTGCAATGGAAGGTGGATTCTTAAGTATTGGACCACCAGGGGAGTCCCCGGGTACATTTTATAGATGGTGAAATTGAGGATCAGAGAGGCTAGGGAACTGCCCAAATTGATGCAGCAAATTCATGGTACAGTCCCATTCAAACCCAGTTCTCTTTCCAAAAAGTATTTTTAAGATGGGACTCTTCAATTCGATTTCTGCCAGCTCGGCTTGGATATCTCTTTTGAAGACCACCCCTGCCTATACATTTTCAAAAACTTTTGAAATGTATTTTCAGGAATCATCTAAAGAGAGAAAAATTTACCATTATATATATTTACCATATATTTTTAGGCATTTTATTCTATAAAAAGTTCAAAACTATCAAGATATACTTGTGATCCCTTGGGCATACAATTGTAGGTTGCGCATGCCAAGGACAGTACAAGGTCCTTTCCAGCTTGCATTTCCAACTTGAAAACACCCCTATACGAATTTCCTGATACATCTCACTATATTTACAGAGCCCAAATATTTTACAATAAAATCTATGCTAACTCTTATTGTCTATCATTCGTCATCATCCATCTTCAAAACTACTCATCACTCCCTACTTTTAATAAAGTCTCTGACCCCTCCTGTAGCAACCCCAGGCAACACTCACATGCCAACCCTGGCAAGTTGGTTTTTCTTCACACAGTGTATAGTCTGGGATGCCATTTAACAAAACTTATGAAGTTCTTACAGCTTCCTTTCATTATCACTATAATTTTAGCAAACTGAGCACTAAAGGTACATGGGCCTCTTAAGACCAGTTTTGAACTCTGTGATCTGTTGATGGATGGTAAAGAGGTGTCTCTCTCAAAGGCAGATCACTAAAAGTTATTTGGAAGCATAGAACATTGCACACAATATTGGAGAGCGCTTGCTTCATATTAATGCTCAAAATTCCCTCATCCTTCAGCACAAATATGACGCAGAGATAGCTCCTGCTCTGTACTTTCAGAACAATGTGCTCAGAACGTTTGTCATATTGCATTGAAATACTTGTTTGCATAATAACTTGCTCCCAGAAGAGAATTCCTCTAGGATAGCATCTGGTCATTTTTGTGCTTCTGTGACCCAAATTTTTCACAGGGCCTGGCTCACAAGGATGTTTTCCAACCCTGACTCCATGTCAGAATGTCTTCAGAGTTACGAATGTAGAGCTCTCTAAAGCTCCCTGCATACCTCTCGAGTCAGAATCTTGAGACAGTGTGAGACAGTATGGTTCCGCATGGTTTGGCATGGTGGAGGGATAAAAAACAGGGACGTGGGCAGTCATGGATCTGAATCTTCCAGGACATCTGCCCAACTACTTCCTGTCATCCATCGTTGGTTCCTTGCCTCTCATTTAATTGAAGTATGGACACCCTTTCTCATCCTTAAAAATTGATGCTGCTATAAAACTCTATCCATTTTCTGCAAAAGCAAGAACTTTGGAAGACTATGCATGAGTTGCTAGCCTCTTTGAGTCATAACTTGGGAACAGAGACTCACTGACTCTGAGATATTCACTATTATAAAACCATCCAACTTTTGCGTGGAGAACCATATCCAGAAGAAAAGTGCTTCTTTAACCCATATTATATTAGCACCAAACAGAACAAATGCATAAGATTCTCTTTAGAATTATGTGATGGAAATCCCAAAATGTTGACTCCAAATTAGGATAGTACATGGGGAAATTAATTGTGCCAATATTATACCCAATATTATGAATTTCAATTCTGTAGAATGTTACTGATAATCTTTTTGTTTTGTATGCTATTGTTATTATTTTAGTTCACTAAATATTTTTAAAAAATCATTGTAAGACTTTTTAGTTTCACAGGCATCCAATAATCCTGATTGTCCCATTAAATTTTTATTTTGCTGGTGATGTTTTCAGGAATATAGCTCTTTTTCAGTCTCCTTTGCTGGATCCCTCACTAATAAACCTCAAAATGTAGGGATTTCTATGGGCTTTAAGTCACTCCTTCCTTACGAGCAAATGTTCAATTAATTATAAATATACTATAGAGAAAACATTAAACTTAATCTCTAAGAGGAAAGAGAAGAGTAGACAAACAAAGTAACTACAAATGACAATAAGACCGTGAAACTGAGCATGAGTAAGGTAACATAGAAGCAGGTGAGACTGTTCTCTGTAAGTTAATCAGCAACATCTCTGAGCAAGAACGTTTCAGACCTGAGGGATGAGTGGCAGCCAGCCACGCAAAGATTGGAAGGACAACTGGTCCTGTCAGAGGAAACAGCAAGTGTAGAGTACTGAAGCTAATAAATGGTTTGGTGTAATTGAGGGACAGAAGGAAAGGCAAGCTAGAAAAATAATTCGCTTTTTGTTAGGGTTGCATTGTTTTTTGAATACTGAACTTAAAAACTTTTATTTGGACAAGAATCTAAGTATCTATGAGGATATATATAGAGAGACAGATACATAGATTTTATATAAAATCAAAGGAGGTAATTTAAGCAGTTTTATATGCTCACCTTTTCAGTAATGAAAGTTTTAAATATTAAAATTTCATGTTTCTGAGAGAGCATTGATGACTAACCATACTTGAATCGTTACCCAAAAGTGATATATCCCATTGGTACAAGCCATTGTAGAATACATACTGGCCACAATCTTTTCTCAAGGACACACAGAAATATATCCAACAAGTACCACCCAATTAAAGAAGAAGATTCTCTTTTCTCTATAAGTTGTGCAAGCCTGCATAGGAGGATTCTTGAAATTTAGTCATAATGTTGTGTTAAGGACACAATGTTGTTGTTAAGGCTGGCACAAGAGCCACCTGCATTGTGGCCCCAGCATCTCACTGCTTATGAGGAAGTGTGCCCAGAGCATCCTAAGGGGTGGAGTGCTGAGACCATGGTGCAAGTGGATGTTGTGTCCCAGCAATAGGGAAATCGCTGAAGGAGTCTGCAGGAGGGACAGCCACAATCTGATTTCCACTCTAAGACAATCACTGGCAGTTTGTAGGGAATGAATTGGAGGATGGCAAGAATGGAAACACGATCAGTTGAAAGCAAGGAGACTGATGATTTGGATTAGAGTGGAGGTCGTAAGGCTGGGGATAAATGGGCCAAATTTAAGATATAATTTAGAGATGACGTAATGAACAATAATTCATGATGGACTTGGATATTGGAAATGGTACAGGAAAAGGAGATGTCCGGGATTTCTCATAGCTTTCTGGCTATGCACGAGTGTGCTGCCATTTCTGAGATAAGGAAGACTGGAGGAAGGCACTAGCTCAGTTCTCATGGAGCACCAGAAGTTTTTTCTCCTCAATAATTAAATAGCTCATTTTATTTTGAAGTGCATAGAGAGTATTGTTTTTTGGTAATAGCTTTATTGAGGCATAATTCACATACCATGCAATCCACCCATTGAAAGTGTATAATTCAATGGTTTTTCTTAACAGAACATCCACAGACATGTACAACTATCACTACAATCTCTGTTCCCTGTAGCAGTCACTCCCTCCTAGTTCTTCACATCAGAACCTCCTCTCCCACCCCAAACACTGTGCATGCATGCTTAGTCATGTCTGACTCTTTGAGACACCATGGACTTTAGCCTGGCAGGCTCCTCATGCATGGGAGGTAAGGATACTGGTAAGGAGTATCCTCTCCAGGTAAGGATACTGGAGTGGGTTGCCATTTCCTCCTTTAGGCGATCTTCCCAACACAAGGATCAAACCCACATCTTCTGTGTCTCCTGCAATGGCAGACAGGATCTTTACCACTGATTCTTTACCAACTTGGCAACCACTAACGTAGTTTCTGTCTCTATAGACTTATGCATCTGGGACATTTGGTGTAAGTAGAGTAATTTAATATGTAGCTTTTTGTCTGACTTTTTTCACTTAAGATAATGTTTTCAAGGTCCATTCATGTTGTAAAGTGTACCAATATTTCACTCCTTTTTATTGTTGACTAAGATTCTACTTTTATGCAGGTCAGGAAGCAACAGTTAGAACTGGACATGGAACAACAGACTGGTTGCAAATAGGCAAAGGAGTACGTCAAGGCTGTATACTGTCACCCTGCTTATTTAATTTATATGCAGAATACATCATGAGAAACGCTGGACTGGAAGAAACACAAGCTGGAATCAAGATTACTGGGAGAAATATCAATACCCTCAGATATGCAGATGACACCAT
>SJYA01000227.1:63126-145001 GCA_006410615.1 Neotragus moschatus
TTTTTCTGGGCTCCAAAATCACTGCAGATGGTGACTGCAGCCATGAAATTAAAAGACAGTTACTCCTTGGAAGAAAAGTTATGACCAACCTAGACAGCATATTCAAAAGCAGAGACATTACTTTGCCGATTAAGGTCTGGCTAATCAAGGCTATGGTTTTTCCTGTGGTCATGTATGGATGTGAGAGTTGGACTGTGAAGAAGACTGAGCGCTGAAGAATTTATGCTATTGAACTGTGGTGTTGGAGAAGACTCTTGAGAGTCCCTTGGACTGCAAGAAGATCCAACCAGTCCATTCTGAAGGAGATGAGCCCTGGGATTTCTTTGGAAGGAATGATGCTGAAGCTGAAACTTCAGTCCTTTGGCCACCTCATGCGAAGAGTTGAGTCATTGGAAAAGACTTTAATGCTGGGAGGGATTGGAGGCAGGAGGAGAAGGGGAAGACCGAGGATGAGATGGCTGGATGACATCACTGACTCGATGGACGTGAGTCTGAGTGAGCTCCGGGAGTTGGTGATGGACAGGGAGGCCTGGCGTGCTGCGATTCATGGGGTCGCAAAGAGTCGGACACGACTGAGTGACTGAACTGAACTGAAGATTCTACTGTATCAATATACTATATCAACACTCATCAGCCATTGGGCACTTGGATCATTTCTACTTTTTGGTGACTATGAATAAATCTGCTATAAATACTTGCATACAAGTTTTAGCATGGGTATACATGAGTTTTGCTTAAATTTATGAAATCTGCAGTGTTCTCAGACTGCAGAGAAGTCCAGTTGCTGCCATGGTCTGTGCTTTCTTCCTCTAGCCTTTTGACCTTCATCACTGTACTAAGAAGACTCCATTCCCCAGTAAACCAACCAACCTGAGTCCTCACAACTGCCACCTCTCAGGACTCTTTCTGTTCTTTATCCTGGCTTCTAAAGTTGGGAGGCAGTAGTATCTTACGGTGAGTCAGCTGGTGAGCATTCCATGTAGGAGGTGGCCCATGTTTTTGTTACTTTCACGGGTGACATCCTGGAGGAAGGTGTGCAGTCTGATATGTATCCTGAGAGTCAGGATATATTGGTGAGGCAGTCCTGGGTCGAGTCCCAGCAAAGTGCTCAACTTTCTGATCCTCTTCTCTAAATGGTACCATCCAGATATATTTAGCTCACTGAGCGGTTCTTAGGAGTAAATAAGATTAATGCTGAGCACCATCCTGGCACAGAGGAACTACTCAATTACTGATTTTATTATCATTACATTTTTATTGAAGTATAGTTGCTTTATAATGCTGTGTTAGTTTCTGCCGTACAGCAAAGTGTATCAGCTATATGTATGCATATATCCAGGGCTTCCCAGGTGGCTCAGTGGTAAAGAATATGCCTGCCAATTCAGGAGATTAGAGTTTGATCCCTGAGTTGAGAAGATCCGCTGGAGAAGGAAATGGCATCCCACTCCAATGTGCTTGCCTGGAAAATCCCACGGACAGAGGAGACTGGCAGGCTACAGTTCATGGCGTCTCGAAGAGTCAGACGTGACTTATCGACTAAACAGCAACAACAGCAAGCATGTATCTCCTCCCTCTTAGACCTCTCTCCCACACCATCCCCATCCCACCCTACCCGTCTAGGGAGGACCGCACCCGTCTAGGTCACCACACAGCACCGAGGGGAGCTTTCTGTGCTATACAGCAGGTTCCCGTGATGATTTCACACATGGAAGCATGTACATATTCATCTCAATCTCCTAATTCATCCCACACTTCTCTTCCCTCATCGTGTGTCCACACATCCACTTTCTACATCTGTTTCTCTATTTCTGCCCTGCAAATACATTCATCTGTACCATCTCTCTGCTNACAGCAGGTTCCCGTGATGATTTCACACATGGAAGCATGTACATATTCATCTCAATCTCCTAATTCATCCCACACTTCTCTTCCCTCATCGTGTGTCCACACATCCACTTTCTACATCTGTTTCTCTATTTCTGCCCTGCAAATACATTCATCTGTACCATCTCTCTGCTGCTGCTGCTGCTAAGTTGCTTCAGTCGTGTCCGACTCTGTGCGACCCCATAGATGGCAGCCCACCAGGCTCCCTCATCCCTGGGATTCTCCAGGCAAGAGTACTGGAGTCGGGTGCGTACCATCTCTCTAGTTTCCATATATATGCATTAGTATACGACATTTGTTTTTCTCTGTGACTTTACTTCACTCTCTATGACAGACTACATGTCCATTCGCATCTCTACGAATGACCCAGTTTTGTTCCTTTCTAATGGCTAGGTAATATTCCTTTGTCTATATGTATAACATCTTCTTAACCCTATTCATCTATTGACGAGCATATCGGTTGCTTCCATGTCCTGGCTATTGTAGATAGCACTACAATTTTATTATTCTTATGCAGTCACCTCTTTGTGGGCTACTGGTAATATAATATGAATTTTCCCTCTGTTCTGTCCGGCTATTACCAAATCTGCTTAATATCACTTTCTGCATCAATAATGAAAGGATAGTAATACATATCTCGTATGTTGTTATAAAGATGAAATAAGAATGGTAAAGGAATGGGCATAAAATATGGCATTCGATAAATGACTTTTTTTTTTTTTTGGTAAACATGTAGATTCATGTTTTAAGCACCCTCTATGAACTGCTGTTCTAGTCCTGGAAATACAGCAGTGGGTGGAATCAAGTCCATATCCATGTGGAATCTACATCATCGTCACTATTATTATTGCTGCAAATCTGGTCTGGGTTGCTGTGTACAAAGGGAAAGGAGAGTGAGGTATGTCTCAGGCGATGGACCATATTTCTACTTTACCTGGAAAAGTGGGCTCATGGCTTTTCATCTTTTCTGCCTCATAGGAGCAAACAAAACCTCTGAAGACCTCGAGCTGCTATGATCAGAGCCTGTGGCCTCTCCCTGGCCTTTCCCCATTGTCCTCCTCTGGAGTCCAGGTTGCCTTCTCACAGACCACAGGGTTGAGCTCTGCTCTGTTTGTGTGGTTTTAAATCAGATTGCCTGCGAATCTGGAAACTGCTATTGATGTTCTCAACTGTTTACTAATGTGGCAGCGACTGTGATTAGTGCTTTCATATTTTTTCCAAGCCCATTTGCTCTGTAACTGCAGCTCTGAAGTGCTCAGGTGGATTCCCTGAGTGGCAGGTGCTAACGGACATTGGCGTGTCACCAGACGATGGCAGCAGAGACACACTGCAGGTCCCTGCGAAGGGACCTCTTAGGCAGGGTTCTCAGCCTGCTCCGTAACAAAAACTGAACTTCTTGTTGCTCTTGTTGTCCTTTTTCTCCCCCCCATGTAAGCATCACAGATAATCCCACAAACAGGACCTTGTAAAGGATTCATTTGGAAAAGTGAACAAGATTACTTGTGGACAGGATCTTCCGCTCCCTGCACAGCTGCTCTGGAAACTGTTGCTGGTGGACCTATGGGAGTAGGCTAAAAGTGATTAACGAGAAACAAAGAGATGTTTCTTATCTCACTGGGGTTTTTCGCAGTGTGTTTTAAGCACCTTCAAAGGTTTGTTAGCAATGGAGACCATTACATGTTCTCTGGCTCACAGGGTTCCCCAGATAGCTCAGGTGGTAATGAATCTCCCAGGGGATCCGGGTTTGATCCCTGGGTTGGGCAGATCCCTTGAAGAAGGGACTGGCAACCCACTCCAATATTCCTGCCTAGAGAATTCCATGGACGGAGAAGCCTGGTGGGCTACAGCCTATGAGGTTGCAAAGAGTCGGACATGATTGAAGTGACTAACACACACATATATACATACACACACGACTCACACACACACACACACATACACACACGACTCACAAGAGGACAGATGTGAAAGCTGATTTTGATTATAGGTATTGAGATGCTTGCCCAGGATGGATGGTTTTTCTCATCTCTACAAGGGTTATTGGAGCAGAGCCCTCTGGCTCTTGCAGGAAAGAACACCCTCTTTAGTCCCTACAGCTTCTCTTCCTTGAGAAAATGTCTGTTTATGTCACACAATTCGCTGCCTGTCCCTGGATGCCTTGTGTGGATTTCCCAGACAGTTTGATGCGAGAGACGGGAATCTGCAGGCATTTTAAAATCCATGGCACGGGGATATTTTCCAGCTTCAGCTCCACCATAAACCAAAAAGAGGTCTTAAAAACAGAACAATAACATACACTGCAATGTGAAGTAGAATGCTGGGGGTGCAAAAGGGGTGCCTTGGAGAACACATGGTTCTGCTACAGTAAAGCAGTGCTCAGGGTAAACTAAAAATGTGGAACTTACTCAAAATTATTAAGAATTTCAAGATGGCAGCAGGGTGCATGTGTGTTCAGTTGAGCTTTAGTTGTGTCTGATTCTTTGTGACCCCATGGACTGCAGCCCATCAGGCTCATTTGTCCATGGGATTCTCCAGGCAAGAATTTTGGAGTGAGTTGCTACTTCCTCCTCCAGGGGTTTTTCCTGACCCAGGGATCGAACCCACATCACTTATGTCTCCTGCGTTGGCAGGCGGGTTCTTTACCTCTAGCGCCACCTGGGAAGCCCTGGCAGCAGCACTGGATTCTAACAAGTATAGTGGCTCTTCTGAGTGTGGGGGCCTGTGCATCTTCACATGGGTGGAGTGTGTGTGTGTGTGTGTGAGAGAGAGAGAGAGAGAGAGAGAGAGAGAGGAAGTGGGGGAGAAGCTTTTTAAAAATTCTATTTCCACTGCTCAGTCTTTTTAAGGCAGAATTCTAAACCTCATCACTACTGACGTGTAGAATGGGTCATTCTTGATTGTGGGGGCCGCCCTGGACATTAAAGGGTGTTTAGCTGCATCTTCTTCGTTGTCTACCCTCTAAATGCCAGAAGCGCCTCCTGTCCCCCTGTTTTGACAATCCAAAATATCTTGAGACATTGCCAAGTGTTTCTTTTGGGGAGGCAAGATTATCCCCACTGAGAATTACTTATCTTAAAAGATAAGGTTTTACAACTCACCCAAAGAGAGCTTAATGGCTTGTCTTTCTTCTTTTTTCTGGTTTTTCCTTTCATTTCATTTTTTTCCTTTCTAAACATGCAGGAAACTATGAACTGTGCTTTTTGGCTTGCTGCTGGTGGGTGCAGAATACTAAACTTTCACACCAGGCTAATCCAGCGTGGAGACTCCTGCAGAGCGGAAGGCACACCCTGGTTCTGTAGACGTGCGATTTGTCCTGGTCGCCTTGGGTGGATATACATTTCAGAATCTGTCCTCAGAATCCTGAAAATGTATCCTTTGATCTTGGACTCAGAAAACCCCTTGAGTCTGGGAGGAGACACCAAAGGCCTTCTCTGTGACAGGCAGGCAGAGGGCTGTTTGGATTGCTAATTTGTTTTCACTCCCTGGTCTGTTTTCCCTCCATGCTCCCTTTCCACTTTAGACCTTGAGTATGAATAATTCCGCATAGCCTAAGGGGAGAAGCGGGAGGCAGGCTAGTAGTGTTATTTGTACTGTAACGAAATAGAAGGTTTAAAAGCCCTGTGAAGCCTGAGACCTTGGAAAGGGAGGGAGGTCTAGAATGTACTCTAAAACTTACTCATAAAACGTGACAAACTCTGGAAGCCTCTTGGAGGTCAGCAGAATATATTGCCCACTTACTTTAGGAGGGGATCCCCAACCAGAATGCTCCCCCCCAAATGTGGAGTTTCAGTGCAGAGTGTCCCTGTCACTCATAGGCCCTGTGAGATAGCTTTCTTTACTCTGTGTTTCACAAACGGTCATCCGGAAAGGCAAGCTAAGCAGTGACATTTTTTGGATAGTTAGTCCAATTTTTGGATTCAGTTACTCAATCGTGTCCGACTCTTTGCGACCCCATGGACTGCAGCACGCCAGGCTTCCCTGTCCATCACCAACTCCTGGTGCTTGCTGAAACTCATGGCCATCGAGTTGGTGATGTCATTCAACCGTCTCATTCTCTGTCGTCCCCTTCTCCTTCTGCCTTCAATCTTTCCGAGCAACAGAGTCCTTTCCAATGAGTCAGTTCTTTACATCGGGTGGCCAGAGTATTGGAGTTTCAGCTTCAGCATCAGTCCTTCCAATGAATATTCAAGACTGATGTTCTTTAGGATGGACTGGTTGGATCTCCTTGCAGTCCAAGGAACTCTCAAGAGTTTTCTCCAATACCACAGTTGAAAAGCATCAATTCTTTGGAGTTCAGCTTTCTTTACAGTCCAACTTTCACATCCATACATGACTACTGGTAAAACCATAGCCTTGACTAGATGGATCTTTGTTGGCAAAGTAATGTCTCTGCTTTTGAATATGCTGTCTAGATTGGTCAGAGTTTTTCTTCCAAGGAGCAAGCATCTTAATTTCATGGCTGCAGTCACCATCTGCAGTGATTTTGNGGGAAAAGGGCAGAGTTTGACACATAGAGTGATTTATAAGCCCCTGTTCCTAGAAAAATCTGGCTAAAATCAATTCAGATTAGACTTGCATTACGTTCTCTTTCATACTGCACGAGGGCTCAGAAATAGTCAGTAGATCAGGTGTGTAAAGACATAATTCACATCGTGTGACTGCGCGTATTTCTCCTCCCATAGGTGCGTTTGGACGGCGCTTAGCAAGATTGAGGAGGGCGTATGAGGTGGTCTCCTTTCCTTGATCGATGCCAGGAGCTCTGGTGAAGAGGCACCAGTGGGCGGTTAAAAGCATCTTGGCATGCTAGGATTGCTTGGTGCCCAGAGAAAATGTGTTACCATTTCTGAGACCTGTGCATTTGGATTTACCGTACCTACAGGGAAGTTGGAATGAAAGACTAGTGAGAAAGACAGAGGCACTGAGAAACCTCTCAATTCCTCAGCGGTTTCTCACTCACAGGTTACCTGGCCTTGGCCAGGCCCTCAGCTGCTGTTGCTTCTCAAGTCGATTGCTCCTTGCAAGAGATTAAGGGCTGAACTGTTCCCCGGTGGGGTGGAACTATCAATTCTGGCTTTAATGGATAACACTTTAAGGCTGGAATATCCCTGGATGGCTGTTCTGGAAGAGCCAAAGTATCAATCCACCGCTGCTATTCTTATTATTAAAAATTTATTTCCACTTGACAACACTGGCTGCTGTAAACTTGCCTCTCCGATCACTCCTGTGACGAGGACCAGAGCTCCCCGAGGTCCCAGGATGTCTGCTGATGGCCGTCTTATGGTGCCTCCTGGGTGGCTCAGGGGGTCCTAGTCTCCGGAATTCCCCCTTCTTTCCTGGGGTGTGAGGTTGATTGCTGAGAAGATGCTGTAATAGGGGGACCCTGAGGGAGGATAGCAAAGTTATCCTGAGCCAGAAATGGAAGGTCTGGACTTGTCCTGGTGCCACAAACTTGCAGTTGAGTGTTGAGAATAGAGAGCTTGAAGATAGCTGAAATGATGGAGTGATACTGACTCGAGTCTTATTGACCTTAAGATGCCTTCTTCTACCTGGTATAAAGACAGGCTGGCCTGTGGCTGGTGGATGTTATTGCTTATATCCTGAGAGCTAGAACCTGTAGGACAGAAATGTATTTCATGGAACAGTGAGATTGTCTCTAGAAACATCTCTCAAGTATAGCTGATGATCATTGTTATGACCAAAGTGACATGAATGTGAACTAGTAAGACTGGCTTTTGTCTCTGGATTAAGTAATTTTTGCCTTATAGTAACACTTCATTGAAAAGTTCTGTAAACAGTGAAGCTCAAAACCAATGGGAGGCAACAGGAAATTCTCTTTCATCTTAGATTCGTGGCTGGCACACCTCAATTCAGAGCTGGCCCAAGCATGCCTTTCAAATTTTACAGCAACTCTTCACACTTAACTGCAAATGTTTAAATGACAGCCATTCTTAACACCAAGTTGGAGATTTAAAAAAGTCATGTTAACTCAAGCTTTAAAATTTTTTTTAAAACAATGCTTTTTGCTTAAAAAAAAAAAAACAAACAAAAAAACTTTAATGCCGGCACAGAGAAATATTTTAAGTCACCACATAAAGATGTAGAAGGAAAGAAAGTTTCCTTCCCATCCCAGGTCTCCAGTTCCTGATTCCTCTCTCCAAGGACAAGCACTAAGAGAATATTCTGGTATAAGCCCCAGAGACAGTCTTTTCAAGTCCACATGTGTACGTGTGTGTTCATGGGTTTACTGTTTTTTTCAAATGCGGCTCTGTATGTGGGGGGTCTTACCTTCACAATCATTGGCACCTTATACACGTTGTTCTGCATATTCCTTTTTTGCACATCTTATCTTGGAGATCATTTCATATGATACTAAGCTGCCTCATTTTTTAAATGCTGCAATATTACAACATATCTTTCTTTGTGAAAAGATATGGGGAAACCTGTGGAATTAGTTTTAAACGAGTAGAACTGCTAGGTCAAAGAATATATGCACTTTTTATTTTAACATATATATTAATACATTTTTCCCCCCTGAAAATGTGTTAGTAATTTACACTCATGCCAGCAAGGCACCGGAGTGTTTTGCCCTCTGCTAACACAGTTACCTCAAGTTTTTAACAGAACTAACAATTTCTTCTTTTCATCTCTCCTCCATCTGTGGAAAGTGGGGCTTCTATGGCTCAGGCAGTAAACAATCTGCCTGCAATACAGGAGACCCAGGTTCAGTCCCTGGGTTGGAAAGATCCCCTGGAGGAGGAGGAAATGACTACCCACTCCAGTATTCTTGTCTGGAGAATTCCATGGACAGAGGAGCCTGGTGGGCTACAGTCCATAGGGTCGCAGAGTCAGATATGGCTGAGCAACTAACACTTTCACTTTCACGTGTAACCTTAGCAAACTTGCAAAAAATTTTTTGTTTCCTAAATAATATCACTCTTCTTCTGTTTTCTGATGTTATGGGAGCTTTGGTATTTGGAGAACAAGTGCATTTGATTTTGTTTTGTTTAAGTGATTTGAATTCTCCTTCTTATTTAATTCTGATTTGATTGCCTGCATGTCCTGTGCTCACTACTGGAAGCAAGAGGACATAATTCTTACTTCGAGATAGCTTGAATAGTTTAACAATGAAAAGGGAAACAAAAGACCTGGAAAAATATTTAGTAAGCTGCTTTAAATAATTTGTGGATAAGAGTGTATATCTGGATATATCGCCTCTTGGCACACAGATCAGCATATGCCTGTCTGGTGGAAATCTGAATGGAATCAGAACATGGTAAAAATAAAGGAAAAGACCAGCAGTGAAGTGAAACTGTCTTTCTGGTGGGCAATTTTCAGGGAGTGAGCAGCAGGTAGGAATCGAACAATGTGGTTTGTTAGGAATCTGCCTGCAATAGAAAAGGAGATGGAGGAGTCAGTAGAAAGGAGGAACCTGAGCTACAGGGAAGACAGGTCCTGGAGGAGCCCGGCAAGCCTGGACTTCTAAGCATGGATGGAAAAGAGAGAGAACCCTTCCGACAGAGAGGAGAGTAATTACCTCGTGATGTTGGTTGAGGTAGCTCAGAGCAGGGGGAAGAGGAGCTGAAGTTCTCTATTTAACACAGAGTGCAGGACTTGGAGAAGACCTGGAAGTATGTCCTGGCTCAACCACTGCAAGGTCCGTTTCCCCACCTGCCTGGGTTTTCCTGCTTGTGCAATGGGGACATTCTGCTCATCTTAAAGCTCTGGGGATCAAATGAGGGAGTGCATGTGGAGACATCTAACACAGCACCTGAAGCAGAATCCCTTGTAAATAAAGGTGGATTGAATCTAAAGCCTGAAGGTTTTAGGGACAGGATGCTCCTAGGGCCATAGTCTGGGAATATAAACCACAGTAGCAAAAAGCGGGTGTATGGGGGAGTGATAAAATGAGTGATACTGGGTGACATGAAGGATAGTTCACATTTTAAAAAGATTTTTTAACTGAAGTATAGTTTATTTGCAATGTTAATTTCTGCTGCACAGCAAAGTGACTCAGTTATACACATTCTTCTGTAAAGTATTCTTTTCCATTATGATTTATCCCAGGAGATTGGATATAGTTCCGTGTGCTATACAGTAGGGACCTTGTTGTTTATCCATTCTGTATGCAAATAATAGTTTGCATCTCCTAGCCCCAAACTCCCGACCATCCCTCTCCCACTTTGCCTCTTCCCTCCCTCTTGTAACCACAAGTCTATTCTCTATGTCTGTGGGTCTGTTTCTGTTTCACCGATACCAGGTTCCTCTGTGTCATGTTTTAGATTCCACAGGCAAGTGCTGTATCATCAGGTATTTGTCTTTCTCTTTCTGATTTGCTTCACTTAGTATGACACTCTCTAGCTGCATCCATGTTGCTGCATTATTTCATTCTTTTTAATGGCTGAGTAGTATTCGACTGTATCTATATAAAGACAGACACATTTTTTAAAAAAATTTATTTGGCTGTGCCAGATCTTAGTTGTAGAGTGTGGGATCTAGTTTGCTGACCAGGGATTGAATCTGGGACCCCTATACTGGGATCATGAGGTTTTAGCCACTGGTCACCACTGGGGAACTTCCTGGACAGGTCACATTTTTGAGGCCAATTTTAAAAATCCAGTTTTAATTTATCTCAGCAATAAAGAAACAATTGAAGAAGAAATCCCATGCAGTTAAATGAATAGAGTTATTAATAGTCAACCAGGACCATTAAAAAAAAAATGATCTGTTCTCATGGCAATGGAGGAAGTTGAGGACAGTTCTTTGCAGGACCTGACTGCAAGACAGAGCTGCGTCAGACAGGCAGTACCCTGTACACGAATCTCTTTCAGGAGAGAATGTAAGCTTGCACTCTTGGTCCATTTTCCATTTGTACCACCATCCTTTGAGATGTTATCAAACCATGAAGATCCCTGTGTTATTAAATAAAATGCTGTGAAGGGCTGTGCCTGGGATATCAATGTGTTGGTATAGCTGCAACACATTTTGAATCATTTTTTTAATAAGCTCTGGTATGAGCCAGATTGTTTGAGTAAGAGAATTGCTGTCTTTGCATGTTGGGAGGCTCAGGTTTGGCAGATGGAGGCATAGGGACAAGCCAGGTGGAATTTAGGAGATGTCTCCTCTGTGTGTATTTTGCCTCTCATTCACGGTGATCAGTTATCAGGCAAAGCTCTCTGTCATACAGAGACGTGCTCCCCATAGTGAGAACGGACACAGGACTCAAATCCTTTGATACTGAAGGGTTGTTGCAATCAGGTAGGAGACCCTCCTGGACCCCCCAAAGGCATCCGTAATGTCAGCCTTCATTTACTCATCGCATATAATTGTTCCTGCCAAGATATCAAAACACCCCATGAGCATCATCTTCCTTATCTCACTTCGTATGGATCATGAGGAGGGGCAGAAGGAACAGAGATGAGACCCCTGTCTCCTCTCGCAGGTGGCATCTAGGAAAGACATTCCACCCAGGATGAGGACACTAGGAATTTTTAAGTTGTAGGAACTCCCAAAGAAGGAAAAGCTGAACTTCCCTCACTGAAGTTTATACTCATATCCATCTTTCCAGATGGCCACAGCTCCAACGTGGCTGAAAATGTGAGAATGCAACCTTCTTCAGCCCTGCCTGCTACCTTCAAAAAAATGTCACAGCCAATGATTGAGGGTAATGACGCCCAGCTGCAGTGTCTCCCTCATCACCAGCTCTTGTGGGGGAAATGGGACTATAAACCAGACCCCGCTTGAGGCAATGAGGGAAGAAAATGTCTGGGTCCTCGCCTGACACCTGGACCTCACCATGGTGCAAAGTGAAACTCATCAACTCAGGTGGCCAAGAAAAGCAGATGTTTAGCACGGTGAAGTGTAAAGTGTCGGGGAAGTGGCTTTATGGACCTTTGGCTGAGATGCTCGTATTTGAATGTTATACACAGGAAGTCATCAGGTAGTGGAATAATATAAACAGACCTTACTTCATGAAGTAATTTATTTTGGATCGGCAGCAGCAGCAGCAGCCTCTACGGCTCAAAGGAAACGTAAGGATCTACTTTTTTATTTGAAAGATTTTCAGCCAGCAGGGGCTGCTTGTAGTGAAAAAGTAGGGGCACCATTTCCTTAATTTTAAACATTTCTTCATCATTAGAGGGGATGCTATTGACTTGCAGCCATAATGTTTCCCAAAGCATTTGCAGTGGCATGATTTCTTCAGTCCCTGCAACCACCAGTGAGAGAAGTAGGAATTCCTATCTAAGGTCCCCATGGGGGGGATACTGAGGCTTACACTGGTCAGAAAGTTTGCTCAGGGCCACAAGGTAAGTAAGGAGTGAAAAGGAAACTGAAATCAAGTCTTCTCTGAATCCAGAATTCTTTTACACTCAGCTGGTATTTCTCCAAGTGTCGATGTAAAACTGAGTGGTCTATGAGATGATTTGAGACAGTATATGAATTAAAATGAAAACTTTTTAATAGCTTAAAATTTTTGTATTAAAAATGAATATAGCAGAATAGCATAGGAGTTAACTTAAACTCAGGTGAAACTCAAGTTCTAGAGCCCTTCTACCTGGACTCCAATCCCAGTTCTACTAAACACTGTGATTTCCTGCTCATCAGTCTAAACCTCAATTTCCTCATCTGTAAAATGGGAATAACAGTAGTTTCTACCTCATAGGGTTGTTGTGAAGATTCAATACGCTAATATTGATAAAATATTTAGAGAGGGACCTGATATACAGTGAGAATTCTTCAAGTGTTAGGGAAATAATAAAAATAGTACATTAAACCCATGACTGCATGAATTTTTTGAATTTGGAGAAGGTAAGGAAGAATATATGTTCTAAAAGGGTAGATGATGATTTTGGCATACAACAGGTAACTAATAGAACAGATAGCAATCTGTATCTGGGGGTTCTGTATCCACAGATTCAACCAACCTCAGATCAAAAGTATCTGGGAGCTCTTTGAGGAAAACGTGGTTTCCGCTGCAGCGGGACTGTGGGCCACCCACCCCTGCTGCTGACTCACCGCTCTTCGCTCTTGCGGAGGAACGAGTTGATCAGGAAACCACAGCTGCTGCTGCTGCTAAGTCACTTCAGTCGTGTCCGACTCTGTGCGACCCCATAAACGGCATCCCACCAGGCTCCGCCGTCCCTGGGATTCTCCAGGCAAGAATGCTGGGGAGTGGGTTGCCATTTCCTTCTCCAGTGCATAAAAGTGAAAAGTGAAAGTGAAGTGGCTCAGTCACGTCCGACTCTTCGTGACCCCATGAACTGCAGCCTACCAGGCTCCTCCGTCCATGGGATTTTCCAGGCAAGAGTACTGGAGTGGGTTGCCATTGCCTTCTCCAAAACTGCAGCATCCATGGCCTTTAAAGACAAGAGCAAGACTCCCGTGGAGCCAGAGGTGGCCATTCACCAGATTAGATCACCATCACCAGCTGCAAAGTGAAATCTCTGGAAAAGGTATGTACTGACCTGATCAGAGGTGCAAAGGAAAGGAATCTCCAAGTGAAAGGACCTGTTCCGATGCCTATCAATCAAGACTGAGAATAACTACAAGGAAAACTCCGTGTGATGAAGGTTCTAAGACTTGGGATCGATTCCAGGTGAGGACCCACAAGTGCCTCCTGGGCCTGCACAGCCCTTCTGAGATTGTCAAGCAGATCACTTCCATCAGTGCTGAGCCAGGAGGAGGTGGAAGTCACCACCGCCGATGCCGGAATCAACCTTTTCAATAAGTTGAGAATCAGTCGTTAAATATATATATATGAATATATATATCTGGGAAAACATTCAGAAAGTTCCCCAAAGTAAAACTCAAATTTGTTGTGTACTCGCAACTGTTTACTTAGCATTTGCATTGCACTTATTACATGTGAAATAAATACAAATACAGTAAATACATTGTGTTTATGAAATGTGAAAGTGTTAGTCACTCAGTCATGTCTGACTCTTTTCGACCCCATGGACGGACTGAAGCCCATCAGGCTCTTCTGTCCATTGGATTCTTCAGACAAGAATACTGGAGTTGGTTGCCATTCCCTTTTCCAGGGGATTTTCTTGACCCAGGAATGGAGCCTGGGTCTCCAGTGTTGCACGCAAATTCTTTACCATCTGGGCCAAAGTGATCCATATATATAAATATCTGGGAAAAAAATTCCAGAAAGTTGCCAAAAGCAAAACTTGAATTTGCTGTGTACTTGCAACTGTTTACATAGCATTTACATTGTATTTACTAAAACTATTTAAATAACATTTATATTGTGTTAGGTATTATAAGTAATCTAGAGCTGATTTAAAGTATAGTGGAGATTATACGCGAATACTATACCATTTTATATACGAAACTTGCACATCCATGGATTTAGGTATGTGCCCGGGGGTCTAGAAACCAATCCCCTGTGGATACTGAAAGACAACTGTGTGAAGAAAACATGTGGCACTCGTGAAGCACCAGTCTGTACCAGGAAGGACAGTGTGACAATAAAGAACTTTGAGCCCAATAGGTGGGCTGCACAGGTGGGCTGCCTCTGGTTCACCTTCCGAAGGGAAAGATGGTGATGGAGACTCAGCCTGGATTAAGACACACGCTAGCTTTCTACATCTACATCGTTCCTCTCACCTTTTCTAACTAGGTCATCTTCTCAGGCAATGTTCCTTAGACTCAGAGAGCAGGCATGAAAACTTGCTTTAATGAGAAATACATTTACTGTCACCAACCTGACCAGCACAGGGAAGCTGCAGTGGTTTCTCGCCCTGTTTGTTTGAGTCAGAGGGTCAGAGGCAGGAAGATGGAAGCCAGACCTGACACCGGGTGTCGAAGGCAAGGGACATGGGGATGCTGGGGCCGGGGAGGAATTATCAGTTCCAAACCCAGACACCGTGACTGTGAAAAGGAGACCGAAGGAGAAATGCCTTCCAGTGAGTCACGCTGCTTCGGTTATTTAATGAATAGAGGGGTCACAGATCTGTTGACTCGTTCATTCCTGTCCTCTGAGTGGCTGGAGAAAGAAATGGACCTGGCGTTTGTGCTGTGTCTCCTCTAGGGACAAGTTTACTGTAACGAACTTCTCCCTGGACTGAGGTTTTTGCTCTGCCCGAAGGACACCAGGGGGAGCATTTTGGGCTCCCTTACCTGAGTTTTCACTTCCTGCTCCTTAGTGAGCTGCTCCAACAGCTCACCCACCCAGAGTGACTCTCTCCTGAGACTTGTGCTCTCTGATAACATCCTGCCTCCAAGTCACTAAGAAACACAGGGGCTTGAAACCTCAGAGGGAGGGAAGCCCAGTAAGGCGCTTCTACCTTTCTCATCCTTGAGGACAAAGGCGCCTTATACTCTGGCTCTACGTCTCTTTGGACTAGCAGGACATTGGGTGTTTCAGGCTCTGATGCGGTCTTTTTTATTTTTTCAAACTGCACAGTATATATATACACACACACGGCTGCACCGGCTCTTGGCTGTGACATGCAGCATCTTCGATCTTTGTTGTCACGTGCAGGACCTTTAGCTGCGCCATGTAGACTCTTAGTTGCAGAATGTGGGATCTACTTCCCTGACCAGGAATAGAAACTGGGCCCCCTGCATTGGGAGTGTGGAGTCGTAGCTACGGGATGACCAGGGAAGTCCTTCATGTGGTCATTTTAGAAATCTGGCACTTAGGAGAGGGCCTGAGAGTCAGGACACATTAGACCGCCTGGTTCAGACAGGCTCATTTTCATCTGGCTCCTCTGGGGTAACCAGAGTTGATCACAGTAGAAAGTTACACTGATCAACTGAGGCATAATGTTAGCTTACTGGAAGGATTGCTGCTGCTGCTGCTGCTAAGTCGCTTCAGTCATGTCCGACTCTGTGCGACCCCATAGACGCCAGCCCATCAGACTCCCCCGTCCCTGGGATTCTCCAGGCAAGAACACTGGAGTGGGTTGCCATTTCCTTCTTCAAAGCATGAAAGTGAAAAGTGAAAGTGAAGTCACTCAGTCGTGTCCGGCTTTTAGTGATCCCATGGACTGCAGCCCACCAGGCTCCTCTATCCATGGGATTTTCCAGGCGAGAGTACTGGAGTGGATTACTGCCGTCTAAAAGAACAAAAAATGGAATAATCATGTTTTAGAAAGGAGAGAAACTCAAGCAGATACTTAAATCTACAGTAATAGAAGCATTTTTTTTTTGAGAGAGCTTATTATGTTCCAGCTCTGATTAAGCCCCAGACATGTACTAATTCATCTGACCCTCCCTACAGTGCTGTAAGGTGGGTACTGTTATTATTGTTTAGGTGAAAGTTTTCAGAAAAGCAAATTCCCGCACAATGTGACAATCTGACCTTTGCTTAACTGCCACTCTGAAGACCAGATACAATGATTTGTGTCAAGCCTAATGCCAAGAAGCATCACTTCAGGTAAAAATGACCCCTGATTGGTAAATGGCCCCCAGACTGGGAGAACTGTGTGTACCTGTTAGGAAGCTCTCATTTTGAGTTTCTCTGAATTCTCACAACTGGCACGTCTCTCTGTGGACACTTGTAAGCTATGCCTAAGGAATTGTTACAGGAAATACTAGCTTCCAAAGAGGAGGTCATAATATTTTTAAGCCAGCGAAATTCCTGCCTGAAGTAGTTGTTGGCTCCTTGTACTTGAAACTCTCTGTGTGGATTATTGTCAGGGCTTCTGGGCTGAAGAAAAACATCTGATATGGTTCTGAGTAAACTGGTATAGAGCCTAGGGCTGTTTTGTGAGCTTGAATCTATATTTTCACCTAAGTAGACCGCTATGGGCATTGCATATTGCTTTTATACAGAAGAGGAAACTGAGGCGGTGAGGAGTTAAGTAACTCTAAACCAAAGACACATGGATAATAAGTGGTAGATCCTTGTTTGCTCCAGGGCACGTGATGCCACCTGGTCTCTGAAACAACTGGCCGGTCTCTACAGGGTACAGACTTCTGGAGGAATTTGCTCTAAATATTTCCAGTCTTGGGTCACTCAGTGCAAGCAGGGAGAACCTGGACAGCCAAACTGGACCATCAGCTCATCTCTTGGTCATGGTGCCACAGAGAAGCCCTTGCCTTGATTGTCCATCCCCGAGGAAAATCAGAAGAAAGAGAATGGATGCCAACTGGACAAAAATAATGAATGTCCATAGCTCTTGAGTCCGATAGGGCTCCCGGGATGGCTACATAATGGGCATTAATCTCATTAGATATTTTCTGTTGTTGTTGTTGCTACTGTTGAACACGTGTCACTCAAGGGAACCTCTGTTTGGTAGTTTTTACAGCATCCCTTGCGCGATTTTGTAAAGCGTTCAATGATTCATTCATTTATTCACGCACTCATTTATTCTCATACTTTTTCTCGTTTATTCCTAATTCATTTACTCACTCACTCAGTGAACACATTTAGAGAAGCCTGGGGATGAAAGCAGTGGGGTTTGGTGATGTTCGGCAGAGAAGGTATCCCTGGGCAAACTACTCAGGAGCTAAAGTTCGTCGGAGGCTGGGGACAAGAGGTCTAGTGATTAGGGACGATTAGAGACCGGTGGGAGGGGATGAAGGCTGGTCAAGGGGAAAGTCTCAGGAGAGCCAGAGTATTGGGCGTGGGCGGAGTCTGCCTGGGTCAGGACAAGGCCCTGGAGCCCACCAGGGGGTGCAGCAGGTGGGAGCGGGAGACAGGCCGGGGATAACAGGATGGGGCGGTATTTGGAAGCAGGTGAGGAGGTGGCAGGTGGGGGTGTTAGAGGAGAAGAGAGACGAGCTGGTGTGTTAGCCGAAGCCTTTGCTGAGGACGTGCCCACAGGAAGTTCTTCACTCGAAAGTACACCTGGTGTAGCCATTCTGGAAACCATGATGGAGGTTTCTCAAAAAAGTAAAGCTAAAACTATCGTGCATGTGTGTGTGCTAAGTCGCTTCAGTCGTGTCCAACTCTTCGTGACCTCATGCACTGTAGCCCGCCAGGCTCCTCTGGCCATGGGATTATCCAGGTTAGTATACTGGAGTGGATTGCCATGCCCTCTTCCAGGGGATCTTCCCGACCCAGGGATCGAACCTGCCTCTCTTACATCTCCTGCATTAGCAAGTGGGTTCTTTACCACTAGTGCCACCTGGGAAGTCCAGAGCTACCATATCGCCCAGTAATTCCACTCCTGGGTATATACCGCCCCCCCCCAATAAAACCCAAAACGTTAATTCCAAAAGATCTACACACCCCAGTGTTCATAGCAGTATGATTTACAATTACCGAGATATGGGAACACCCTAAGTATCAGTCAACACATGAGTGAAGAAGGAAGATGTGGCACATATTACACAAGGGCATACTGCTCAGTCCTAATAAGAAAGGAAACATTGCCTCTTGCAGCACAATGGAGGGTATTAACCTTAGTGAGATAAGTCAGAGAAAGGCGAATATGATATGATACCATTTACATATGGAGTCTAAGAAAATGCAACAAACTAGTGAATATAACAAAAATGAAGTAGGCTCAGATATGGAGAACCAATCGGTAGTTACCAGTGGTGGTGGGAGGGGGCAATAAAGGGTTGGGAGAGGGGTTGGTACAAACTATTACATGTAAAATAGGCTCAAAGGTATATTGTACAACATGAGGAATATATCCAATATAATAGCTATAGCTAGAAAACAACCTCTCAAAACTGTACAAAAAATTAAAGGAAAAAAAAGTACACCTGGATCTGTAGCGTCGCCTAATAACGAGAGCTCAGGGCTTCTTGGGTGGTCATGTCTGGTGGGTCAGGCCTTTGCTCTCGGGGCTGGGGCTCGGGCTGGGGTCTCCCACATGGCCCATCTCTGGGTCACTCCTTTCCCGCTGCTCCAGGCCCTCCTCCACTTTGCAGTGTGTTCTCTCTGGGCTTTGCCTCCTGGTCACCTCACACTTTGGAATCTTTCCCTTCTTCACGCTTCACATAATGCCTCAGGGCATGGCTGCTTGCCTGGTGAGCTAAATTGAGAACTGAGTTCAGAGAATGAGGTTGGTGTCAGCGACTGAAGGTTTTACCTGTTTTAGGGAATATATTTATATTTACCCAGTCTTTGGGAAGTCAGTGTGGGAACTTTAGACTGGTGACATTTCTGCTGGTTGATGGGGAGAAATATTTTGAAGCAGAAAGACCTTTGGCCAGACCTCAAACCCTGCCAAAAATCTGGCTAAGGAAGGCCTTCCATAAATGAAAACTGGCCCCAAACTATGCATATTGCTTTGTGAAGTAATAAACTCCTTGTCACTGAATGTATACAGGAGAGTGCTTACCTGTTAGAGTTTTGTCCCAGAGGCTCCATTTAGAATGAACAAGATCGGTGGCATCCTTTTAAAAATGAATTTTTCTGTGGGGCCTTGAAACAAAAAAGGAAAACAAGAACAAAAAACCACACTGTATGATAATTCATAGTCTGTCTCCATTTCCCCTGCCTTTTAAGGACGAAGGATTCATACTTATTGCACTAGTGTCTGGGCTTTCCTACATAGGGCAAGGGGGGAAAACCCCAAGTGCCAGCTAATGGAGCTGGAGACTAAGCTGAGAGAGTGGTGAGCTGAGCAGCATGAGAGAGGGGAGAGGTGAGTGAACCACGCAGGCTGCGTGTCGTGGAAAGTTTTTGGCCTGGCTTTAGGACTAGGAAAGACAGTAAGACTTTAGAAAGCAGCTCCTATCTGTGTTGAGGACGTTGAGGATATTGAACATGGCAGAGATAAGGAATAACGGAGTTTAAACGCATCTTGGTGTTCATTAAGAATGTACTTTGCCCCTTTGACTTTATCTTTAGAGGCTGAGTAGAGATTCTGGATTGCTTTGGATTATATATTTTTTGATGGACAGTTGTTTCTTTGAACACGACACCATGCTGAGGCTGGACCACAAGGCAGGCTGGCATTTACAGGGGAGAAGTCAGACAGAAAGCAGTTAAAATAGTGATCGGCTCTTGATGAAGCCAAAACAGGCAGCCCAGAGCACCTCTGAGCTTCACCCTTGTCCCCTGAGATACCTGCTCTGACCCCTGGGCCTTTGTGGAGGCCAGTTTGAAACCCCCCTTTGACTCCCCCTCCTAGTCGCCTCCAGTTCTGGAAGTCATTGTGCAATGCCAGCCTCGCCTCCTTCTCAGTCACAGACACTGACCACAGGGAAATGCAGACTCCTTCTGGTTACATGTCTGAGTTGCCACACTTTGGAAAAGGTGCCCTCAGCACGGAGGCTCTGGGCCGCGGGGTGTGGCTTTGTGAATGGTGCCGCTGTGGTTCTGTGGAGCCCAGGTAGCCCGGCCCCGTCTCCCGCCTGGCCCCGGGGCAGACGTCTAGTTCCACTGCACAGCCAGCCCCTGGAGGAGGCTGCTGCTATGACCCACATTTTCCTGTTGCCTGCAGACGCGACTTCTCATAAATTGCTTTGCTATATCCCGTTGGAACGAGACTTGAGGACTTAAACCAGTGTGTTCAGCAGATCTGGGTGTCCTGCAAACAAGGGATCATTTGAGATAGACTGGGAGTCGCCTCGCTCCTGGGCAGGCCGACTGGCAGAGGACACAGCAGGCTGCCTTCTGGGGTAGAATTGTTGAGGAGTGGAAAGGGACAGGGTTCGTTGAGGCTAAAGACACACAGGAGAATCCCAGGTGTGCAGCTCCATCTGAGAGGTGAGACGCTGGTTCCTGGGATGACGTGGCTCCGGGGTCCCCCAGTGGATGAGATTTGTATTTTCCATGCTACCCACCTGAGCAGGCTGGAGCCGCCTCTCACTGAGAATTTCCATACAGTCAGGGCACCTCTGTCTACTTTTATCCTCCCATATAGAACCCCTAAAAAAAGAGACTTGTGATTGATTTTTTTACATTACAGAAGTAATACAGACTTGCTCCATTAATCCTCATACTCACTACCTCCACCCTAATATTTACTTATTTTGACACCTTTGTAAAATTCAGAAATACATGAGTTTAAAAGCGGTCCTTCTGTGGAATATTATATGACATTCCTTATATGCGGAACCTAAAAGAAATGATACAAATGAACTTACAAAACAGAAATAGACTCACAGACTTGAGAACAAGCTTATGGTTGGGGGAGGGAGGGAGGGATAGTTAGGGGGTTTGGAATGGGCAGGTACACACTGCTGTATTTAAAATGTATAACCAGCATGAACCTACTCTACAGCACAGAGAACTCTGTTCAGTGTTATGTGGAAGCCTGGATGGGAATGGGTTTTGGGGGAGAATGGAATCATGTATATGTATGGCTGAGTCTCTTAGCTGTTTACTTGAAACTATTACAACATAGTTGATCGGCTATGAAAAGAAAGTGAAAGGGAAAGTTGCTCAGCCATGTCCAACTCTTTGCGTCCTCATGGACTATACAGTCCCTGGAATTCTCGAGGTCAGAATACTGGAGTGGGTAACCTTTCCCTTCCCCAGTACAAAATAAATAGTTAAAAAAGCCCCTAAGCTTCTCCTGGGAGCTCTTGTCTCAGGGGCGACTGTTGTTAATGATTGAGTGTATACTCTTCCAGAGTGTTTTTCAGGAGAGGCTGCCTTCTATCTCAGAAGGAGGGAGGATCCTAAGTGCTGAGGTTACCGTTTTAGATTTTAGGAGACAAGTAGGATTTGAATGATTGGGGCTGACGAAGGCCTGGTAGGATGCAACGGCCAAACCCAGTCCCTTGTTCTGAGCCAATGAATTTTCCAGCAACCTGCTCTTGTCTCATGGGCTCCATTTGCCCATATATATTGTTTTTAATGCAGTTTTAATCATCCAGACCACAGTGGATTTATTTACTTTATGGCAGGTGGTGATGGACTTGCTAGTGGCGTCCAGGACTGCTGCAGGGCCCTCGGTGAGCAGACAGCAGCTCCCCAGGGCTTCCTGACCAAGAGCTGCTTGAGTTTCTGAACACCTTGAAGGTTTTCTTAATGAACTGAGAGTGCAGTGGTGGAGGGGAGCATATGGGGTGTAAGTCCACTGGGGAAGATGTCTTTATTCCTGTAGAGATTTCCAGGGGTCTTAGGGAGGAGGTGTGTTAGTTTGCTACCACTCAGACCAAACTTTAAGACTGACTGTTAGGTTATGTCTTGTCAGTTAAAGGTCTTTTTTCTAGAAGTTTTATGGGGATGGGGAGCTCTGTATTAGTAAACATGGATATCCATGCAGTCCTAAAAGAAATCAACCCTCAATCTTTATTGAAAACACTGATGCTGAAGCTAAAGCTCCAATACTTTGGCCACCTGATGGAAGAACCAACTCATTGGAAAAGATCCTGATGCTGGGAAAGACTGAAAGAAGGAGGTGAAAGGGATAACTAAGGATGAGATGCTTGGATGGCATCACTGACTGAATGGACATGAGTTTGAGCAAACTCCGGAAGATAGTGAAAGACAAGGAAGCCACAAAGAGTCAGACACAACTTAGTGACTAAACAATAACAAGAAAATCTGGGCAGTGCCCAGCACAGGGTGGTCCTCCCTGCCCTTTCAGCTTCCAGTTTACAGCTGTGCTTTTAAGATTACTTATTATCCATTGGGACCCCATGGACAGTGCTAGGCTTCTCTCTCCATGGAATTCTCCAGGCAAGAATAGTGTAGTGGGAAGCCAATCCAATCTTCAGAGGATCTTCCCAACTCAAGGATCAAACCCGGACTCCTGCATTGCAGGCAGATTCTTTACAATCTGAGCCATCAGGGAAGCCCCACCAATAATATACAACCATTATTATTATTATTATTAGCAACCTAAATTTTATCATTACAGTTGACACTTAACACCAAGGTTGGGTCACCAATACTACACACAGTCAAAGATCCATATAAAATTTGTAGCCACCCCTCCATGTCCAAGGTTCCATATCTACAGATTCATCCAGCCATAGATGGCGTTCAGTTCAGTTCAGTTGCTCAGTCATGTCTGACTCTTTTCGACCCCATGAATTGCAGCCGCCAGGCCTCCCTGTCCATCACCAACTCCTGGAGTTTACCCAAACCCATGTCCATTGAGTCAGTGATGCCATCCAACCATCTCATCCTCTGTCATTCCCCTCTCCTCCTGTCCTCAATCTTTCCCAGCATCAGGGTCTTTTCCAGTGAGTCAGCTCTTCGCATCAGGTGGCCAAAGTATTGGAGTTTGAACTTCAACATCAGTCCTTCCAAAGAACACCCAGGACTGATCTACTTTAAGGTGGACTGGTTGGGTCTCCTTGCAGTCCAAGGGACTCTCAAGAGTCTTCTCCAGCACCACAGTTCAAAAGCATCAATTCTTTGGCACTCAGCCTTCTTCACAGTCCAACTCTCTCATCCATACACTATAGATGGTGCAGTACTATAGTATTTACTATTAAACAAAATCTGTGTATATGTAAACCCATACAGTTCAAACCTGTGCTTTTCATGGGTCAACTGTAATTCAGTGATAAAGAACTGTCCTGATGATGCAGGAGACGCTGGAGATATGGGTTCAATCCCTGAATTTGGAAGATTCCATGGAAGAGGAAATAGCAACGCACTCCAGCATTCTTGCCTGAAAAATCCTATCAGCAGAGAGCCTGGTTGGCTACAGTCTGTGGGGTTGCAAAGAGCTGGACACAACTGAGTAGACATGCATATTATTAGATTGTTAGTATTAATTGCAAGCATTTATTGAGTACCTCCTATGTGTCAGGCACAGTTGGCATACACTGATGAACAAAAGAAATATTCCTGCCTTCATAAAGCTTATAGGCTTCCCTGGTGGCTCAGTCAGGAAAGAATCCACCTGAAATGCAGGAGACTGCCTGCAATGTAGGAGAACTGGGTTCGATCCCTTTGTTGGGAAGATCCCCTGAAGCAGGAAATGGCAACCCACTCCAGTATTCTTTCCCGAGATATCCTGTGGGCCTGGTAGGCTACTTTCCACTGGGTGTACAAGAATTGAACACAACTTAGTGACTAAACCACATAAACCTTACAACCATTGGGAAAAGAAAGAGGTGAACAATATACAAATTGTGCAAGTAGATTTTGCTGTGGTTTGAATATTGGTAAATGTTATGGCAGAAAGGAAAGAGAAATTGGGAGTGTGGGCAAGGGGTGAGGAACAGGTGTGGTTTTCAGTAAGATTGCTCTGGATAGGCCCCATGAGAAGATGAGATTTGAGTCAAGTCTCAAAAAAGATATGGGAATTAGAGAAATACTTAGGGAGTAAGAAAATTTGGCCATAGTCCCTGAGTAAGGACTTGTGTCCTCAGTGCTTCCCTTCCCTGCACCAAGCCAAATGTATTTATGTCACTCTTAATAATTTTAGGAAGCCAAAAGTGAATTCTTCATCAGGAAACAGTTGGGAGACGGGCTCCAGAGTAGATGGTGAGAGTGGGCTCTTTTGGAAAGAAGAAATGACCAGAGGTCAACAATGACAGAGCCATGCCTGGCTGGATAGAGTGGCAGGGATACTGAGCACCATGCATGGCCATGGAGTGAGACTGGAACAGCTCTGAGTTCTGGGGTCTGAGAATACTAATTCACTGATGTGACTGGGGACCATCTCTCCCCTTCCCCCATCCCTGGACATTCCCTCCTTAAATCCTATTATGGGGAATACAGATGGTCCTCGACTTATGATAGTTTGACATTTTCTATTTTATAGTGGTATAAAAGCACTACTCATTCGGTAGAGACCAGACTTCAAATTTTGAATTCTGTCATATTCCAGGGTTAGCCACCTTGGCTGTGTGGTACCACCAATGTGGTACCACCTTGTGATGCTGAGCAGGGTAGCTGCTGCAGCTACCAATCAGCTTCCAACCAGCCCCGTGATCATCAGGGTAAACAACCAGTACACTTACAACCATCCTGCATCCATTCAGGTGTTCTGGGTTTCACTTTAAGTACAATATTTAATACATTACATGAGATATTCAGCACTTTATTATAAAATTGGCTTTTTGTTCAATGATTCGGTCCAACTGTAGGCAAGTGTAATTGTTCTGAGCATGTTTAAGCTAGGCTAGGCTAAGCTAGGAGGTTTGGTAGGTTAGGTGTATTGAAGGTGCTTTCAATTTACGATCTTTTCCATTTATGAAGGGTTTATCTGACATGAACCCATTGTAAGTCATGGAAGATCTGTACATTATTTTGGTTTCATCTTTTAAATCATACACAGAGCCAAGGGGATTAACACAGTAAACTAAATCAAAATCATATTAGCGATGTATCAGTTTTTGCTCTTTGCATGCAGAAACTCAGAATATAGGACTTTGAGAAAAGGGAGAAGGAGAGGTGGGAAAGGATTTGGGGAAAGGGGAGGTCCAAGCATTGCAGTGAACCAAGGAGACCTGTCTGAGTCTACCCTGCTCGGTTATATCCACTTTCCAAAGGAGAACTGGAGGAAAGTAGCATCACCGACACAGATGGGTTCCTGATTGAAATAGCGTTGGCATTTGAAGAACAAGGGTTTGGACTGCTTGGATCCACTTATACATGGATTTTCCCCACAAATAGATACCACAGTGCGTACAATTCTTAGGTTGTTTTAAGCCACTGATGCAGACAGGAGATATGGAGGAAGCGTGTAGAGATGACTGTAAGTTCGGATTTTTGACTTTGCGAAGGAGCAGCACACCAACTCCTGCACTGTTTAAGGTCAACTGTACAAGGTAGTTTTTGAAAAGTCAAGAAAAGCCTGCTGATTGAGAACTGATGAAGAGAGAGTGCCTTCTTTTAAATCCCTGAGGTAAGGATAAAAATTCCCTCTCTTCTTCTGGTCACTTGCTGAGTTAAAAGTTGGATCCCTGCTCTCTCTACAAGTAGAGATCTTGACCCAGAGTTTTCCACTGGATTCTGTGTCCTGAGGATAAGTAATTTTGGGGGGCTGATTATTCTGTATTGACTATTCTCCCCATGGGATGTACTGAGCAACTGTAACGTTCAGTTTGTCCCTCTCCCAGCTCAATAATTCTTTCTACTGTCCTTTCCAAAAACCCCCTTTGGAGGGAGGATCCCTCCCTGCCTATCACAGTCATGTAGGTGCTATGTTTGATTTATTTAAATGACAATAGCCCAGTGTCTACCAGCAGAGTCTGCAGGTAGGAGATGATTTGTATTAGTTACATGGCTGAATCCTGTCAGATGAATGGATACTTATAACAGTTTATGCTCAGTTGATATTTGTGTGTGCAAGTTAAGCCGCTTCAGTCATATCTGACTCTATGGATCGTAGGCCATCAGGCTCCTCTGTCCAAGGGATTCTCCAGGGAAGAATACTGGAGGGGGTCGCCATGCCCTCCTGCAGGGCATCTTCCCAACCTAGGGATTGAATTTGTGTCTTTTATGCTTCCTGCATTGGAAGGCAGGTTATTTATCACCAGTGCCACTTGGGAAACCCCAATTGATGTTCAGCAAATTTCAAAAGGCTTTCCACACAGTGCTCACTTAATCCTCATAACATCTTGGTAAACATTTCCCTTGTTCTCAATTTAAACATAAAGAACATACTCAGAAAGTTTAGGTGACCTATCTAGAGCCACACAGCTGAGGAGTGGAACTCGTGTCCTGTTCTAGATTCTTGCTAGTTCTCACTAATCTGAGCTAGGGTTCAAGTCTGTCCATACTAAGCAACATGAAAGCCCTCTTGGATATTTGAATGCTTGTTTGAATATACTCTCTACCACAGATAATTAATACAAATGATTGGTCAGAATGTCCTGCAATGAAAATGAACTCTTAACCTGAATGGCTCAAAGAGTAGAATGACAAGTCTATCTACAGGACAGGGAATCAGGGAGAATCTCTGTCCCTGAATAACCCCCAAACCTTGCTCCCACTCTCCCACCAAATTTTACGGCTCTGAGATAGGTGATTGGAAATGGTGTCACGCATACTTTTCATAAAGGGAAAGTGATGAGACTTTGCTTCTTCTCTTGGGCATTTTGCTCTCTGGAATAACATTCACTGATAAAACCTGGTCTAATATAATGGTTCTCAAATTTTAATGGTCATGAAAAGCCACTCAAAGGGCTTGTTAAAAGTAGAGGTTCCTTAGCCATGCTTGCCATTCTGATTTACGGGGTCTGTATTCAGCATCACCTCAAGGTGGTTCTGATGCCCACTAAAGATATCTGCAGGGACACTGGCTTGAAGTCACCCAGAAAACTGCTCCTTTTGTGACTTGAAGCTCTCAGAACACCAGTCAGGAGCTCCAAAAGTCAACACCTTGTGGATTCTCACCTAAGTCTGCCTCAGGTCACTTTGAAGGTTTACTTGAATTACTTACCTTGGCTGATGGCCGAGGTTTCTCACCACTGACTTACCATGGCATGTGGATTTTGTATTTGGTTGGAACTCTGGGGCCAGGGGCCAGGGATGGATCTCTTCTCCAAATACCTTCAACTTTTTTTAATCATCAAAAGCACTATCTGTGTCTGAAGGTCATTGACCTAAATGTCCCACTAAATGACTAAAATGGTGCAAGGAATCCTTAGTGATGGCCCAGATTCTGCACCTGCTCTTCTTTCCTTGTTAAATATTTGCTGTCTGTCTGAACTGGGAAAGGGTATTTCATACCAAAAGCAAATGGAGATGGTTTTGGCTGATGCCTCTTTGTACTTCTGTGTGGTTTCATTTTCTTGAGAAGTGCACTGCGGGTAGAAGTGTTGTCTATGCCTCTTACTAAAGGGCTATTCATAAAAGTGCCCCTCAGGTCAATCAGCTTGTTTTGTCTGTTCTGTGGCTTTATGGAGCCTCTGTTTGCTCACCTGTAGCAGATGTTCTTGGATTCCAGATGTTTTTAAGAATCTTTCTCTGTGGGCCTACATAATGTTATACAGCAGCAATAACCCTTAAAGGTGTGTGACTTTGTAAGAAGTTCTGATTGCTTATTGTTTGGAAAGTGTCTGTGGTTCCTAATTAAGCATTTCATTAACAGCTGTCAAGGTCTTTTGGTCTATAAATGGACTCTGTTGAGTTGAATTGTTTTTCCAAATTCAACATGGCTTTACATCTATGTTTGGTGATATGTGAATTTTGTTAAATTGAGACCCACATGTGAGGCACTTAGTAAAGAATTTTTAGTAGATGATGACAGTAAAAACACACCCACAGAAACTTATCTCAATAAAAGTATGCTTATAATTTTAAAGAAACTTGGGAAAGACAAAATCTAGGAGACCTAGGAGTATAGGAACTTAATATTTCCAAAAGCACTTGAAGGAGTATTTCCAACAAATACAAACTCAGACAATTAGCGTGTTAACTTTCTGTTCCCTACTACTAAACTTAACAAGTGTCAGTTTATGATCAACCTTACTTTTCTCTAACTCTTCTCGTTATTCCTACCCCTGATTATTCTGAAGCAAATCCTAGGCACGTAGTGATACAATCTCATAGGTAAATACTTTAGAATGTATTTCTAAAAGACAAAGACTATGCTCTTAAAACATAATCACAACACACAAAATAATGCACAATATTCACACAGAAGAGAAATTCCTTCGTAACATCTGTATTCAGTCAGTATTTACGCTTCCTTAATTAATATCCTAGGAAGGCATTCTCTTTCCTTTCTTTTATTTTTTTGGAATGACTCAGGATCTAAAAAAGTTCCTACCATGAGATTGGCTAAATATCTCTTTTAATCAACAGATACCCTCCTTCACTTCTTTTCATTGTTCTTGTGATTTTGTTGTTATCTTATCACTTTTGTTGAAGAAATTGTGGTTTGTCCTAGAGTTTCCACAGTTTGGATTTTGCTGATTCCACTCCAATGATGATGTTAGATAAAAATAAAATTCATTATGTGTCCACAGTGATAGTTCAACTGAAATTCAGTACTAATGGTTTTTACTTAATTTCTTATATTTGTGTCTTCTTTCTCTCACTCTCCAAAATCCCAGTTCTTAACAATAGCAACATAATTACTTGTTTATCCTGTACTACACACAGGACAATCTTATGATTGTCCAACAATCCAACACTTCTACAAAATACCAACACTACTACAAACACTGTGATTAGTGAAACCAATTTGTGGTGAGTTTATTTTGTAATTGTTTTTGTCTCTAGGTAGGTACAGTTAAATTCAGTGATATGCTGGTAAATGTTCAGTAATCATATTCTGAAGACAAAGAAACAAGAAAACAAAATCAAAATAAGCAAAAGTGTGGTTTATAGCATTTGCTGACTTCCATGGTGCAAAGAGAGCTTCCCAGGTGGCACTAGTGATAAAGAATCTGCCTGGCAATGTCGAAGACTCAAGAGATGTGTGTTCAGTCCCTGCGTTGGGGATATTCCCTGAAGTAGGAAATGGCAACCCACTCCAGCATTGTTTCCTGGAAAATTCCATGGACAGAGGAGACTGGTGGTATAGTCCATGGGGCCACAGAGTTGGACGTGACTGAGTGACCAAGTACAGCGTAGCATGCATGTGGTGCAAATCCATCCATGGTGACTGTTTGATGCCACTGAATTCGGATCTGGGGAGAGATGTGCACAGCTTGTGAGAACCAGGCTGGCTGGCTCCCGTGCACCCTCAGGGGATTCCTCTGCCTCCTGACACTCAAAAGGGATCCTCACTGTGCGGCGCCACCTACTGGACACAGAGTCAGGCTCATTTTCCCATTTCATGTTCAAGTTTCAGGGATTGCTTTCTAAATTTAAGTTTTGTTTTATAATTAAGCAAAATATTTGTGGTTTCAAAGTCAAATCTACAAATGTTCAAATAAATTTAGTTTCCATTCCTAACACCTTCACCCAAGGTCTTCCCTCCCTCATAGATAACTGATTATTTTAAAACATTATCACAGATATTTATATGTATAAATGTATATTCACCTTCTTAATATATTTAAATATTATTATATATCCGTCTAGTCAAGGCTATGGTTTTTCCAGTAGTCATGTATGGATGTGAGAGTTGGAGTGTGAAGAAGGCTGAGTGCCAACGAATTGATGCTTTTGAATTGTGGTGTTGGAGAAGACTCTCGAGAGTCCCTTGGACTGCAAGGAGATCCAACCAGTCCATTCTGAAGATCAGCCCTGGGATTTCTTTGGAAGGAATGATGCTGAAGCTGAAACTCCAGTACTTTGGCCACTCACTGGAAAAGACTCTGATGCTGGAAGGGATTGGGGGCAGGAGGAGAAGGGCACAACAGAGGATGAGATGGCTGGATGGCATCACAGACTCGATGGACGTGAGTCTGAGTGAACTCTGGGAGTTGGTGATGGACAGGGAGGCCTGGGTGCTGCGATTCATGGGGTCAGAAAAAGTTGGACACGATTGAGCGATTGAACTGAACTGAACTGATATATAATTATATATTTATATAGTTTCATCTGTCTATATATAAATGCTTTCATCTAAGCACACTTTTCTATAACTTGCTGTTTTCACTTAACAAAATATCCTGGAGGTCATTTCATAGTTATGTACAAAGATNTTCATGGGGTCAGAAAAAGTTGGACACGATTGAGCGATTGAACTGAACTGAACTGATATATAATTATATATTTATATAGTTTCATCTGTCTATATATAAATGCTTTCATCTAAGCACACTTTTCTATAACTTGCTGTTTTCACTTAACAAAATATCCTGGAGGTCATTTCATAGTTATGTACAAAGATATACTTTGTTCCTTTTGAACTAAATAGACATTATTTTCTGAATGGACCCTGGCTTGTTTAACTAGTTTCTTACTGATGAACAGTTGAGTTCCTTCCAATAATTAAAAAAAAATTACAATTGGAGGAAAATTGCTTTACGATGTTGTGTTGGTTTCTGCTGTACAACAACATGAATCTGTCATAATTAAATATTTAGGTTGGTGAAAAAGTAATTGTGGTTTCAGGCTGTGATTTTTAAATCATTGTAACTAGGCTCAACTATATTAATCAAAATATAAACCATTACAATTAACACATTTTTGCCAATGAGAAATAAGTTCGTTTCTTTTTGTAGCATAAAAATACATGTTTCAGGATTCGACAAACTTTTGGAAAGCATTTTCTGCCTCCTGCTGCTTGTGGAAGCATTTTCCCTGCAAAAAGTTGTCGAGATGCTTGAAGAAGTATCTGGACGCGTGAAGTAGGCAATCGCATGGATATGGCATCTGTGGCCCAATTCATTCAGATTTTAAAGTGTTGGCTGTGTGATGTGTGGTTGGGATTTGTTGTGGAGAACTGGGCCCTTTCTGTTGACCGATGCTGGCTGCAGGCATTGCACTTTTCTGTGCAGGTCATCGATTTGCTGAGCATACTTCTCAGATGTAATGGTTTTGCCAGGAATCAGAAAGCTGTAGTGGATCGAATGGACAGATTACCGCTGACTAGGACCTTTTTTGGTGGAAGTTTGCCTTTGGGAAGTGTTTTGAAGCTTCTTCTGGGTCCAACCACTAAACCAGTCTTCACTAATTGTCATATAAAACCCACTTTTCGTTGCACATCACACTCCAATTGCAAAATGGTTTGTTGTTGCATAGAATAAGAGAAGATGACACTTCAAAACGATGGTTTTTTAAAATTTTTGGTCTGCTCGTGAGGCACCCACTTACTGAGCTTTTTCACCTTTCAGTTTGCTTCAAATGCTGTATGGCCTTAAAATGGTTGACATCGAGTTCTTGGCAACTTCTCATGCAGATGTAAGAGGATCAGCTTTGATGATCCTTTCAATTGGTTGTTGACAACTTCCAAAGGCCAGGCACTGATCTCCTCATCTTCAAGGCTCTCATCTCTTTTGCAAAACTACTTGAAGCACTGTACATTTGCTAGCAGTTCCTGGGCCAAATGCATTGCTGATGTTGGCAAGTTGTCTCCACTACTTTATGACCTATTTTGAACTCGGGTGTGAAAATTGCTTGAATTTGCTTTTTGTCTAACATCATTTCTCTAGTTTAAAATAAATATAAAATAGATAGCAAATAGTAAGTCATTAACAAAAAAAATAAAGTGAGAAATGCATATTAATATGATGTGTAACATAACCACATTTATTTAAGAATGTATTCCAATCAATTCAGTTAAGTTCAGTCACTCAGTCGTGTCCGACTCTTTCCGACCCCGTGAATCGAAGCATGCCAGGCCTCCCTGTCCATCACCAACTCCCGGAGTTCACTCAGACTCACGTCCATCGAGTCAGTGATGCCATCCAGCCATCTCATCCTCTGTTGTCCCCGTCTCCTGCCTCCAATCCCTCCCAGCATCAGAATCTTTTCCAGTGAGTCAACTCTTCNGTGTTACTGGTTGGGGCATAGACTGGGATTACTGTGATATTGAATGGTTTGCCTTGGAAACGAACAGAGGTCATTCTGTCGTTTTTGAGATTGCTGGGTTGTTACTCAGTACTAGATAATTAATATACTAACTGATTCATAAGTTAGTAGGAAACAGTAATTTTCACAATAACTTTGCAAAAACAGCCATTTTCTAAAATAATACTTATTGTTCTTTTCTGATTAAAAAAAATTGAAACATACAATAAAACTGCAAGAGAAAATAGAAAGCATCTTAAACTTACTATTGTAACTGAAAGTGGGGTCTGGATACTTGCCACTCAAAAGCCAACAAAGAGGCCAGGTTGGTGGAAAGGAAAGTTTGCTTTATTTTGGATGCCGGCAACCAGGAGGTGAGAGGGATAGGCTACATGTAGAAATAGCACAGGGGGCTCTGATAGTCATTTTGAAATTGGTCATCAGTGGTCTGACCTATGTCATCTTGATTAATTTAAGTACAGTTAATCTTCAGTTCCTGGCTTTCTTGGTGGCTCAGATGATGAAGAATCCACCTGCAATGCAGGAGACCTTGTTTTGACCCCTGGGTTGGGAAGATCCCCTGGAAGAGAGCATGGCAACCCACTTCGGAATTCCTGCCTGGAGAATCCCCATGGACAAAGGTGCCTGGTGGGCTACAGTCCATGTGTCACAAAAAGTCGGACAGGATTGAGTGACTAATTACAGGACAATCTTCAGTTCCAGATCAGTTTGCTTCCCTTTCTTGAGGCCAGTTCTCAGTGGCACCTTATGTCTGGTCATCCTGTAGTTAAATTTTCCCACCTGGTGGGGGTTTCAGTATCTGCAAAAGAGCTCACAGGATATGATAGTTTTTGAGAAGGGACTACAGGTCTTGGACTAGTCTTAATGACGATATTATTATTATATGGTCTCTTTCGATTGTTTCTTTTGTTTCTGCATTTTCTCACTTCCCTGATTAAACTTATTTGTCTAAAGTTTTCCACAAACAAAAGGCAGGCAGAGGACATGGGGGTCCAGGACCATACGATCCTGCTCTATTTCACTGTTACACGGAATATATTATCCCAGTTACACAGTTTAAAAATCCAAGATGCAGAGAGGGAAGAAACTTTCCCAAGTTATACAGCAGTTAATCGGTATGGGCAGTATTTAAACACAAGCCTGTTTAACTCAACTATATATTTCTGTATATTCTGCTAATCTTAAAAGAATGAAAAAAATCTACAACAGAATGAATATATTTATATGCATAACTATATCACTTTGCTATACGTCTGAAAGTAACACACGTTTACAAGTCAACTATACTTCAATGAAATCAAAATAAAAAATTTAAAAAGGAAATAAATACGAATATGTTTTAAGTGAAAACTCTCTGAAGAGCAAAAATATCACTAAGCCTTGGTTTCTGCTCATTTATTCATCCAATGTTTAACAAATAGCTTTTGAACACCTGTTATGTATTAGGCTCTGTGGTAGGGAAACAGGTGAACCAGAGAGACATACCTTCGTGGAGATTATGGTGTAATGGAAGACACTGACATCAAACACACACAATGAAGTAAACACACAGTGAAGGTGGTAGGTTCAAATTGCTGTGCTAAGAAGTATGTAAATGCATTGAGAAAGAATACCATAATTGAAAATAATTTAGGTTGATGGGTCAGGAAAAACTGGATATTTTAGTTGAGATCTGTAAGAGGTAGGAGTTAGCCAGATGAAGACCAGGTACCAGAACATTTCAGACAAAGGGAACATCACAAGCTAAGAACTTTCTGGAATCAAAGATAGTGTCTCTGAAGAGTAATTCATAAAGTGGAGAAAAGTGTGAGGTGAAGCTGGAGAAGGGCTGAGGCCAGATTCCATGCATGACTTAGCCTAGGACGTGCTGCAGGGTTTCATTTCAGAAGCAAAGGGAAGCTCAGAGGGATTTGTCATTTCTGATTTGCATGTAAAGATCTTTTTAGCTACTATGCTGGGGAAAGATAGAGAAGGGGAGAGAAGAGGTAGGGTACCAGCAGGGAGGTTCTTGCAGCTCTGCAGTTGGTACAATGACATGGTGCAATGAACTAGGGTGATTCAAGTGGTTTGAGATTGGCTTGGAGACCTGGTAATAGATGAAACAGGAAGATGAAGGATGCTTGCAAAAATGAGCAGCAGGCTGCTCAAAGTGACTTTTATGAAAGTGGGAAAGACTAGAGGAAGAACCGATTTTCCTGGGGTATTAAGAATTGTTTGGTATATTGTGATTGTCAGTTTCACAGTGGCAAGATGAAAGAACGTGGTCATTTCTTGGGAAATAACTTGTTTTATATTCAGTTCTAGTTTTGACAGCAACCAGCTGCTTACAGATACCATTTATCAACCATTATCTAGGTCCTCTGCTTTTCTTCTGCTAATAAGTTTTATGTTTGAGGATATCAAACTACAGATAAGGAAACATTCTAGCTGGATAACACTTAAGGATTAAACGAGCCAGGCTAACTATGTTTGAGCAGTCACCTGAAGGTCTCCTTTGAAGGAAATGCCCCTATACTTTTCCTTTTTGGTCACTGCCAAGGGAGTAGGGCTTTTGTTCTTAAAGATCATTTGTTTGGGATAAAAATCTATATTGCTTACTCCTCTTCGGCACACTGTCTCTGGATGTTTCCTAAGTAAAATAGTCATTTAACTGGTGAAACACAGAACTATTTCATTACGAAGCATGCACAGTTGAGGCAGATTCACCATTTATTTATTCAGCTATTTTAATATTGCTACTTCCAAACAGATATAGTTATGGAGATTTCCCCTTTACAGAATCTGAGAGAATAATTCACCTTTCATACATTTAGCAGATATTCTTGGGCAAAAAGATATACAAATAATTCTTCAGATCAAATATTTAGGTAAAAATAATCCCTAGCTATTGAAATGTAGAAAAGAAAAAATAAAGTGATGTTTTAAAAAGTTGAGGAAAATTCTCAAGATAAATACTTCTCATGCAATTCTTTGGTTACTTAATTTTTCTAAAAATGTTTCTCAGAGCGGTCATGCTTTCTGAACAACAGAAAGAACTGTTTTTTTTTTCCTTGAGAATTTCTCTTCCTTAACTTGGTCTTCTTGCCACTGGGCTTTCTCTCAAATCACATACATTTTCTCCAAGTATGGTTGGCAGCTTCAAAGACATAAACACATTAGTGGCAGGCATTGTCGTACAGAGGAGAGAGGCCCGGCCTGGCCACGTGCCATCTTCCTGGGAGGCAGCTTCCTACCTGAATCAGTCAACTGGGGTCCGTTTCTTTTGATTATATTTTATTTACTTATTAAAAATTGATTGCCGTGTAGTTTATTTACAGTGTTGTATTAGTTTCAGGGGTAGAGCAAAGTGAATCAGCTGTATATACATCCAATCATTTTTAGATTCTTTCCCCATAAAGGCCATTATAGAGCATTGAGCAGAGTTCCTTGTGATTTACAGCAGGTTCTTGTTAGTTACAATTTTACATATAGTAGTGTGTATATGTCAACCCCAGTCTCTCAG
Source organism: Neotragus moschatus (assembly GCA_006410615.1). Taxonomy (NCBI): domain Eukaryota; kingdom Metazoa; phylum Chordata; class Mammalia; order Artiodactyla; family Bovidae; genus Neotragus; species Neotragus moschatus. The sequence continues at coordinate 98,715 of SJYA01000227.1, forward strand.
TTTGTCCCTCCTCCACTTTATCCCCTGTTAACCATAAGTTGTTGTTTATAACCATGATTCTATTTGTTTTATACATTTCATCTGCATCCTATCTTTTGGATTCTACATGTAAGTGATGTCATACTATGCTTGTCTTTCTGACTTACTTCACTCAGGATATAATCTCTAGGTCTATCCATGTTGCTGCAAATGGCATTATTCTGTTCTTTTTTATGACTGAGCAATATTCTGTTGTATATATGGACCACATCTTCTTTATCCATGTCTCTGTTGATGGACATTAAGGTTGCTTCCAAATCCTGGCTATTGTAAATAGTGCTGCAATGAAGATTGGGGTGTGGGTATATTTTCAATTTATGATTTTCACAGAGTATATGCCTAGGAGGTGGTGTGAATGGTAAAGAACCTGTCTGCCAATACAAGAAACGTAAGAGATGCAGGTTCAGTTTCTGGGTGGGCAAGATCTCTTGGAGGAGGGCATAACAACCCACTGCAGTATTCTTGCCTGGAGAATCCCATGGACAGAGGAGCCTGGCAGGCTACAGTCCACAGGGTTGCAAAGAGTTGGACATGACTGAAGCAACTTAGTATGCATGCGTGCATGCCTAGGAGTGGGATTGCTGGGTCATATGATAATTTTAGTTTTTCAAGGAACTTTCATATTTACATTCCCACCCATAGTGTAGGAGGGTTTCATTTCTTTTTAGAGAAGTAAAGCTCTATTGGGGGTGATTCTTGCCTGAGTGTTTACGTGAGGATTAATGAGCTGGGTGTGAGTTCAGAAAGCAACAAGGATGACACCAAGGTAAGATGTCATTCTGGTTCCTCTTTCTTGGAGAAAGTTTTCAACAGCCCCCTTGCCCAACCCTGCAGTCACTACTTTGGCAAAGATCACCTTCCTCGCTGCCCTGGATGGTGGAACAGTCTCCCTGACTCCAGCCTCGTCCTCCTGCAGTCTCCTCCACCGAGCTGCCATTGCAGTCTTTCCTAAATGCAAATCTCGAGAGGCTGAGCTGCTGTCTAAACCTAGTCATGCCTCCCTGCATCTCACAGAAAACCCCAGGTTTTATTAAATGGCCTCTGCATCCCCCACCCTCAACCAGCCAGCTGTTCTGGCTTCACTACTTCAGCTATACTTGCTCACCTTCCCTCCTTCAAACCCATCCGTGGTCATGTTCTTCTGGGCCTTTGCAGAAGCTGTTTTCTCCTCCTGGAATCTGCTTGCCCTAGTCAACCTCATGAACCCTTCTTCCATACTTTTCTTGCCTTACTTTAAGCTTCACTACTTCTTCCCCGAATCCCCTCCCCCTTGTTTTCCTTACCTCATTTATTTATTCTGTTTCCTGCTTGTTTGGGTCCCATCCCAATTACAGACCCTCTGCTGTTTGGTAATTCCGCATTTGTGGAGCCAGGTGTTCCGGGTCTTGGCGGCCTGAGGAAAAATGCAACCACCTTCGGCTCAGTGCCCCATTCGAAGGGCTCTTCTCCTTTCTATGTTCGCGGGCTTCCCTTCTCAAAGACTTTTCGGGAGTTCCAGGGTGGAGGATCTTAGCTGGGTCCCTGAATCCTTGCTCCATTTTGCTATGCGGCCTGCCAGGCAGGTGGTGACTGACGGACTCCCTCGCCCTCTGAAGCTTCCGTTGGAGCCCTCCTGGAGGCTGGCTGCCATCACGTATGTGGGGAGAAGGGATGTGGGAGGCCCGAGGGAGTGGCGCTGCCTCCCCTGCCTCCGCCAGCTGCCTGGTCTCCTTCAGAGTCCGTTTGAGTCAGAAGAATATTCGTTCCCTTTGTGCCATGTTCATCCAGGGCTGGAAGCCTCAGCGAGTGACAGAGGGAAAGATGCCTATATTGTTGGTTTATGCTGTTGTCTCCCCGGACACGTGAGGCTGTGAATATGGGCTGGGGACTTGTCCAGTGGAAAGCTGTACTCCTGATGGTCTCCACCAAGGGCATGATAGGAAATGGTTAACATGAATACAGGGGTCCTGGCTTTTCTGAAATATGCATTACTGGGAGCAGGGGGAGGTGTGGAGCCTGTTGAGTGTCATTCTTACATTTATTGGAGAAGGCAATGGCACCCATTTATACTTGTTTTTAAATCCCAGGGACTGTGACAGCAGGCGTCCTAGAATTTCCAGAAGCCACAGTTTAGACTAGAGATAAGACCCTCGAGTCTCTCCGGTTAGTTGTCTTCCCTTCTACCTCCCTCATCAGAGGAGGAACTCTCTTTTACAGTTCTGAGGTCTCTGAGGACATTTTTCTGCCTGATGAAAAAGAAGAATTCCTTAGATGAAACAACAACAACAAAAAAAGAGATGAATATTTCAGATGTAGAGTTAGGGCTGTGTCTGAAAATTTCTAGCAGAGATGGGGAAGAAGTCCCAATATGTTTTTGTGGTTATACAACCAAAAATTACGTTCACTACATGAATGATGTGACTCGACTGGGAAAAGGCAGCTGTAGAGTATTTTAAGATTCCTTGGGTGTGTAATTATAGATCTAGAAGGTACCATATCTAGCAAAGTGACAGATTAAAAATTATAATGGGTGTTCTTAGGCATATAATTAGCATATTGAACATCGACATTGAACATCAGGCCTTAATTAAGTAGAGAGTCTGCTAACCGAAGGCTTTTATAGTTACATAGGAGCCTTATTCACCAGTGAAGGAAAATTTTATCTAATCATGTAATGTTTCTTTTCCATATCTCTTGAAGCAAGAAATCAAAACTACCCTTTTTTGCTCTTAGATCTGAGTAAGAGTGAGCAGAAGGAGTGTAGGAGGGAATTTCATTACTCTGTTGGAAAGTAAATTGAATATTTATCATCACTATTTCCTGCTTTATCTGAAATAATTTCATATGTGACTCTTTGGAGCATTATGAGTAAGCTTTAAAATACTGCTTTTTCTTATACTGCTGACATAAGAAGTCACCCCCCCCTTCCTTTTTCCCTTCCTTCCTTCTTCTTTCTTCCCTCCCTCTCTTTTTCTCTCCTTACTTTCCCCTCTCTCTCCCTCCATCTCTTCTTTCTTTTTCTTTGTCATGATCTGTTTAGAAGTCATTTTGCTTTATAGCCAAGGGTAACCTCATCACTGAGCAATGCTCTATTTATATAAGTCTGTCTCTCAGAGTCTGTCTGTAGCTTACAAAAATCCCCAATGCAGGAAGCAGGATATAAAATTGAATACCATCATGTAATATCCCCGAGTGGACTTGTTTAGTGTTTTCTTATCCAGTTACCCATGGCTACAGGGAAAGATTTTTCATAATTCATTACAAATTGTGTTAGCTTGTTTTTCTTCTTGACACCCTTGAGTCTTCTTTGATCACAGTAGATTTTAGAATAAAAGAATAAAAAGTATTCCTTTAAATCTGTCAATGCCAAGGGGCACCCAGATAGTTAGCTCACTGCCCTTGCACAGAGCTGTTAATTGTATGGAAGTATAGAGCTATCTCAGAGTAAGCATTTTGGGATCTCAATAAATGCTGTTTGCTTTGCTCAGTGTCAGAAGGGCCTTGGGCACTAGCCAGAGGGAATTAATTATGGAAGGACTTTATTAGGAAATAATTTTCTCTGAAAAAACAGTTGCATTTTTCCTACCACTGATCAAGCATTAATTAATCAACAGGTGTTTAATATGTGAACCATGAACTTCCAGATGTTCAAGCAGGTTTTAGAAAAGGCAGAGGAACCAGAGATCAAATTGCCAACATCCTCTGGATCATTGAAAAAGCAAGAGAGTTCCAGAAAAACATCTATTTCTGCTTTATTGACTATTCCAGAGCCTTTGACTGTGTGGATCACAATCAACTGTGGAAAATTCTGAAAGAGATGGGAATACCAGACCACCTGACCTGCTTCTTGAGACGTAAACAACAGTTAGAACTGGACATAGAACAACAGACTGGTTCCAAACAGGAAAAGGATTACGTCAAGACTGTACATTGTCACCCTGCTTATTTAACTTATATGTAGAGTACATCATGAGAAATGCTGGGCTGGAAGAAGCACAAGCTGGAATCAAAATTTCCAGGAGAAATATCAATAACCTCAGATATGCAGATGATACCACCCTTATGGCAGAAAATGAAGAACTAAAGAACCTCTTGATGAAAGTGAAATAGGAGAATGAAAAAATTGGCTTAAAGCTTAACATTCAGAAAATGAAGATCATGGCATTGGGTTCCATCACTTCATTGGAAATAGATGGGGAAACAGTGGAAACAGTGCCTGACTTTATTTTGGGCTCCAAAATCACTGCAGGTGGTGACTGCAGACAAAGAGACATTACTTTGCCAACAAAGGTCCATCTAGTGAAGGCTATGGTTTTTCCAGTAGTCATGTATGGATGTGAGAGTTGGACTATAAAGAAAGCTGAGTGCCAAAGAATTGATGCTTTTGAGCTGTGGTGTTGGAGAAGACTCTTGAGAGTCTCTTGGACTGCAAGGACATCCAACCAGTCCATCCTAAAGGAGATCAGTCTTGGGTGTTCATTGGAAGGAGTGATGTTGAAGCTGAAACTCCAATACTTTGGCCATCTGATGAGAAGAGCTGACTCATTGGAAAAGACCCTGATGCTGGGAAAGATTGAGGGCAGGAGGAGAAGGAGATGACAGAGGATGAGATGGTTGGGTGGCATCACCGACTCAATTGACATGAGTTTGGGTAAACTCCGGGAGTTGGTGATGGACAGGGAGGCCTGGCATGCTGCAGTCCATGGGGTTACAAAGAGTCAGACACAACTGAGCGACTGAACTGAACTGAATTATTGAGAAGCTATGATGTTTTTTGTACTTTCATCTATTCTATAAAACAGTGTTGGTCAAGTGCTTGGCTTTCTTTGGGTTCTTAAACTGTAGTCACTCCACAGGAGCCAGAGACTCTATAATTTGTAGAGAAGGAGAGAAAACAGCATCCTCATGGTTCGTAGGATGCTAGAACTCTTCATATCTCACGGAGGACATTAAAATGCAGTTAACACAAAAAAACTGGGTGCTCTAATTCGTTTTGATTTCCCTGAAGTAACTGTATAAAAGAAGAGGTCAGACTCCATACAGTTTAGAAAAAGAAAACCAAACAAGTGAGGTTTGTTTTTATTTGTCATGATGAGAGAAGAGCTTGTGGTTTTCAGCATATACTGAGAAAGAGGTACTTGGTGAATCAGTTATAGTCAGCCCCACTCCTACAGTCTGATATTTGTCATGGAATTTGCCATGGAAAACCATTAAGTTCCCTTGGCTGTGGTTCTACGTTCAACACACGACCTTGGGAATGCACATATTCCCCTAGGGGCTGGAAGACCGTGGTGGATGAGTCAGGATGTACCAAAATTCGGGACTCCTCCCCTGCCTGCCCTAGAGCATGCAGGCATAGTGCAAAGATATTGTAGATTGGGTCCCAGACCACTACAATAAAGTGAGTTTTGCAAATTGCTTGGTTTCCCAGTGCATAGGTTTACACTGTACTGTAGGTAATTAAGTGTGCACAAGCATTATGTCTAAAATGTACATACTTTGATTAAAAAATACCTCATTAATAAAAAAAATTGCTAACCATCTGAGCCATATGGGAGTCATAATCATTTTTGGGGTAGAGAGTCTTGCCTTGGTGTTGATAGCTGCTGACCAATCAGAATGGTGGTTATTGAAGATGGGAATGACTGTGGCAATTTTTGGAAACAAGTCACCATGTGAAATTTGTTGCATGGATTGATTCTTTCTTTCATGAACAATTTCTCTGTAGCATACAATACTATTTGATAGTATTTCATCTACTTCTTTCAAAGAACTTCTTTCAAAATTGGAATTGGTCCTCTCAAACCCTGCCATTGCTTTATCAACTAAGTTTATATAATATTCTAAATCCTTTGTTGTCATTTCAACAATCGTTATGATGTCTTCACTAGAAGTAGATTCCATCTCAAGAAGCTACTTTCTTTTCTCATCCATAAGAAGCAATTCCTCATTCTTGCTTTTTCATGCAATTGCAGCAATTCAGTCACATGTTCAGGGTCCACTTCTAATTCTAGTTCTCTTGTTATTTCCACCACATCTGCAGTTACTTCCTCCACTAAAGTCTTTTTTAAAGAGCAAAGTATAAGTGACTTGCAATATTCTATTAGTGTCAGGTATACAAAATAGTGATTTTACATTTCTATACCTTAACAAAACTAGACCACTATAAGTCTAGTTACCAGTGTCACAAAAGTTATTACAACATTATTGACTATATTCCCTATGCTGTACATTACACCCCTGTGACTTATTTATTTTATAACTGGACGTTTGTATATTTTAATCTCCTTCGCTTATTTCACTCATCCCCCTGTTCCCATTTCTTCTGCAACCACAGTCTATTCTCTGTGTCTATGACCCTGTGTCTATCTATTCTCTATCTATGACTTTTTCCTTTTATGTTTTTTCATTTGCTTTTTTTTTTTAGATTCACAAGTCACATGGTATTTGTCTTTCTCTGTTGGACTTATTTCACTTAGCGTAATGCTTTCTAGTCCATCCATGTTGTTGCCAACAGCAAGATTCATTATTATTCATGACTGAGTGCTATTCCATTGTGTATGTATGTACATACGTGTGTGAGTATACACCACATCTCAATCAACTCATCTACTGATGGATACTTAGGTTGCTTTCTTATCTTGGCTATTGTAAATAATGTAAGTAATATTGTAAATAATGCTGCAATAAGCATAGGAGTGCATGGTGGTATTTGAGTTGTTAAGTCATGTCCAGCTCTTGCAATCCCATGGACTGTAGCCTGCCAGGCTCTTCTGAATCCATGGGATTCTCCAGGCAAGAATACTGGAGTGGGCTGCCATTTCCTTCTCCAGGGGGTCTTCCTGACCCAAGAATTGAAGCCAGGTCTCTTGCATTAAAGGCAGATTCTTTACTGACTAAGCTATGAGGGAAGCCCTAGAAGTGCAAATATCTTTGCAAATTAGTGGGGTTTTTGGTTTGGAAAAATACTGAGAAGTGGAATTGCTGAACGTATGGTAGCAGTATGTTTAACTGTTTGAAGAACCTCCATACTGTTTTCCATAGTGGCTATATTAATCTACATTCTTACCAGCAGTGCACAAGGATTTCTTTTTCTCTGCATCCTTGGCAATACTTGCTATTTGTTGTCTTTTTGATGATTGCCAGTCTGACGGATATGACAGGTTGTGGCTTTGCTTTGCATTTTCCTGATGATTAGTGATTGAGCATATTTTCAGCCATCTATATGTCATATGTTTGTCAGCTATCTATATGTCTCCTTTGGAAAAATGTCTGTTCAGGTGCTCGGCCCATTTTTCAGTCATGTTCTTTATTTGAAAGGTCAAATTATATGGATTTTCTTCTTCTTTTTTTGGGTATATTTTGAATATTAACCACTTATCGCTCCTCTGAAATCTTGAACCCATCAAAGTCATCCATGAGAGTTGGAATCAACTTCATCCAAACTCTTGCTAATATTGACATTTTAATCACTTCCCATGAATCATGAATATTATTAATGGCATTTCGAATTGTGAATCCTTTTCAGAGCATTTCAATTTACTTTGTTATCAGAAGGATCACTATCTATGACAGCTACAGCCTTATAAAATGTATTTCTTGAAGAATGAGACATGCAAGTTGAAATTGCTTCTTGATTCATGGGCTGCAAAATGGATGTTGTTTTAGCAGGCATGAAAACAATATTAATCTCATACATCTCAATGATAATTCTTGGGTGACCAGGTGCATTGTCCATAAGCAGTAATATTTTGAACACTATCTTTTTTTTCTGAGCAGTAGATTCCAGTAGTGGAGTTAAAATATTTAATAAGCCATGCTTTAAACAGAATTACTGCCATCCAGGCAACTGAACACAGGCAGAGATCTGGCAGAATTCTTAAGGGCCCCAGGATTTTGGGAATGCTTAATGAACACTGCCTCCAAATTAAAGTCACCCTCTGTATTAATCCCTATAAGAGAGTCAGCTTGTCCTCTGAAGTCAGGCTTTGACTTCTCCTCTCTAGCTATGAAAATCTTAGATGGCATCTTCTTCCAATAGAAGGCTATTTCACTACATTGAAAATCTGTTGTTTAGTATAGCCGCTTTCATTAATTATTTTAGCTAGATCTTCAGGATAACTTGCTGCAGCTTCTATGTCAGCACTTGCAGCTTTACCTTTTACTTTATGTTATGGAAATGACTTCTTTCCTTAAACCTCATGAACTAACCTCTGCTGGCATCAAACTCTTCTCCTACAGCTTCCTTGCTTTTATCAATCTTCATAGAATTGAAGAGAGTTAGGACCTTCTTCCGGAGAAGGCAATGGCAGCCCACTCCAGTACTCCTGCCTGGAAAATCCCATGGATGGAGAAGCCTGGTGGGCTGCAGTCCATGGGGTCGCTAAGAGTCGGATATAACTGAGCGTCTTTACTTTCACTTTTCACTTTCATGCATTGGAGAAGGAAATGACAACCCACCCCAGTGTTCTTGCCTGGAGAATCCAAGGGATGGGGGAGTCTCATGGGCTGCTGTCTATGGGGTCGCACAGAGTTGGACACGACTGAAGCGACTTAGCAGCAGCAACAGCAGCAGCAGGACCTTCTTCTGGATTAAGCTTTGGCTTAAGGGAATAGTGTGACTGGTTTTATCTTCTATCCAAACCATTTAAATTTTCTCTATATCATCAACAGGGCTGTCACTTTCATATTCTTCAAGGACTTTTCCTTTGCATTCATAGCTTGGCTGGATTCTTCTGGTCATTATTAGTTTGCTGGCTCTTATCACAGCTAAAGCTAAACTATAAAACTAGGTAGAATTTTGGTAAGTTATTTCATAAGTATACAGTAATACATCTATAGAAAATTATAGATATTACAAACGTTTTCAAAATAGGAAACATACTTGTATTAGGCTTCCCACTTGTATCAGTTAGCTATTGCTACATAACAAATTATCCTAACACTTAATGACATTCAACAACATATGTTTGTTGCCTCACAATTTACTTAGGTCAGGAATCTGGCCTGGTTTAACCACATCTTTTGCTTCATGGACTTTCACAAGGATGCAGTCAAGGGATCCTCAGTACCAAGTTTTCACCTGAAGGTTCAACTGGGGAAGGACCTACTTCCAAGTTCGTTTATGTGGTTGTGGGCAAACTAAGTTCACAAGGGCTATTGAGCTTGAATGCCTCAGTTTCTGGTTGACTCCTGGCCAGAGGCCGCTCTTGATCCCTTGCAATGTGGGCAAGAACACTGTACTCCTTGTGACATGGCAGTTGCTTCATCAAAACCAGCAAAAGAAGGTGTGTTGATTAGAAGCAAATTACTCAAGGAGAGGAGATTACTTGGGGCATACCAGGAAGGAGGGATCATTAGAGTCATTAGGAGGCAAAGTATATTCAAAGATTTTATGAAATAGACCAAAAATTCCATTTCATAGCACAACTCTTTTGGAAACTGCAATTACATAAGCATGTTTAATGAAGAAATCTGTCTTAAATCAACTACAGTTCCCTTAATTAATGCACTGCTTTATTCTTCAAACATTCCGCAAGCTTCCTAATCTAATCTTTGGAATCTTTGAAGTCATTATCAAGTGCTTTCAAACTTTTGCCAAATATTTTCCTCTCTTTTATACCCCCACATGAAATTTCTCTTCTAGGTCATTAAAGAAAGAGCTCTACAGAAAAACCACTGTGAGTGAGTGTACTTTGAATTGTGGGCAAGGGATGATGTTTATGAGGGTAAATAAAGCAGTTTCTGATATCTTATGAACGAGATCCAGCCTTCAGTTAAGCTAAACAGATTGTATTCCATCTGCTATTGTCAGCATGGCATATATCTATTAATGGCCAAAGAAAAGAGTTCTTTATTTTGAAAACATACAGAGATAGAAAAGCTCTCATATGGAAAGGGAAGGAAAAAAAAAACAAGATGGTGTGAGTCTAGTCGAGACAGTTTATTTGTGGAAATATATAAAAATATGTCACAAAGTTCATTTGAAATTCTTAATTGCCAGCTGTGGGCCTGATAAATGTGGGGTGGGCCTTAATTTCCATGTCATGAGAGTTTTCTCTACAGCTGTCCTGATTGCCTGGCTGTAATATGAGTGCATTCTTTTTTTAAAAGATGAATTCACTGATTTTTTTTCTCTTTTGCTCTTAGTGAAGTGAAGTGAAATGAAGTGAAAGTCACTCAGTCATGTCTGACTCTTTGTGACCCCGTGGACTATACAGTCTATGAAGTTCTCCAGGCGAGAATACTGGAGTGGGCAGCCTTTTCCTTCTCCAGGGGATCTTCCCAACCCAGGGACTGAACACAGGTCTCCCACATTGCAGGCGGGTTCTTTATCACCTGAGCCACCAGGGAAGCCCATGAATTTGCTCTTGAATGCTTAATAAAATCAGAGTGCTTTCCTTTCTGTCGCAGCAAAGAAAGAAGCAAATGGAAGGAGAGTGGATGGAGAAAGTTTGCAAGCAGATTAAGTGCTGAGATCTGAAGTGGCACAGCTGCCCCTCCTACTACGTAACGTGTGATGTCCCTGTATCACAATAAAGATGTCTTTGGAGCATTCTAGTGTCATGTTTTATACCCTGATTGAAATCACAGCTACTGTGTGGGAGAAACCTAGTGATAAGCACAGTAGGGAATGCTAGTAGTTAAGAGCCAGAAAGAAGAAATGCCCTGGAATAACCGTTCAGTGCTGGAAGAGAGAGTAGACACAAAGGGGAAGCAAGCGTGCCAAGCTAATCCTTAATTGTCTTCCAAATTTGTCTTGGTAGATCAATTGATCCTGGTAGGGGCCGGCTTTTTTTTTTTTTTTTTTTCTTTTATAAATGTCAATTAACCAAATTTAACAGTTGATAGCTATTTAAAGACAACAAAAGAAAACTCCAGAGGCCAGTTAATTTTTCAAAATGATTATACTCTTCGAGATATGCTTTATCTTCTAAACCTTATTCACTAAAATAATTATTTTAAAGGGCATTCATTAATTTGTTCTAAATACAGAAGTAAGAAAGCTTGAAAAAGAATGGATTACTGTTAACATGGTCTGTTACTGTTAACATGGCCCAGGCCAGTAATAGCACATGGAATGGCCAGTCAATGAAATCCCCAAGTGACCTGGGAATGAACATTCCTAACATTGAGTTATAGATTGGTCATGAAACGCTTCCTAATTAGTTGAAGTTAAGACTGAAAGGGACATTGCCCACCATCCAGTTCTACAAGAATCAAGTCATTAGCTACTGTAGTCACTAAGGGTAAAGCTTGGGATGAAGCATTTTGTTTTGTGGGAAAATTAGCAGAGCTAGGACTCAGATAGTGAGATATTTTCAGGAGAAGTTTTATGAATCCAGTTTCTTGCATTTTCCCCATACATAGAAAAGCACTAAAACAAGATAGCCGTTCTTTGCAATCAGCAGTAACCTTTTACCAAGATGTGAGCTTAACTGCAAATACCCTTTCACCAAACTCTGGCCATATACTGGCCTCCCCCCATCACCTCTTGGGAACAGTCCTCAGAATTTTCTGAGAGACTGTTTCCCAGGTTATGATCCTTAGGTTGTCTTGAATAAGATTTTCCATTTTGTTCTCAGAGTTATTGATTATTATTATTATTATTTCTTTGCCAGCATTATATAGTGTCTGTCTTTCCTCATAGAATACAAGCTCTGGACTTCCCTGGTGGTCCAGTGGTTAAGAATCCACCTGCCAATGTAGAGGATACAGGTTCGATCCCTGGTCCAGGAGGAGTCTACATATTGTGGGTAACTAAGCCCATGTGACACAATACTGAGCCTGTGCTCCAGAGTCCACGCTCTGTAACAGGAGAAGCCACCACAACGAGAAGCCCATTCACCACAGCTAGAGAGCAGAACTCCTGCCTGGTGCAACTAGAAAAAGCCCGTGTGCAGCAGTGAAGACCCAAAGCAGCCCAATAATAAATTTTTAAAAGTTGAAAAAAAAGAATATAAGCTTCATGAGTACAAGAATAATTTTATCTGGTTTGTTTGATATCATCAATGCCTAGAATGTTGCATGGCAAATAATAGATGCTTGTTAAATATTTTCTGAATCAATGAATATATAGAAAAGTTATATATTTAAAAAAAACTTTGCGTAACTCATCAGCTTACTTTATTATTATTTCTAGTAGCTTTTATGTCAACTCTTCGTGTTTTCTTGTCTGTAAACTCACATCAACTGCAAATAATAATTTTGACTCTTCCTTTCCAATACTAACACCTCATTTATTTTTATTGTCTACTTGCCTTTGTTAGTTCACCTATAATGATGCTAAATAATTTTGGTGGTAATGAACTTCATTCCCCCTCTCCCTCAATTTTAATGATTTTTCCATTAAAATCTTTTAGATCAAGGTCACTAATCCTAGACTTTCTATTTGCACATACCTCCTTTAAAAGTGTCAGGCTTCCCTGGTGGCTCAGATGGTAAAGTGTCTGCCTTTAAAAATAACTACTTAGAGTTACTTATAAGGGTTATTAATGACACTAATAAGGGTTAATAACACAAAAGTTTTATTGTTAAATCATATTCTTGGATCCCAGAATTTATTTTTCCATGCAAGCAATGGTATGAATAACAACCAGGCTCCCTAGCTAGTTCATATCCCATGCTTCAAGTATGCTATTTTTCTTCAAAGTAAGACGTCAAGCTCCAGTTCCCTCATGAAATTTCACATAGACGGAAATGAACGTTCCATCTACTTAATTGCCATTGTTCTTATTGTCTTAATCACTTCTTGGCATCAACACATCACACTGTATAAGAGTGATTTGTGTTCAAGACTGTCTCTTTCCTGCCACAGATTTAGGCTGAGCTCACAAACTCATGAGGATAAAGGGACAAGCAGATCACATGAATATTTGAAAGTTGGCCAGTGGATCACATAATAGACAGTGGTGGGGACTGGTGGGTAACATGAGAGCTCAAAAAAGGCACAGGTAGCAGCTGCTTGGGAAAATGAACTCAGAATTGCCAGATCTTCTGTTTTTTTTAAAAGATGGATGTGGATATCCTGACCTCCGTGGAAAAATTCCCATGTTTTAAAGGTGAATGTATTGTTCAGTCCTGGCAGGGAATAGATGTCACATTCAAATTAGGCCATGGACAAATAAAGGAATTGTTTAAAAGACGTGAACAGGATTTCCTTCGTCCATCGAAGCATGGTAAAGCACCTTGGCCTAGCAAGAGCAGGGAACATTACCGCTTCTTGATCAAAAGGGCTCAGCGGCGGTTGTAGGGGATTGCTGAGAGGGCTGTCTGAACATGGTCTTAGATGGGAAGAAGTAGTCAATCCATGGTAGGGAAGGAGCCAAGTATATAAGCACTTCCGTCTCCTTCTCTCATGCTTGGATCTTCTGCACAGTCTTCCATCGCATAGTCCTCATCACATCATCCTCCACTGGCTGAAACCAAGAGAAACCCAGAGGGCAGAGTGGCCGACTGATTCAGTCCCCAAAAGCCACCCCTGGGAACAGAGGGAGAGTGAAGCCTGAAGGTCAAAAGAAAAATACTCAGCGTAGATAGCTATTGTTGGTGTTTAGTCGCCAAGTCATGTCTGATTCTTTTGCAACCTCACAGATGCTAGCACACTAATCTCCTCTGTCCATGGGATTTCCCAGGCAAGAGTACTGGAGTGGGTTGCCTTTTCCTTCTCCAGGGGATCTTCCTGACCCAGGGATCAAACTCGAGTCTCCTGCATTGGCAGGCAGATTTTTTACCACTGAGACACCTGGGAGGCCCATAGATAGGTACGAACTCAGATTTAAAAAATACAAGGAAATACCAAGGAGGAAAACAAAACATGCTGCAAGGTGTCAGCGTGGGACTATTGATTTAAACACTTTAAAGACATTAGCATGTCTTTATATTTCTATCATTTTATCCTGGTAGTGTGTATATACAAGCTACTTGATAACTGAATGAATAAAAATCTAATTTCGTATGGCTGAAAGTCAAAGTGAAAGTTAGTTGCACAGTTATGTCTTATGTCCGACTCTTAGCGACCCCATGGATTGTAGCCCACCAGGCTCCGCCAGGCTTCTCTGTCTGTGGAAATCTCCAGGCTAAAATACTGGAGTGGGTTACTGTTTCCTTCTCCAGGATTCATATGGCTAGAAAATACATTTTGCCTTCTACCAAAGAAATGAAAGTTTCTCTTCCAGATGTTTCTTTTCCCAAAAGAATAAATATATTATCACCAGGGAGTTTATGGTCTAAATATCTCAAATGCTGCATTCTATCTTTATTTTATTACTATCCACTAGTACACAGCAAATAACCCCCAAATTTAGTGGCTTAAGACAACATTCATTATCTCACAGTTTCTGATGGTCAGGGATCCAGGAATGGCTTAGCTGGGTGATTCTGGCTCAGGGTCTGTGTTGCATGAGCTGAAGCCTTGACTAGAGCTAGAAGATGTATTTTCAAGAAGATTCACTCATGCAGCTGCAGGCTGAAGGTCTGTTCCTTGCCATATGGTTTCTCCATGGAGTTTTTAAAATGTCCTTCCGACGTGGAAGTTGGCTTCTTCAAGAGCAAGTGTTACAAGGGAGACAGAGAATGAGAGACAGCCAAGATGGAAGCAGTAATATCTTTCGAATCTAATCTTGGAAGCAACATGCCATCTCTTGCGCTATATCCCACTGGTCACCCAGACCACCTTGGTACAATGGGGAAAGAAACTACACAAAGATGTGTGAACACCGGGAGACAGGAATCACAGGAAGCCATCACGGAGGCTGGCTACCACACTTATTCTGTCTTGCTTTCACATAATGTCTTACGTTCATATTTTATTTTGTTCCTGAGTATCCTTTTCTTTCCCAGCACTCAAGAGTGGGTACAGCAGCGGGAGGGCTGCCATTTAATATATGTTCATAGGCAATGTCAATGACTTTCGACAAGGAAGTGTTGGTCTTTTACTGCAGGGCCTCTTGCATCCCAAGTGTCAGCTCCACCTACTCGGCAGAGCTTGGCATATAGACAACTAAGAAAAGAGAGGAAATGGTACTGGGTAGGAAAAATCGAAAAGAGGGAAATCAGGTCTTTCCATTGTTGGCCTGAGTCTGCCAATTCCAGGCAAAATCCCTTCACCTACATTCTTCTTTCCCTGTGATGTGGACAGGTCTGGATGATCATGAACACTCTGGGATTCTGTATTTCTTTTTCCATACATACACACAGCATGTGAGTGAGTGAGCTCCTAGGAAGTAGAATACTTTCCCACTATCTGTAAAAATTTAGGGCTGCATTTGGCTCCAAGACACAAGGATTCTAATGATAGACTGCAGATAGTGATGGATCTGCAGTTACAGATCTTCTTATATATTCCCTATCTCCCAACTCCTGACTTGGTCTGCTCTAGCTTTGGGCTCTATCATGGCGGACAAATTGTTCTTTACCTCCCCAGGTCTTAATTTCATCTCTTTCTCTCCTCAACATCACGTCAGTTTCATCCAAAGTAAAGGCAGCTTTTCATATTTATTAAATTCCTTTTCTGGTTGGAAAATTGGAATGATTCAACTTTCTCATATGTTTTCTTCTGCTTT
The DNA here is from genome assembly GCA_006410615.1 of Neotragus moschatus. Taxonomy (NCBI): domain Eukaryota; kingdom Metazoa; phylum Chordata; class Mammalia; order Artiodactyla; family Bovidae; genus Neotragus; species Neotragus moschatus. Next base: position 114,296 of record SJYA01000227.1, read on the forward strand.
TGTCCTTGTTTTGAGAATTCTGCATAAGCCCTGAGGATTTCCCAAATCAAGTGATAGGTGTTCCAAATGAGATATGAGCATTCACAAAGAATGTTGCTAAGCAGCTGTTTACAAATAAAGGCATTTTTCCAATAGAAAGGAATTAAAAAGCAAATGTTATCATTAAATGGTGGATAGTCAGGGAGACTACCTTGATTGCATAAAAATTTATTACTTGATCTCACTTTTATAGTGCAGATAATGGTTGCTTAAAGAAGGAGGAAAATGTGTCAAGGGACTTTTATGAGGGAAAAAAAAGTGAGTCTGTCTGTTGGTTTGAAATGATGACCGAAGAATGATTTCATTGTACTGTAGTCCAGCAGTAAATCTGTAACTCTTCTCTCACCAGTGACACTAGACACTGCAGGGAATCCAGGCCAGCTAGTTCCAGGCACTAATCTTTCATGCTGGGAAATGCATCTGCTAGGTGTATTGGACCCAGAATGTCTGGCAAGATCAGTTTTTGTATGAATTGGCTATTAATCTTGACCACTCTTGCTTACAGGTCATCACTTTAGGGGCTACGGTCCAGTCGTGCTGAGTTTTGGGACATTTCTAATGAAGAGTGGCCTTAGCCCGTCTCAGAGTGTGAGGAAGCAGATACTTGGATGTTCATGTTCTTTTTAGACAAAAATGAAAAAAAAAAAACCCAACACAACAGCAACAACAAAAAAGAAAAACAATTGCACAATTGCAGGAAGTAAAGAGCTGTAGCTGGAGTCATTACTTGGACTTACCTCCTGGCTTCACCACCCATTAACTGGCACTTTATTTCATGGAACCTTAGAGTCTGCCTCTATAATGATATAATCATGATTGAGTCAGAACAATGGCTCCTGGCTTTTTCATCAGCAAATACCCATTTTATTATTTTTTCCTCTACAGACCTCATGTTTTGAGAGATTTTATCTAGATGATGACATTTATATTATAGCTATTCATTTGTTCCACTTTTTATTATATTTCCATTTCAAAGTTCTCCACATTTCAAGCAACAATGTATTATGCAATGGTTTATAAAAATGTTATGAAATGTCATATAATCAAAGTGATGGCTAAGATGCTAATAAGCATCTCATGGTACTATCTATTGCTGTAGTATAGTTTGGCCTTGGATACCCTGGAGAGGGAACTGGTAACCCACTCCAGTATTCTTGCCTGGGAAATCCCATGGACAGAGGAGCCTTGCTGGTTATCTTGTTCAGTTACTCAGTCCTGTGCAACTCTTTGGGACCCATGGACTGATGCATGCCAGGCTTCGCTGTCCTTCACTATCTCCCAGAGTTTGCTCAAACTCATATCTGTTGAGTCCGCAGTGTTATCCAACCATCTCATCCTCCGTTGACCTCTTCTCCTACCTTCAATCTTTCCCAGCGTAGGGTCTTTACCAGTGAGTTGGTTCTTCACATCAGGTGGCCAAAGTATTGGAGCTTCTGCTTCAGCATCTGTACTGCAAATGAATATTGAGGGTGGATTTCCTTTAGGATTGACTGCTTTGATTTCCTTGCTGTCCAAGGAAGTCTCAAGAATCTTCTCCAACACCACAGTTCAAAAGCATCAATCCTTTGGAGCTCAGCCTTCTTTATGATCTAACTCTCACATCTGTACACGACTACTAGAAAAACCATAGCTTTGACTATATGGACCTTTGTCAGCAAAGTGATGTCTCTGCTTTTGAATACTATGTCTAGGTTTGTCATAGTTTTTCTTCCAAGGAGCAAAAGCTTCTTAATTTCCTAGCTGCAGTCACCATCTGCAGTGATTTTGGAGCCCAAGAAAATAAAGTCTGTCACTGTTTCCATTGTTTCCCCATCTATTTGCCATGAAGTGATGGGAGCAGATGCCATGAAGATAAAGTCAGGCATGACTTTGTGACTAAGCAACAACAACATATGAACTGTTTAATGATAACTGAGGTATAAGAGATGTCGGTTTCTTTATTTCTCTATATCAAATTTAATCCAACTTGGTTCTGTACTCCTGGGAGGTCAGTAATTGTTATGTGTAGCAGGGGAGGGGCTGAAAGGAATTACCTCTCCACTTCTTATACTCTGTGAGAAACTTGGGCGTTATATGGTTTTGGAAAATGGGGAGTGGCCTTGGTCGTTCTCCAGGAGTGGGCTTCAAAGCAGATGGCTAGACCTCCAAGTTCATTCCTTCCATGTCAGGCTCATCCACTGAAGCCATTCCTGAGGCTCCTGAGACAAAGCGTCTGGTGTTGCTCCTTCAGTCCCTTATACACCTGTCTCCATTCGAGAGTCCGGCATCCAGGCACTATGCCTTAGCAAGCTCTGTTCTCATCACTCCACTAAATCGCATCCTTCCATTCTCCAGTCCTGTCGCTGGGACCCAAGCAGGGTCAGGGCAACAGGCACTGCCCTCCCTCTTTACCCTTCCTCTCTTGAACTGCACTTAATTCCCTCCATGCTCCTAGATTGGGGGTGGAAGACAAGCCCTGTGGCTCTTGTTTGGCCTCAGGCCCTCTTGTTTTCTTTTCTTGGTGTTTATAATAGCATGCTGCACAGAGTTTAAAGCCTGAATTAATCGCTATCATTTACAAATGAAGATCTTATTTGCATAAGCCTGTGTTCTATTGAAAATCCAGCAGGTTTGGAAAGGTGGAATTTTTACTCCCCATGATAATAGCAGCGAGTAATGGCTGGCATTCACTTTCTTTGCCTCTTCTCTCCCCAATTTTCTGTACTGGATTCTCATCACTGAAGCCAAGGTCAGCTGTTATTTGTCATCTCACACCAGGTTCACTTTACTGATTTACCTGATCTTTCTGGCCTTTATATATCTGAGAGTCTGTAAGTCCTGGTGTAGACTTCCCAGATACCTGATAACTAGTGTGTGTGTGTTTTTTTTTTTAAAGCCCAGAAATAATGAAAAAAAAATCTCTATCTTCTCTATGAGATAAGCAGAGACCTTAGAGCTTGTAAGCAAGGTTCTGGCTACCAGCCTGGCGGAGAGCAGGCCATGGGAATAGGTGAAGCTGGATTGTTTTTGGTGGAGTGTCTCTGTGTTAAGTCGCTTCAGTTGTGTCTGAGTCTTTGTGACTCCATGGACTGTAGCCGGCCAGGCTCCTCTGTCCTTGGGATTCTCCAGGCAACAATACTGAAGTGGGTTGCCATTTCCCCCTCCAGGGGATCTTCCTGACCAAGGGATCAGACCAGCATCTCTTATGTCCCCTGCATTGGCAGGCAGCTTCTTTACCACTAGCGCCAAGGCCATAACATCTGTGGGGTGTCTAGCAGAAAAATGAAGCACAGGATACTTTCCTTTACTGGGGGTCCCTGTGCTTGTGAAATTACCAATGAGTCCACTCACCAGGATATGACTTCCCTGATGGCAGGGATGATGTCTAACCCAATGCATAGTTATTGTTACTGTTTTTCAGGTTGGAGGAATGAATAGAGAGGGTAAATGATAAGGGCATTTTGCCACTACGTGGGGGAGAAATAAGGTGTGGGCTTCTTGAATCTGGATGTTGTTGGAACGAATGACCTATCTGTGCAGTAGAACTAGGGCCAGTTATACCAAAAAGATTCTAAATTCCATGAGACAGATCTCATGTATTACACCCTATACTTGAAAAAAAAGATGCAGCCTAATTTAACTTCATTCTTCTAGTCAATAAACCAGAAAAGTTTTTCTGGTTTATACATTGATGCCAACTCCCCCAGGTGCGGCCACATGGTATTTTTTGAGGGAGAGGGGTTGAGAGAGACTGAACACGATGGCATGTTACTAGTATAGATCCACTGTATGACATCTTTTGTCCCCAGTTCCCCTTTATGACCAACCCACTTTGCTTTTTACACAACAGAATTATGAGTAAACACATTAGAGAATGTGTCTCCCTTCTGTGGTTTTGGGTCAAGGGAAGGAGGTAGAAATAGTATGTTCCTTGACCTTGTCTGTGCTGATGCTGTCAAAAAGACAGCGCTTGTTTTCCTCACCAGTTCTAGTTAATCAGACCTTACTCTGCCTCAAACAGTCTTGTTTGAAACTCTATCCTAGATTCTTGCCTACCTGGCACCAAAAGCTAGACATCAGGCTGGCAAAGGGAACAGCAACCTTCCATGACTGGCTGGACAATGAAGGCAAAGAGCTTGGTGTGGGGGTGTGGGATGTGCCACTTGCTACCGGAGAGGAGTGTCTGATTGTTGGCAGCATGTACATAGATGTGGACCGACTTAGAGACTGTCATACGAAGTGAAGTAAGTCAGAAGGAGAAAAACAAATGTCATATATTAACAAATTTCACATAAACATGTGGGATCTGAAAAAAATTGGTACAGGCAATCTTATTTACAAGCAGAAATAGAGACACAGATGTAGCAAAAAAACATGCAGGGGGAAAGGGTGGGGATGGGATGAAATGGAAGGTTGGGGTTGCACATATACGCTATTGGTGATGGTGGTTGAGTTGTTAAGTCATGTCTGACTCTTTCTGATCCCATGGATGGTTGCCCACCAGGCTCCTCTGTCTATGGGATTTCCTAGACAAGAATACTGGAGTGGGTTGCCCCTTTCTTCTTCAGGGAATCTTCCCCAGGGGTCAAACCTGCATTGCAGGCAGATTCTTTACCACTGAGCCATGGGGGATGACCCTATACACTATTAATGCTGTATACAAAATAGATAACCAATGGAATATACTGTATAGCACAGGGGACTAGACTCAGTGCTCTGTGGTGACCTAACTGGGAAGGAAATCCAAAAAAGACAGGATGTATGTATACACAGAGCTGATTCACTTTGCTGTATAGTGGAAACTAACACAACATTGTAAAGCAACTATACTCCAATAAAAATTTAAAAAGTAAACACGGAAAGATGGAACTGGTAGGGACCTCATTTCCAACACCTGCAGCTTGAAGGTAAACACAGTGAAGCCTGCAGAGGTCAGGGCCTCAGCAGAAGTCACGTGACAAAGTAGTGGAAGCTTTCTCTTTGGAAACCAGAACTCCTGGACCTCTGAATTTCTTATCAGGTGTTTCTCTCACTATGTCAATTTTTTTGGAGGGGATTATTTTTGAAATTCAATCTTTTTTTTTCTTAATTTTCAAATTAATTTTCTTAGAATTAAGTAAATTGTACTTCTATAATGCTTTTTCCCTAAGATAATGTTCTCTTAGTGGTGTATTTCCAACTTTTTTCCAAAGAAAAAACTCTTTATAAAATTCCCATATCTTAGGTGTTTTCGTGGATGGATTTTGATCATTGTTTACAGATTTGTAACTGCCACACTAAATAAGATACAGAACATTTTCATCATTTCAAAAAGTTTTATGTGACATGAAAACAAGTATATGGCTGCCAAGGGAGAAAGTGGGAGAGGAACTGGAAGATTGGGATCAGCACCATATATACTATTGATATTATGTATAAAATAGATAACTCATGAGAACATACTGTAAGCATAGTAGCTCTACTTAATGCCCTGTGGTGACCTGAATTGGAGGTCCCAAAGGGAGGAGATAAATGTGTCTGTATGGCTGATTCATTTTGCTATACGGCAGAAACCAACACAACACTGTAAAGCGACTATACTCCAACAAAAATTAATTTTAAAAAGTTCTATGTGCCTCTTTTCAGTCCATTCTTCCCTCCTCCTCCCCATCTTCACGGTCACATTTCTATACATGGAATTACACATTTTATGCATTCTTTTGGGCTTTCCAGGTAGCGCAGTGGTAAAGAATCTGCCTGCCAATGCAGGAGACACAGGTTCGATCCCTGGGTCGGGAAGATCCCCTGGAGAAGGAAATGGTAACCCACTCCAGTACTCTTGCTTGGAAAAGTCCGTGGAAAGAGGAGCCTGGGGGGCTATAATTCCTAGGGTCACAAAGAGGCAGACTGAGTGACTGAGCACAAACACGGATTTTTTTGTCCTTGGCTTTTTTCACTTAATGCAAGGACTGATGAACTTTCAAAACACTTTTAAAAAATAAAGAACCATACAGTAAATACTCTTGGCTTTGCGTGCCACTTGGTCTCTGTCTCAGCGACTCAGCTCCGCTGCTGTAGCACCAAGGCGGTCATAGACAGTCAGACATGAATGGGTGCGGCTGGGTTCCAATAACACTTAGTTATAAAAACAGATGGTGGACTAGATTTGGCCTGTGGACCGCAGTTTGCCAATGCTTGGCTTAACATAATATTTTTTGTATTTATCAATGTTGTTGCATGTATTAGTTGCTCATTCTTTTTACTACTGAGGATTAGCTTTATAGTTTGAATACACCACAGTTTATTTATCCATCCTCCTGTTGATGGACATTTGGGCTGTTTCCAGTTTGGGGTTATTATGAATAGGGCTGCTCTAAACATTCTTATACACGTCCTTTGGAGAACATATGTTTTCATTTCTCTTGGGTAAATACCTAGGAAGGGAACTGCTGAGTCACAGGGTAGATGAATGTTTAACCTCAAAGAAACTGCCAAATAGCTCTTCAAATTGGTTGTGCCATTTGAAAGCCTCATCAGCAATGTCTGTGAATTGCATTGGCTCCCATCACTGCCAACATGCGGTGCTGTTAGTCTTGATTTTAGCCAGTCTGATGGGTGTAACTCAATCGCTCCATGAATTATGCCCTTTGCCCTTCATGATCATCCTTCTATCTGTTATTTTTTATATCATTTTTAACCCCATCTCGCTTCCTCTGTGCTTCAGTTCAGTTCAGTTCAGTTCAATCCCTCAGTCGTGTCTGACTCTTTGTGACCCCATGAATCGCAGCACGCCAGGCCTCCCTGTCCATCACCAACTCCCAGAGTTCACTCAGACTCATGCCCATCGAGTCAGTGATGCCATCAGCCATCTCATCCTCGGTTGTCCCCTTCTCCTCCTGCCCCCAATCCCTCTCAGCATCAGAGTCTTTTCCAATGAGTCAACTCTTCACATGAGGTGGCCAAAGTACTGGAGTTTCAGCTTCAGCATCATTTCTTCCAAAGAAATCCCAGGGCTGATCTCCTTCAGGATAGACTGGTTGGATCTCCTTGCAGTCCAAGGGACTCTCAAGAGTCTTCTTCAGCACCACAGTTCAAAAGCATCAATTCTTCGGCACTCAGCCTTCTTCACAGTCCAACTCTCACATCCATACATGACCACTGGAAAAACCACAGCCTTGACTAGACGGACCTTAGTCGGCAAAGTAATGTCTCTGCTTTTGAATATGCTATCTAGGTTGGTCATAACTTTTCTTCCAAGGAGTAAGCATCTTTTAATTTCATGGCTGCAGTCACCATCTGCAGTTTATATTTAGAGGTGTAGTTTTGGTACTCTTTTAAAAAAAAAAAACTTGCTTATTTCTTTGGCTGCATTGGGTCTTCATTGTGGTACACAGACTTCTCTCAATTTGCGGCACATAGACTCAGTAGTTGCTGTGTGCAAGCTTAGTTGCCCCGCTGCATGTGAAATCTTAGTTACCTGACCCATCAAACCCAAATCTTCTGCATTGGCAGGAGGATTCCTAACCACTGGACCACCAGAAAAGTCCCAGATTTGTTAATCTTTATCTCAGTATCCCCAAGTTTATTCCCAACCATTTGTTTCATTCGCTACAAGGCACATAACATTATTTTGCCTCCTTTGTCCAAGTGAGTTTCTTCAAACCCTATCTTTACCTGGATAAAGAGGACAATCTTACCAAACTCCCAGCCTGCCATATCACCCTCATTTACTGATTTCTTTGGTCACCGAGACTGTTATTCCTAAATACATTGGCATCAATGTACAAGCCAGACCTGCTGTAAACAGTCATAACCTTCTCTAGCTACAGAAAGAGCTTCTGCTCTGTGTTCACTGTTCCTGCAAATTCCTCTAGCACAGCATCTTCCTCCTACAATGAGACCTCAGATGTCATTTCTCTGGAATGAATAGACATGTTCATTTAAGCTCATGCTCAGTTGTTTCCGACTCTTTGTGACCCTCTGGACTGTAGCCCGTCAGGCTCCTCTGTCCGTGGGATTCTCCAGGCAGGAACGCTGGAGTGGGTTGCCATGCCCTCCTCCAGGGGATCTTCCTGACTCAGGGACTGAACTTGCTTCTCTTAAGTCTTGTGCATTGGCAGGAGAGTTCTTTACCACTAGAGCCACCTGGGAAGCCCTCATTTAAGCTCGTTAGCATGCAAATAACCAAGAGCTGCTTTCCTGAGAGGGGTTTTTGTGGACAACAGGAAAAAGAGAGGTAGTTTGAGGACAGAAGGTGATGCTTCAGGTAGGGTGCAGTGAAGGGGGTAAGAGTGGGGATGGGGAAGGAGTCAGGGGTTGGAAGTTGGAGTAAATAGAGTACAGTGAGGATCACTTTCTCCACTATTTGTACCAAAAGTGACTCTGCACGGACCTGAGTTCTAGCTTGCTGGATGAGCCTTTGCTCATTCTTAACTCCTTTTGAGATATATATATATATATATATATATATATTTGACTTAGAATTAAATATCTGCCCTTTGACTTAGCTAGGATAGAAGGTTTCAGCCCTTCCAAGTTTCTTCTCTCTTGACTCTTAATTCTTAACTTTCAGTTGCCTGGTCATCTTATATCACCTCTGGCTACTACTGTTACCCAGTGGGGTACCTCTGTCTCTCAGTCACTCTTAAACCATGTTCAGGCAATGACTGTCCTTATTTACCTTCGTTGTATTGATGTTTAAGACTTGGGTATTTTATGCTTCACTTTGTAGGAAACCATTCATATACAAACTTAGACCCTGCAGAGTTAATGACTACTAACTTTCCTCCCAGGAATATTGTTTGCAATCTACTCAGGATAATCTAAATCAAAACAATAAATCTGATGGGGAAGGGATGAGTCAAATGCTTTCTAGAGTAAGATGAGAACCAAAAAGAAAAAGAAAAACAACTAATAAAGTTTCATGTAATTAAATTTTCAGACACTTGGCAAACTAGCACAATATTTCTAAATTCTGCATCTTTCATTTATAGAGGAGAGCATTCCCACATTCCGTTAAATAACAATAAACTATCCAACTCTAGAGTCAGCCAACTCAGTGTCTATAGATAGACCATCAGGAAGACAGAATATCCAATATCACATTTGTTGTTACTTGACATGTTTAAACATGAACAGGTAACATTATGGACTTGGGGTTCTAGACCAGGTTTGAATCCTAGCCTTTGCTACTTAATAGCTATATGGTTTCATGAGATCTCAAGAAAGTCACCTAATGTCTTGTTTAGTTGTCCTTTGCTGAGTAAGAGACTGTCACAGCACTGAGCGGTTTTATGGGCTGGCTACTTGCACTGAACTTAGCTGAGTGGCCCTTCTGCTGGGCTTGCTTGGGTCCACTCAGTAGTCAGCTGGATACCTCCCGAGTCTGGGTCATCCCAGAGCCTCACTGACATGGCCAGTGGTTGTTGCTGGCTGTTGGCTGGGCTTGTCTCCATGTGGACTCCTGTGGTCCAGGGCACTAGCCCAGGCCTCCTCTTACGTAGTCTCAGGACAGGAGAATGAAAGTAGAAATTGTAAGGCCTCTTGAAGCCAAGGTTTGGAACTCCTGCAAAGTCACTTCTGCCACATTTTACTGCTCCATGGTCACAGGAGCACAGGTCCTTGGTCACCAGGACCACCTAGAACCAAGGCCACGGAGAAGTATACTCTCTCTGATGGGAGATGCAGCCACATCACATGGCAAAGGGACACACTTATAAGAAGGGGAGGAATTTGTGGCTATATGTTGCAATCTATCACACTCTCCGAACTTCGGTTTCTGAATCTGTAAAATGGAGCTAACAACTGTCAAACAGATTAGGGGCCGCAGTTGTTTCTTCTGGTCCTCCTTTTCCTCATCCTGTCATTTTCTTCTCTATCAGGTTATGTCCTATGTTCTTTGTCCCCTTTCTCTGTGATTTCTTCTTAAAGCTCTCTCAACTACGCAGGGCAACATTTTCTGTAAAGTGTCAGGAAGTAAATATTTCAGTCTTCATGGGATATGTGGCCGTTGTCATAACTACTACTCAACTCTGCATTGTAGCATAAAAGCAGCCCTAGACAATCTGTAAAATGAATGAGCATGGCTATGCTGCATAAGACTTTGTTTATAAAAGTGGACTATGCTGGTGAGGTTGATTACTGTCTATCTGCTGATGACTTTCACTTCTTTAAGTCCACTCTCGAATGTTCACTTCATTGCAACAGGACTAACTCCAAAACTGAATTTGATTGTTTCTCTCTCGCTTAAACCCCTCCAGTGCTTGCCATCAGGTCTGAAGGTAGGAATGAAATCCTGAACACAGTTTGCAAGGCCCTGTATCATCTCACTTTATTCACCCCTGCAGTTCATCATGCATCTCCTTCTTACTCTCTGAACAACATTTTCCGAGTCCCTGAACCAGTTCCTTGAAATAGCCATGTTGCCTACATACCATTTCCCTGCTTGGATGATTCTTTTTTTTTTTTTTTTTTTGCCACTTCTTTTTAAAAATTTTTATTGGCATATAATTGATTTATAATGTCGTATTAGTTTCAAGTGCACAGGAAAGTGAATCAGTTATACATTTACATATATTCACTTTTTTTATACTCTTTTCTCAAATAGGTCATTACAGCATATTGAGTAGAATTCTCTTTGCTATACAATAGGTTTTTATTAGTTATCTATGTTATATATAGTAGTGCATATATATCAAATGCAATCTTCCAATTTATCCCTCCTCTACCTCCCAGTTTGGTAATCATGAATTTGTTTTCTATGTCTGTGAGTCTCTGTTTTGCAAATAGGTCCATTTGTATTTGATATCGTATGATATTTGTGTTTGTCTGATTAGATGATTCTTCATATTTTCTTTTTATGGTGTTACTTTTGACCCATCCTTCAGCCCTCAGTTTGTTAGGGGAAGCACACTGATTGAAACCGTCCACCCTGGCCAGGCACCATAGTAACTATTTGCATGAGTATGACAGGAGATCCTGATAAGGAATACGGAACTAATAAGCCACCACCAACCGGAAGAGTTTGGGAAAGGTCGAAGGGAGACACCGCGTTTCCCTCCATTTCCCAGAATCCTTCTTGCTAGCATCCATCTTGGCTAAGTGATGCGTGCACCACCAGGAAAGACTCTGAATTAGAATGATTGGCCAAAGACCACCCAGAAACTAATTCCATTACCATAAAACCTGAGACTTCGAGCCAGGCGGCAGAGCAGTTCTCCTGGGTGCCTTTTCCCAATAAAATCTCTTGCTTTGTCAGCACTTGTGTCTCCTCGGACAACTCATTTCCAAGTGTTAGACAAGAGCCCAGTTTTGGGCTGGAAGGGGTCCACCTTCCTGCAACAAGTTCATCTCATTTCCCCTTGTATGCAGAGAAGTCTTCTTGGCCCCCAGATGGGATCCAGCTTTCCTATGACCAAGTACACTCAGCCTTCTGTGGTGGTACTCGAGTTTATTGATTTACTTATAAAATGTTCATTTATTTTATTTTTATTTGGCTGCACTGGGTCTTAGCTGCATCAAGTGGAATCTTCCACTGGTGCACATCAATTCTCTAGTTGTGGTGTGTGGGCTCAGCAGTTTCAGCGCATGGGCTTAGTTGCCTCATGGCATGTGGGATCAGAGGTGGAATCAGTGTCCCTTGTCTTAGAGAGCAGATTCTTAGCCATGGGAACACTAGGGAAGTCCTACCCCAGAGTTTTATATTGTTCAGTTATTTGTGATTAATTCTTGGACAATCTGGGTTATTGTTAAGCAAATGTTTATTTCCCTTGCCATCCCACTGTTGATACCAACAACTTCAGATATGCAGATGATACCTCTCTAATGGCAGAAGGTGAAGAGGAACTAAACAGCCTCTTGCTGACAGTGAAAGAGGAGAGTGAAAAGCTGGTTTAAAATTCAGCATTCAGAAAACTAAGATCATGGCAACTCTTCCCATCACTTTATGGCAAGCAGATGGGGAAACAGTGTTAACAATGACAGATTTTCTTTCCTTGGGCTCCAAAATCACTGTGGATGGTGACTATAGCCATGAAATTAAAAGACACTTGCTCCTTGGAAGGAAAGGATGACAAACCTAGACAGAATATTCAAAAGCGGAGACATTATTTTGCTTACAAATGTCCAGATAGTCAAAGCTATGTTTTTGCCAGCAGTTATGTACAGATGTGAGAGTTGGACCATAAAGAAGTTTGAGTGCTGAAGAATTGATGCTTTCAAACTGTGGTGTTGGAGAAGACTCTTGAGGGTCCCTTGGACAGCAAGGAGATCAAAGGAAATCAACCTTCAATATTCATTGGAAGGACTGATGCTGAAGACTGATGCTCGGGAAGATTGAGGGCAGGATGAGATGGTTGGATAGCATCACTGATTCAATGGACGTGAGTTTGAGCAAAGTCTGGGAGATGGAGAAGGACAGGGAAGCCTGGAATGCTACAGTCCATGGGGTCACAAAGGGTTGGACATGACTTAGTGACTAAACAACAAAATCCCACTGTGGGTAGGGTATACTTCCCACCTCATTGGTTCTAGGTTTGGCCATGTAACTGGATTCGACAAATAGGATGTCAGTGGATATGACAGGAGCCAAGATCTGAATTGTGCTTGTAGGGTGGGTCTTCTCTTGTAGCCCTGGCATTGCCTTCAGAAGAACATGTGCTTGGTCTTCTTTGCTGGTCCCAAAAGAATGAGATGCATGTGGAGCCAAGTTGCCCCAGCTGACCTGTGAACTAGTAAGTGGGTATCATAATAAATGCTTTGGGGTAGTTTGTTTTGCAGCAGTTGATGACAGAAAGAATTATATCAGTCTTCCCCACTTCACTGAAAGATCCACATAGAAAATAAATATGCTTGTTTTGCCCACTGTTGTATTCCTACTGCTTAGTACAGAGGTGCTTAATAAATATGTGTTGCATAAACACATAATTCAGTGGGACAGTGTATGTATGTGCTGTGTATGTGAAAGCATTCAACATATTACAGGGACATAATTGGACTTCAGCAGATGATGTTTTAAAATGGGTTAGGAGATGCTCTGTTGAATCTGTAGCTAACTCTCTTCTGAATTTGAAAATACTCTGAGCTTTATAACTCAGGTTTATGTGCAAGAAAAATGCCCCCTAGATCTATAATCAGCTGTGTATTGACTTTGCAATTACATTCTTTTAGCCACAGGAAATTTAAGATTATTAAGGAAAATAAAAAATGCAAGTTCAGGAAGTTCTTTGCTAGCGTTACTTTGTTTTCTAATTTTAAATATTATTTCTTTAAGGTGATAATAAAAAAAGCCATTTGGAGACAGGACAATATTATCACATCTGGAGAAACTTAATAAGATTAGGACAAAGGCTCCATTCTCCTCTTGATGCACATGTGCAGTTCTCATTAACTTTCGTATTATCTCAAGGAAAATGGTAGAAACTGTCATGCGCCATAAACATTCCATACAAAGGGGGTTAATTAATAGGCACATGTAGTATTAATACAGATGTTACTGTTAACTATGATAAGTGTTCTCTAATAGCTGGTGTCCACGGATAATTAATGCTCCCCAATCCCCACAGTACCTAGAAAAAAATGTAACACACTGGTGCAAATGACTGAACCATTTTTAATAATCCCAAATAATTTTGAAAACATTCTTAAGATTTATATATTTAAAACTTTATTGATTAGGCAAATCCTTAAAAATAGATATGCAGTTTCTATAAAATGGTTTAAGATAAACTGAACACTGAAAAAAAAAAAAATCACTTCCCAAATCTCCTGTATCTGCACAGTACTAATTGTGAACATTTGCCTGTCTTTCCAATACCAGCATGTTATTTTAATACTTTAGATATACATAGACTCCAAAGCTCCTTTGAAAATAAAACTAATTCTTGGAAAAAGAGCTGTATTTTTCTTTCTCCACTCATTTTGAGTCATGCCATGCCTCGTCTATTGGATTTCTAACATTGTATATTTTTAAATGCTTATGTGAAAAAAGCACGATTACAGATATTAACAAGCCAAGTGTATGTGTGTGTAAACATGTGTGTGGTGTTAGAAAGCTAAATAATTACAGTTCAGTGGCTAAATCTATGTATTTTGATGCATATTTAACTCTATTAGTCTCAAAATTTCCCTTGGCTTTTCAAAATACTGCATCTGATCATTTGTCATTTCTTTAAAGTAAGGTGGAACTCCAGATACAGAAAGGACCACTCAGATCCCCACTTCAAGAAAGGAGTCAGTGCCCAGCTGTGAGAAGTGCGGTTAATGATCACTTTTAGCCATGACTCCTTGGGCACCCATTACAGCTTTGCTCTGGAGTTCTGCAGTTGAGAAAACCTTTAGTTAACCAACAAGATGGTGATCCAAGGCCCTAAGCATTTCCACCCAAGTGGGACTCCCCTAGTGGGCAATCTTTCTTTCTTGTTGAGTAGAGAGAGGTTTTATCAGGCCCCTGTCACTGTCTGATGACTTCTCCTGCTCAAGCTTTCCTCTTTACTTTCATGGAGACTACTCTCCAATAAGGACTTCCCTGGTGGCTCAGATGGTAAAGAATCTGCCTCCAGTGTGAGAGACCCGGGTTTGATCCCTGGGTCAGGAAGATCCCCTGGAGAAGAGAATGGCAACCCACTCCAGTATTCTTGGCTGGAGAATTCCATAGACAGAGGAGTCTGGCAGGCTACAGTGCAAGGGATCACAAAGAGTCAGAGAAAACTTATTAACTCTTCCAATAAACCCTTTGTTCCCTGAACTTCTCAGTGTCTGCTTCCCAGAGAATTCACCAGCAAATTATATTTCAAGAAACTAAGGATCTGATTTGAGATCATAAAGGTAGAAAAATTCAACACATGAACAAACAGTGATACCCAGACTCTGAGTTAGAGAGAATGAAATAAAAGAAAAATGAGAAAAAGAAGTTAATTTTCAAAGCTATAAAGAAATATTGGTGATAAAGAAATCAACAGAATAAAAAGGAAAATAGACTACTACGATAGAACATATATATAAATGTTGTTCCAAACACCTCATAAAAATTGCCAAGCTGTATCATATTTGAAATACATATTAGGTACAGACTCTTATTAAAAGGATAATTTTTTGTTGTAGTGAAATAAATCTAAATGGGTAAATCCTATAAGTGAATCTACTTAAGACTAAGATATAATTTATAGTATGTACATGAGCAAAACTGCGTTAGTTTATGATAACGAGATCAGGGAAATCGTCTCATTATTCTAAATCAAGTTTTTTTTTTTTTTTTTGGATGTGGGTCATTTTTAAAGTCTTTATTGAATTTGTTACACCATTGCTTCTGTTTTATGTTTTGTTTTTTTGGCCATGAAGCATGTGGCATCTTAGCCCCCTGAACAGGGATCAAACCCACAGCCCCTGCTTGGGAAGGCAAAGCCTTAAACACTGAGTCACTACAGATACGTGCAAAACGTCAAGTTTACCAAATACATTTCCACAGATCATACTTTGAGAAGCACTGCTATTGTCAGTGTGGGCTGCTGAATACAATTGTGTTTTGAGATGAGGAAGAGATCAAAATGCAATAAAAATTTATCTCTAATGCTCAACTGAAGTAGGAGAACAATGGAGAAAAAAATCATACCCGATATGGCCCTGGGCAACAATGGGAGAAAATGCAACAAAAAAGCATTCATATGTTTGCAGTTACTTTAAGTAGTTTCAAATATCTTCATACAAAATCCCTTTGTTGTGATGCATTTGTAGTAGTTAACTCAACGTGGGGTAAGTTGAAACATGTGTGTAATACCATCAGCGCATGGGGTAGAAGCAGGGAAAATAGTTGACTGATTAAGTGTGCTGTTCTGAGAGCTAGCCTAGAAGGGTATCATTTACTCCTTGACTGTCAGAGCTGAGCTCCCATTGTCAGCTTTTCAGGGCCAAGTTTCAGGAAAGGAGAGTGTGGGTGTCCAATAAAAAGCATTCCTAGGTGATAAAAATACTTCCCTGCACAGTTGAGCTTCATCACAACATTTTTATTTGTTCCTATTCTTATTTCAAAATAAAGCAACTTATAATAAAGCAAAGAACAAAGCTTTCTCGGTTTTAAGTGGAAAAGTTTCAGAAAGAATCTTTCTGGGTGGGCAGGGGTGGTTATTGACAGAGACTCTCACCGAGCTTTAGTCAGACTCCCGTCCTTGGACCTTGTCCTCAAGAACAAGAATCCTGCTGCATCCATTTCATCAGAATCTCCCTCCCTTGATATTCATTCACCCTTGACGTTTGATTATTGTCTTTATCCTCCACCGTTCCTGGGTGATGTCTGATCACCCCAGCCTGCCTTCAGCAAGACTCTTGTCAAGCTGATTTTAGTCTAAATCTTCCCCATCTCTGAAGTTTCCTCTTGGTAATTTTCTGTCACTCTTACCCATGCTGCTCCTTGGTTATGTTGACTTAAAAAAACACAGTGTGAGAGCTGCAAGTAAAGTTTTATCGGGATTAAAATGAGGATTGTAACCTGGAGACAGCACCTTAGGTGTCTCTGAGCAACTGCCCCAAAGAGATGGGTGAGGGGAGGTCAGTATATATGTGATTATATGTGATTTGGGGCGAAGGGAAAATACACGCGATCAAGTACATATTTTTCCAGGAGATTTCTGGTGGTCTTATGAAGCTTGCTGGTCACAAGGGACAGGCGTTACTATGAAGGATTTTAGTGCTTTGCAGATACGAGGAGGCACAAGAATTTGGGCTCATAAGATTGACTCCTGAAAACATCTAATTATCCAAAGATCTGTCTTGCCAGTTTTCCCCCCAAGCACAGAATGCCTCATTTCTTCTCTAAACTCTGAACTCCTTTCAGGGGGTGTTGAAAACCAGCTGCTGCAGAAGCACAGGATTTAATCTTTGTAGAGGGAGATGGCAAGTGCCCGTGGCAAGTGCCATTTGGTAGTTGACAGCTATAAATCCCCACTTTTGCTTGTTGTGTTTGAAATTGAGCTGGTCTCTCCTTCCCTGCAAGACCCTTATTACAGTGGTCCCTTCTGGAATAGTCTTCCTTCGTGTCTTTAAGAAACATTGGAATTCTTTTCTCTTTAACAATATAAATAAATTTCCTTTTACTTTCTCATTGAGATTTTCTGAAGCAAGCACCTGTATCTTTATATCTCCTCCCCCTTCTGCTCCAGTCCTTCTTGTGTAGCCATACTTGCTAATATTTATTTAAGGTGGCCATGTTTATAATGGATATATGTTTACTTACTCTGGTTCACCATACTCTAATGTTATTTGCCCTCTTCCACTGGTGGTCTTCTGAGTCAGTGAGAAAGAAAGGGTAGAGCTAGCTAGCGGATATTAATTGCACAAAGTTCCTGGCTGGCATCCTAACTGATCTAAGCAGGGGGGAACAGACAACTGTCACTGATGAGGATGTGACAGATGTGTGGACATTTTCTGTCAGGCATGTCATGATGGGAAAAAAGTCTGAGAACTAACTAGCTGACAAACTTCTGAGATGAGTGTGCTGTTCTTACATACGAATTCTCCTAATATGTTATGGCCCAGGTAATGACCTGGGGAGTGACTCTGCCCACAGCAGGCATGCTGGTCAGCCTGGTGCAAAAGCATTTGGCTTGTTGAAAACCAGCTGAGGATTTTGTGGAAAGGGGCTGGAAGGAGAGAGCCTGCAAAAGTGTGGAAGTGTGGGGCAGGAAAATAATCAGCAAGATCTGCTTACTGGGGACCCATTATGCTTATAGAATGAGTGATGTTTTACGAGTAATTGCATTCTGCAAATGGTTCAACCCAGGAGAGCATCCCGGCTCCACTTATTGGGAGGGAAGATCCCAGCATGCACTGTGCTTCCTTGTTCCAGTGGCCATTGAGGAGATGTGCTCAGTGGTTGAGACTTTGTCTTTTGGTAGATGTGTCTTTTCTAAGCAAAAGCAAGCAGAGCAAACACTTTCCTGCATAGCAAAAGTGTTAGTTGCTCAGTTGTATCTGACTCTTTGTGACCCCATAGATTGTAGCCCACCAGGCTCCTCTGTCCATGGAATTCTCCAGGCAAGGATATTGGAGTGGGTAGCCATTTCCTTTTCCAGGGGATCTTCCCGACCCAGGGTTCGAACCTAGGTCTTCCGCATTGCAGGCAGATTATTTACCTTCTCAGCTACCAGGGAAGCCCTTCTAAGTTATTTGCAAATGTGATGTTTGTGTAGTTCCCATTGTAACCAAATCTCTTTCTACAAGTTGTGTTTGGAGACCAGTGTATAGAGCAGGAGACAGAAGCATGTACATAATTTCTAGCCAATACGAGTGATATTTCTAGAAATATTATTAAGGAACACATGTTTCTGAAAACAGCAGCCTGGGCTCTTAGAAGCTTTAGAAGTTGGTATCAGAACTGCAAGTGGGGGTCATCTAATTTCTTCCCAGGCTATTTTGACTCATCCTTGGTCTGAACAGCATCACTGGGTTGAGTACACATTTCAAGGACAAATGACAAGCTTATTATTGCAGCAGGGGCACTGGTGAGTGAGTCAAATAAAAGGCCATCATTTATTCTGGAAAGGAAGGAGGAAGAGGGAAAAAAAAATCTATAGACAATTTTTCCCTTCGTCTGACCTTGGAGTCTTTTACATGCCAATTTCCTATCTAAAGGTGCCAGACAACTCATTTGGAGTTATTAAATGCAAGCTCGAGCTTGTTGTTTGCATAAATGTGTGGCGCTATGTGATAGAGGCCTAAAGTGTAATTTAGGTTGTTGCTTCTAGCGTAGACACCTGCATTGGTAGCTTTTCTTTTAAAAACAAAAAGTAATTACACGTTGGTACGTGTTCCCATTAGCAGTTCAGTGATAGGGTGAGAGACATTCAGGGGGAGAAGTAGGATCCCATGTATTAATATTCATGAGCTTTGTAGACACACTCACTTTCTGCCCTTAGAAATGAGAAAATGTGATGAACACATTTGCAAGGTTGAGATGGTCTGTAGCTGTAAATGAGGTAATGCCAAAACAATTAGATTGTAAATGGAAACTGCAGTAGATCACCATGTTGGCTAGCCTATTCAATAGCTACGANGTTTTATGTTTTGTTTTTTTGGCCATGAAGCATGTGGCATCTTAGCCCCCTGAACAGGGATCAAACCCACAGCCCCTGCTTGGGAAGGCAAAGCCTTAAACACTGAGTCACTACAGATACGTGCAAAACGTCAAGTTTACCAAATACATTTCCACAGATCATACTTTGAGAAGCACTGCTATTGTCAGTGTGGGCTGCTGAATACAATTGTGTTTTGAGATGAGGAAGAGATCAAAATGCAATAAAAATTTATCTCTAATGCTCAACTGAAGTAGGAGAACAATGGAGAAAAAAATCATACCCGATATGGCCCTGGGCAACAATGGGAGAAAATGCAACAAAAAAGCATTCATATGTTTGCAGTTACTTTAAGTAGTTTCAAATATCTTCATACAAAATCCCTTTGTTGTGATGCATTTGTAGTAGTTAACTCAACGTGGGGTAAGTTGAAACATGTGTGTAATACCATCAGCGCATGGGGTAGAAGCAGGGAAAATAGTTGACTGATTAAGTGTGCTGTTCTGAGAGCTAGCCTAGAAGGGTATCATTTACTCCTTGACTGTCAGAGCTGAGCTCCCATTGTCAGCTTTTCAGGGCCAAGTTTCAGGAAAGGAGAGTGTGGGTGTCCAATAAAAAGCATTCCTAGGTGATAAAAATACTTCCCTGCACAGTTGAGCTTCATCACAACATTTTTATTTGTTCCTATTCTTATTTCAAAATAAAGCAACTTATAATAAAGCAAAGAACAAAGCTTTCTCGGTTTTAAGTGGAAAAGTTTCAGAAAGAATCTTTCTGGGTGGGCAGGGGTGGTTATTGACAGAGACTCTCACCGAGCTTTAGTCAGACTCCCGTCCTTGGACCTTGTCCTCAAGAACAAGAATCCTGCTGCATCCATTTCATCAGAATCTCCCTCCCTTGATATTCATTCACCCTTGACGTTTGATTATTGTCTTTATCCTCCACCGTTCCTGGGTGATGTCTGATCACCCCAGCCTGCCTTCAGCAAGACTCTTGTCAAGCTGATTTTAGTCTAAATCTTCCCCATCTCTGAAGTTTCCTCTTGGTAATTTTCTGTCACTCTTACCCATGCTGCTCCTTGGTTATGTTGACTTAAAAAAACACAGTGTGAGAGCTGCAAGTAAAGTTTTATCGGGATTAAAATGAGGATTGTAACCTGGAGACAGCACCTTAGGTGTCTCTGAGCAACTGCCCCAAAGAGATGGGTGAGGGGAGGTCAGTATATATGTGATTATATGTGATTTGGGGCGAAGGGAAAATACACGCGATCAAGTACATATTTTTCCAGGAGATTTCTGGTGGTCTTATGAAGCTTGCTGGTCACAAGGGACAGGCGTTACTATGAAGGATTTTAGTGCTTTGCAGATACGAGGAGGCACAAGAATTTGGGCTCATAAGATTGACTCCTGAAAACATCTAATTATCCAAAGATCTGTCTTGCCAGTTTTCCCCCCAAGCACAGAATGCCTCATTTCTTCTCTAAACTCTGAACTCCTTTCAGGGGGTGTTGAAAACCAGCTGCTGCAGAAGCACAGGATTTAATCTTTGTAGAGGGAGATGGCAAGTGCCCGTGGCAAGTGCCATTTGGTAGTTGACAGCTATAAATCCCCACTTTTGCTTGTTGTGTTTGAAATTGAGCTGGTCTCTCCTTCCCTGCAAGACCCTTATTACAGTGGTCCCTTCTGGAATAGTCTTCCTTCGTGTCTTTAAGAAACATTGGAATTCTTTTCTCTTTAACAATATAAATAAATTTCCTTTTACTTTCTCATTGAGATTTTCTGAAGCAAGCACCTGTATCTTTATATCTCCTCCCCCTTCTGCTCCAGTCCTTCTTGTGTAGCCATACTTGCTAATATTTATTTAAGGTGGCCATGTTTATAATGGATATATGTTTACTTACTCTGGTTCACCATACTCTAATGTTATTTGCCCTCTTCCACTGGTGGTCTTCTGAGTCAGTGAGAAAGAAAGGGTAGAGCTAGCTAGCGGATATTAATTGCACAAAGTTCCTGGCTGGCATCCTAACTGATCTAAGCAGGGGGGAACAGACAACTGTCACTGATGAGGATGTGACAGATGTGTGGACATTTTCTGTCAGGCATGTCATGATGGGAAAAAAGTCTGAGAACTAACTAGCTGACAAACTTCTGAGATGAGTGTGCTGTTCTTACATACGAATTCTCCTAATATGTTATGGCCCAGGTAATGACCTGGGGAGTGACTCTGCCCACAGCAGGCATGCTGGTCAGCCTGGTGCAAAAGCATTTGGCTTGTTGAAAACCAGCTGAGGATTTTGTGGAAAGGGGCTGGAAGGAGAGAGCCTGCAAAAGTGTGGAAGTGTGGGGCAGGAAAATAATCAGCAAGATCTGCTTACTGGGGACCCATTATGCTTATAGAATGAGTGATGTTTTACGAGTAATTGCATTCTGCAAATGGTTCAACCCAGGAGAGCATCCCGGCTCCACTTATTGGGAGGGAAGATCCCAGCATGCACTGTGCTTCCTTGTTCCAGTGGCCATTGAGGAGATGTGCTCAGTGGTTGAGACTTTGTCTTTTGGTAGATGTGTCTTTTCTAAGCAAAAGCAAGCAGAGCAAACACTTTCCTGCATAGCAAAAGTGTTAGTTGCTCAGTTGTATCTGACTCTTTGTGACCCCATAGATTGTAGCCCACCAGGCTCCTCTGTCCATGGAATTCTCCAGGCAAGGATATTGGAGTGGGTAGCCATTTCCTTTTCCAGGGGATCTTCCCGACCCAGGGTTCGAACCTAGGTCTTCCGCATTGCAGGCAGATTATTTACCTTCTCAGCTACCAGGGAAGCCCTTCTAAGTTATTTGCAAATGTGATGTTTGTGTAGTTCCCATTGTAACCAAATCTCTTTCTACAAGTTGTGTTTGGAGACCAGTGTATAGAGCAGGAGACAGAAGCATGTACATAATTTCTAGCCAATACGAGTGATATTTCTAGAAATATTATTAAGGAACACATGTTTCTGAAAACAGCAGCCTGGGCTCTTAGAAGCTTTAGAAGTTGGTATCAGAACTGCAAGTGGGGGTCATCTAATTTCTTCCCAGGCTATTTTGACTCATCCTTGGTCTGAACAGCATCACTGGGTTGAGTACACATTTCAAGGACAAATGACAAGCTTATTATTGCAGCAGGGGCACTGGTGAGTGAGTCAAATAAAAGGCCATCATTTATTCTGGAAAGGAAGGAGGAAGAGGGAAAAAAAAATCTATAGACAATTTTTCCCTTCGTCTGACCTTGGAGTCTTTTACATGCCAATTTCCTATCTAAAGGTGCCAGACAACTCATTTGGAGTTATTAAATGCAAGCTCGAGCTTGTTGTTTGCATAAATGTGTGGCGCTATGTGATAGAGGCCTAAAGTGTAATTTAGGTTGTTGCTTCTAGCGTAGACACCTGCATTGGTAGCTTTTCTTTTAAAAACAAAAAGTAATTACACGTTGGTACGTGTTCCCATTAGCAGTTCAGTGATAGGGTGAGAGACATTCAGGGGGAGAAGTAGGATCCCATGTATTAATATTCATGAGCTTTGTAGACACACTCACTTTCTGCCCTTAGAAATGAGAAAATGTGATGAACACATTTGCAAGGTTGAGATGGTCTGTAGCTGTAAATGAGGTAATGCCAAAACAATTAGATTGTAAATGGAAACTGCAGTAGATCACCATGTTGGCTAGCCTATTCAATAGCTACGATTAACTTTGAATAGTGTTTTTCCACCAAAATGAATTCAGAGCTCTTAGTCAATCAGTCAACAGCATTTTTTTTTTCAGTTTTATGGCAGTACAGGGGGAGGTAGAGGTGGGCAAAGGCAATAGAGATCTGTGCATACAAGGCACTTAAAAATACTAGATGACTGGCTGAAAGCTCAGAATCCTGAGTCCTCAGATCAGATTTGGTTTAGATCACACTTCAATTTAATCTCTAATTTTTTTAATCCCTAATTTTTAAAGGTGTTTTGAGTAAAGGAAAATTGAAAGAAAGCAAGGGTTTTGTGTTTCATCTTTTAATATCGGATCTGGTCTAATTGATACCTAGATTTTGTATACCTTTATACATTTATCCTCATATCTGGTCTTTCATTAAGTCTTACTGATTTTTCCTTGTTAAAATGTTCTCACTCTTCCCTTTCCTCTCTTTTTCATTGACGTGTAGTTGATACACAATGTGGTAATTACAAGTGTATAGCAAAGTGGTCAGTAATGAATATATATTAATATGTATATGTATATGTGTGTGTGCACAACTGACTTTCTCCTTTCACAAGAATGTCACAGGTAAGTACAACAGCACTTTATGGACTCACAGGCTTTTTACCAGACTCTTCAACCAGACTCTTTCCCCTTTCATTTAATCCCACACAAGGCAAGTAATTGAGAAAATTTAACCTGCATTCAAAGCTATAGCCTTGAATACAAAAGGACTTGTCAGAAGAAGGGAACAAATTCTAATGATGAGCACTGAGGAGTAGACAGAGGCCTTTGTTCTTGGCAGTAATGTTAGCAATTCAATGACACTGATGACTGAAGAGTTACTTTGAGCCTGCCTTGATGGCTCCCACGTTCTGTTGTTTGTATTAGTGGTAGCGAACCATGTAGGTGGTTTGCAGTCTGCTTTTTAAAAAAATATTGATAAGAGGAATAAACAGTGAAATCCTAGTAACCTCTGATACTCCGACCTATTGTCTTCACGTTCTCATTTCAGGACACGTTTTCCGAAATGTCTTTAGTATTCTTGATGTTTTTCTTTCTTTTCCTTTCTTTATGTTGTTTAGCCAAGCCAGAAGCTAAACCTTATAACCTTAATGAAGCAAGGGTGAATTTGGCAATGGACACTACTAGCCTTAAGAGAAACGCAGTGGATGTTTCCACTTCCAATACTTCCATTATGGCTCTTGGTGTATGTTGGGCAATTTTAAGATAATAAAGTTGTAATGAACTTTCTAAATGAAGCTGCCTTTGCTTACTGCTCTGTGAGGAAAAAAAAAACGGAATTAATTTGGAAGGACTGAGACTGGCCTCTCTCTGTCTCTCACATACACTTACTTGCTCCTACTCTTGTAGATGACCTGCCAGTATCCCCTTTCTTCCTGAAGACTTCCTATCAACTTCTTATCAACTTCAAATCTTAGGCCTATGAAATTACACTTTTGTCATGCTGCATATAAACTGCTCTCTCCACTGTGAAAAGACAGATTCTTATCTTCACCTGAGAAGAAAATGAAAGATAGCTGGATTTCCTCTAGGAAAGGGTGAAAGGTAGAAAAGCTGATTTGCTAAAAGGACGGAGAGAGGTGTTGAATGGATTTCCTCTCATTTTGACTCTAGGGGAGGATTAGGTGAGCATGGTCCCTTCCAGATGCTTGAGAGGCATTCCAGAGGAGGGATGGGCCCTGCCCTCCGGGTGAAGAGCCCCACAGAGCCTAGGACAGAAAATTCAGATAAAGCTTGAATTCTGCACCTTCCATTTCCTGAAGAGAATCCCTTTGAAGTTGTCCCCTCTGAAAATGCCAGTTAGACCTAGCTAACTTGATTATCAAGCTTCCCTTGGTGGCTCAGCTGTAAAGAATCCACCTGCCAACGCAGGCGTAGGTTCGATCCCTGGGTCAGGAAGATCCCCTGGAAAAGGAGATGGCAACCCATTCCAATATTCTTGCCTGGGAAATCCCATGGACAGAGGAGCCTGGTGGGTTTCAGTTCATGGGGTCGCAAAAGGGTCAGGCACGACTTAGAGACTAAACAACCTGATTATGAGATGTAAACCGAGTTTGTCTTTCCTCTGTCTGAGAGCATCATTTTTGCAGTTTCAGAAGCTGTTATTTCCAAACAACAAAGAATAAAGTTCTAGATTTTGGCTATGAGAGGGGAGATTTTTTGTTCAAAAGCTCTGAAAATGGCATTTTTTTCTAGAAGGTGACTTTTTTCTGATTAATGATACACTGCTTCTGGGGCAATGATATCTCAAATGACTCCCCAGACATTTTCTGACACCACTGCCAGGGGTGGAAGAAGTTGAAGTGACCTCATCCTTACTACTTTTCATAGGTCACACGGAACTCACCTTACTCTGTGTCCTCCTCATACATGACATTTAACAATTATACGTCTCCTGGACCCCTGGTCTGTGTTAGACGGAACTCTTTAAAAAAGAGATAGAAATCCCGACTCAACCTACCTTAAAAAAAGAGAATTTATTGACTCACATAAGAGAAACTTATGGGCATTAGCTGACATCAGGCTTCTAGAAGCTTGGGCTCGATTGCTGTGTTGATGTTCCATTTCTCCTAATCTCTCAGCTCGGCTCTCCCCTGGTTTTACCTAACTCAGGGAGCCTTTCATCATGTGTTAGCAAGAGGGTCCCAGTAGAGAGATTCTCTTTCCAAAAGTTCCCAAATAGAGGTAAAACATTTATTGAATTTGAATGTGTGCATGACTTTGAGTGGTTGACACAGATCATGTTATTTCAGCTGCCTTCCAAGCCTATAGCTAGAAAGTATATCCCCGTTTTCTGCACAAGGAACTAGAGCCATTAGTAAAGAGATAACTTGCCAAATTTTTATACCCACACCTGGTAAATGGTGGCAATGGGATTCGAATCCAGAGTTGATTAGCTCAGCCACCACACTAGTTTGGAATTGACTCCCATAGGAGTGACTTGGACCACGTGCCTATTTTTGAATCCATTATTGTGTCCACAGCAGAATCCTCTGATTGACTGGGCTTGGATCACTGACTACTGTTCAATTCCAAGCAAAATAAATGGACTGAAAGTAGATGAGAGGTGGATTTTCCCAAAAGAAAGTCAGAAGGGAAAATGGATTCTGGCCAGAACAGAACACCTGATTTCTACTGCTCCGTCCATGGTTTCACATGGGCTGATTTTGTCTCTTATTCTATAATTCATAGCCCAATATTGGACACACACTAAATGCTGATTGATTAGATATTGATTGTTGAATCTTTTGAGGGGGGTGGGTTTTGAGGTTAATTGGCTGTTCTTAAATTTGTGATATGTTTCTGGAAAAGGAACTGGAGGTCAAAAATATTAACTCATATTTGATTTTAAAATGGATTGTATTCGGGGCAAGAGCTTGGTATCCAACATTTTGTAGGAAGCCTACAAATGCCATAGTTTTACATATCTAAGTGACCGTTCTCATATGTGCGATGTAAAGTTTCCTAAAATGTCAACAAACAAGCCAAATACGGTGAAGATTGACCTGCCTGTGTTTTATTCAGGATATTCATGGGAAAGGAGCTATGAGAGGTACAAGGAGGAACTGTGAAACTATGAGGTGAAGGAATAAAGGACTATGGAAAGAGCCACTGTCCTGGAGGCTGGGAGGGGTACTGGGTGGTTCAGGTTGGTTGGATGGAGGGGAAGATTCAGGAACCTAGAACTGGAGTGCAGCCTTATGTTTTGAAGGTAAATTGGTTTAATCATTGACTGCTGGAAGAACCATGTATAGGTGTAAATATGAAGCCGTGGTGGATGGAGGCTCGCTGATATACCACCATTCTATTCACTCTCACTTATTTATTCATTTAGCAGGTGACGTTCATGAGCATATACCAGAGGAGCCCACTTCTCTAGGGTGGGTCAGATAAAGCTTTTTGAACAGGTGACATTAAGCTGAGACTAAAGATGATTAGTAGCAGTAGCATGTGTATGCTCAGTGTGACCCCATGGACTGTAGCCCACCAGGCTCCTCTTTCCATGGGCTTCTCCAGGCAAGAATACTGGAGTGGGTTGCCATTTCCTCCTCCAGGGGATCTTCCCGACCCAGGGACTGAACCTGTGTCTCTTGGGGCTCCTGCATTGGCAGGTGGATTCTTTATCACTGAGCCTCCTGGGATGTTACCATTCCAGGACTTAGAAGGAGACAGAGGGAAAACAGTTCTTTATTCAAAAGTTAAGGAATTAAACAATGTTTATTGAGCACACTACATACTAGACCTTGTTGTAGGTACAGGAGATACAGCAGTGAAGAAAATAGATGAAGACCCTGAACTCTGGGCACTTAATTCAAAGGAGAAAGATGGGCAAGAAACAGATAACACAGATACATGTGTGTCAGATAGCAAAAAGTATAATGTTGAAACATAAAGCAGTTAAGGGATGAGAGTAAGGAGTCCTTGGGGAGGATGACGTCATTTGGTATAAGGTGATTGTGAAAGGCCTCTCAGAAGTGTTATTTGATCAGATATCTCGAGGAAATGAGAGAGTAAACCACGAGGCTATCCTGGAGAAGAGGGTTCCAGGCATAGAACAGCCAGTGCAAAGGTCCTGNTTGGGGCTCCTGCATTGGCAGGTGGATTCTTTATCACTGAGCCTCCTGGGATGTTACCATTCCAGGACTTAGAAGGAGACAGAGGGAAAACAGTTCTTTATTCAAAAGTTAAGGAATTAAACAATGTTTATTGAGCACACTACATACTAGACCTTGTTGTAGGTACAGGAGATACAGCAGTGAAGAAAATAGATGAAGACCCTGAACTCTGGGCACTTAATTCAAAGGAGAAAGATGGGCAAGAAACAGATAACACAGATACATGTGTGTCAGATAGCAAAAAGTATAATGTTGAAACATAAAGCAGTTAAGGGATGAGAGTAAGGAGTCCTTGGGGAGGATGACGTCATTTGGTATAAGGTGATTGTGAAAGGCCTCTCAGAAGTGTTATTTGATCAGATATCTCGAGGAAATGAGAGAGTAAACCACGAGGCTATCCTGGAGAAGAGGGTTCCAGGCATAGAACAGCCAGTGCAAAGGTCCTGAGGTGGGATGTGGAAGGGTATAGAAGAAATATATCTGCAGGAGCAGAGTGAGCAGGGCAAGTGGTAGGAGATGCACGCAGGTAGTAGCAGGGACCAGAGGGTGCATGATCCTAGTGGCCACTACAATGTCTTTGACTTTTATTTGGAATGAGATGGGAGACCAATGAAAGGTTTTGAACAGGTGGGCTGTGGACATGACTGGATGTGCTGAAATATAAAAGATTGCTTTCCTTGCTGATTTGAGAATTTATTATAGAGGATAGAAAGTGTTAGTCACTCATCATGTCTAACTCTTGGCGACCCCAGGGACTGTAGCTCACCAGGTTCTTCTGGCCATGGAATTCTCCAGGCAAGAATACTGGAGTGGGTAGCCATTTCCTTCTCCAGGGGAATATTCCCTACCCAAGGACCGAACCTGGGTCTCCTACATTCCTGGCAGATTCTTTACTGTCTGAACTACCAGGGAAGCCCATAGAGGAGGGAAACAGGGAGCTAATTTGGAGGCTACAGCAATAATCCAGACAAGAAAAGAAGATGGCTTGGGTCATGGGGGTGTCAGAGAAGTTGCTGAGAAGTGATTGTATCCTGGATGTATTTTGAAGGTGAAACCAACTAGACTTGCTGGTATGGAATGTGAGAGAAAGAGAGAAGTCAAAGATGGTTCCAAGACTTCTGACTCATGGAAGAAAGACTATTGCCGTTCAGTGAAGTGAGGAAGGCTATGGGAAGAACAGGTTTTAGGGGGAAATTCAAGTCAACTTTGAACATGTAATTTCAAGATGCCTATTAGACATCTAAGTTGTTGGTTTCTGACCTGTCTGCCCTCCATCTGTGAATCTGGGACAGATGGAAACAGTCAGCACTTCTTAATTGTCTCTGACTCCAGCACTGAAGAGAATATGACACAGAGTGAGAATTAACTTTTGTCCAGTGTTGACTGAATGACTAATGGGAGATGGGACAGGAAAGGAATGTTGGCACCAGAACATAAAGGGCCCTTGAAAGAGAAAGTGAAAGTCGCTCAGTTATGTCCAACTCTTTGAGACCCTATATGGACTGCAGCCTGCCAGACTTCTCTGTCCATGAAATTCTCCAGGCCAGAATACTGGAGTGGGTAGCCATGCCCTTTTCCAGGGGCTCTGCCCAACCAAGGGACTGAATCCAAGTCTCCCACATCATGGGCGGATTCTTTACTGTCTGAGCCACCAGGGAAGGGCCCTTAGGGGTTGGGAAATGAGGAGCCTTTGAGAATCTTCCATCAGCGATGTAATAGGGTCAGTGCTGTCATTTGGGAAGACTGACTTCACAGGTGTCCCATCCTGCTTCCAACTTGCAGGGGGCTGTCACCACCTACTCACTGAAAAGCCACTCTCCCAAAAACTTCCTTTCATTCGCAAATTTTCTGATGTTCCTACAGACAGCCTGATCACTGACTTGTGGCTCTGTAGCTCTTCGGATTTGGTGTTTGGACTGGGATTTCCCTGAATTTGAATGTTGACTTCATTTATTGGAAGTTTATTCTCTCTGCATTCAAGTTCCAGTGGTGTGAATCCAACCCTTAGTACTGGCCACCTCACCAGGCCACTGCTTGGCCTGAGGGGTAGTCTAGACAGCAGTGTGTATAGATAGACAGGACAGGAAGGAGGGAGGCTGCGGAGAACAGGAGGCCATAGCCAAGTATGGGCTGGTGGAAATGACTAGAACAAATACAGACTTCCCTACAAAAGGAAGGAAAGCAGGCACGCTTAGGTTGATTTTGTACCATTTATTTTCAGTATTATACATGGTCGCAAACTTTTATTACCTCAAGACAAATTTTGCACCAAGCATTATTTTAGTTGATTCTTCATGAACTTTACACACCCTTTGCAATTTTTCTTCATACTGACTTTTTTTCCCAGCAGGATTCTCACAGATAATTTTTCACAATCAGCCTTTTTTCTTTTATTTTATATGATGTTATCTTGAATAATAAATAGCCACATGGATTCAAAGAAAGTACATTTTGAAGATAATATTTCATCTTTTTCTAGTTTTGTTAAAAAGCACCCAAATCCAGACCTACAAATTTGTTTAGTATTAAAAATAACTTAGAGATAGTAATTAAAATGACATTAATTAAATTGCTGTAGACTTTTCTCATTTTGCAGGCATCATGGATCAGTCATGTCTGACTCTTTGTGACCCCAAGGACTGTAGCCCTCCAGGCTCCGCTGTCCTTGGAATTTTCTAGGCAAGAATACTGGAGTGGGTTGCCATTTTCTACTGACCCAGGGATCTTCCTGACCCAGGGATCAAACCCACATCTCTTATATCTCTTGAACTGGCAGGTGGATTCTTTACCATTGTGTCTAGGTATTTATTCACTTTTCATCTATGTCAGTTTTTGTATTTATAGTTACTTTAACCCTCATCCTTCCAAGCTCACTTCAACTCTTGGCAGCTGTGACAATCAGCAAAGAAAAAACAAATCTGCTGAAGGTGGGATCAGGGGCATCAGTGTCAAGAAATCCACACAGGTTGATGTTGTTTTCAGTTTAGTTCAGTTGCTCAGTCGTGTCTGACTCTTTGCCACCCCATGAATCGCAGCACGTCAGGCCTCCCTGTCCATCACCAACTCCTGGAGTTCACTCAGACTCATGCCCATCGAGTCAGTGATGCCATCCAGCCCTATCATCCTCTGTTGTCCCCTTCTCCTCCTGCCCCCAATCCCTCCCAGCATCAGAGTCTTTTCCAATGAGTCAACTCTTCGCATGAGGTGGCCAAAGTACTCAAGTTTCAGCTTTAGCATTATTCCTTCCAAAGAAATCCCAGGGCTGATCTCCTTCAGAATGGACTGGTTGGATCTCC
>SJYA01000227.1:146014-247689 GCA_006410615.1 Neotragus moschatus
ATTGATATTTCTCCCAGCAATCTTGATTCCAGCTTGTGCTTCTTCCAGTCCAGCGTTTCTCATGATGTACTCTGCATATAAGTTAAATAAGCAGGATGACAATATACAGCCTTCACGTACTCCTTTTCCTATTTGGAACCAGTCTGTTGTTCCATGTCCAGTTCTAACTGTTGCTTCCTGACCTGCATACAGATTTCTCAAGAGGCAGGTCACGTAGTCTGGTATTCCCATCTCTCTCAGAATTTTCCACAGTTTATTGTGATCCACACAGTCAAAGGCTTTGGCATAGTCAATAAAGCAGAAATAGATGTTTTTATGGAGCTCTCTTGCTTTTTCCATGATCCAGAGGATGTTGGCAATTTGATCTCTGGTTCCTTTGCCTTTTCTAAAACCAGCTTGAACATCAGGAAGTTCACGGTTCACATATTGCTCAAGAAATATTTGTTTGAAGATAGCAAAGATTCTCTCCTACATTTTCTCCTAGATGTTTCATAGTTTAAGTTTTACACTTAGGTCTCTGATCCATTCTGAGGGATTTTTATGGTATTTGCTATGAAGTGTCAATCAAAGTTCAGTTTTGTGCACATTAATGATTGTTCTACTACCATTGTTGAAAAGACTCTTTTTCCATCAATTGACTATTTATATATGAGCATCTATTGCTGGATGCTCTATTCTGTTTAATTGATCTAGTTTTCTATCTTGACATCAATACTTAACTATCCTAGCTTCCTGTAGTTTTATAATGTCTAAAATCAGATTGTTTGAGTCTTTCAACATTGGTTTTCCTTTTTAAAGTTGTTTTGGCTATTCTATATCTTTTACATTTCTGTGTATATTTTTAAATCAGTTGTCAATTTCTACAAGAAACTTTGCTGGGATTTTGATTAAGATTGTGTAAAATCTGTAGATCAATTTGATGATAAGTGATATTTTAACAATAGTGAGCTTAATCTACAATCTAAATTTTAACTAGATCACCCAATTCTTCTTTGCCCCACAGAAAAACATGTTTGTTGTAAGATCTTCATATTCATTCAGTTAATAACTCAGAAACAAATTTCTTAAGTCTTCCTCAAGCCCTAGCACTGTATGCTCTAGGTTGTGACAGAAATGTAAAATATAGATAAGAAGCAGAAACAGACACTAGCAAGTAGTTTAGATTGAAAAAAGCAATCAAACTGAACTGAAACATCAGCCCATGGGTGTGGTTCCAGCCCCTTTCATCTTTGGACAGGCAAACAGGGTCAATGTCACACAACTTTCCAGCAGCAGAACCAAGTCCCCTGAGCCTGGCTCATCAAGAAGATATGATGAATTGTCACTTCAAGTAATGCCAACAGCAAGGGCTCTAGGAATTCAGAGAGGCATCTGCACCCTGTGACTGAGTGAATAAGAGTGGGGCCTTGGGCTGGTCCCTGAGAGGATATGAGACTCCGGGTGGAACATAGACGCAGGGACATCAGGCAATAGGGGAGGGAGGTTCCTCAGGCAGGTCGTCAGATCAGGAAGGTCAGGACCTCAGCCCCATCACTTTATACAGCTCTACACCCTGAAGCCTATATGCAGGTCAGGAAGCAACAGTTAGAACTGGACATGGAACAACAGACTGGTTCCAAATAGGAAAAGGAGTACGTGAAGGCTGTATATTGTCATCCTGCTTATTTAACTTATATGCAGAGTACATTATGAGAAACACTGGACTGGAAGAAACACAAGCTGGAATTAAGATTGCCGGGACAAATATCAGTCACCTCAGATATGCAGATGACACCCCCCTTATGGCAGAAAGTGAAGAAGAACTAAAAAGCCTCTTGATGAACGTGAAAGAAGAGAGTGAAAAAATTGGCTTAAAGCTCAACATTCAGAAAACGAAGATCATGGCATCCAGTCCCATCACTTCATGGGAAATAGATGGGGAAATAGTGGAAACAGTGTCAGACTTTATTTTGGGGGCTCCAAAATCACTGCAGATGGTGACTGCAGCCATGAAATTAAAAGACACTTACTCCTTGGAAGGAAAGTTATGACCAACCTAGATAGCATATTCAAAAGCAGAGACATTACTTTGCCGACTAAGGTCCGTCTAGTCAAGGCTATGGTTTTTCCTGTGGTCATGTATGGATGTGAGAGTTGGACTGTGAAGAAGGCTGAGCACCAAAGAATTGATGCTTTTGAACTGTGGTGTTGGAGAAGATTCTTNAGTGGAAACAGTGTCAGACTTTATTTTGGGGGCTCCAAAATCACTGCAGATGGTGACTGCAGCCATGAAATTAAAAGACACTTACTCCTTGGAAGGAAAGTTATGACCAACCTAGATAGCATATTCAAAAGCAGAGACATTACTTTGCCGACTAAGGTCCGTCTAGTCAAGGCTATGGTTTTTCCTGTGGTCATGTATGGATGTGAGAGTTGGACTGTGAAGAAGGCTGAGCACCAAAGAATTGATGCTTTTGAACTGTGGTGTTGGAGAAGATTCTTGAGAGTCCCTTGGACTGCAAGGAGATCCAACCAGTCCATTCTGAAGGAGATCAGCTCTAGGATTTCTTTGGAAGGAATGATGCTAAAGCTGAAACTCCAGTACTTTGGCGAAGAGTTGACTCATTGGAAAAGACTCTGATGCTGGGAAGGATTGGGGCCAGGAGGAGAAGGGGATGACCGAGGATGAGATGGCTGGATGGCATCACTGACTCGATGGATGTGAGTCTGAGTGAACTCTGGGAGATGGTGATGGACAGGGAGGCCTGGCGTGCTGCGATTCATGGGGTCGCAAAGAGTCAGACACGACTAAGTGACTGAACTGAACTGAAGGAAGATGTGCAACTGAAAAACTGGAGAATATCTGGGTGCATACCCTTGTTCCCCTGGACTGGCAGAAGTGTGCCATTCCCCCTTGTAGAGAATCAGCCTTTCTCCTCCCTGCAAGATTATACAGAAGTCTCAGATAAGACATAGAGTAAGTCCCCTAATATGAACAGGTTCCATTCTAAGAGTGCGTTATATCCAATTTGTTCATAATTCCAACAAAGTCAGCCTAGATACCAAACTAACACAATCAGCTACATCAGTTCAGTTCAGTCGCTCAGTCGTGTCTGACTCTTTGCAACCCCATGAATCACAGCAAGCCAGGCCTCCCTGTCCATCACCAACTCCCAGAGTTCACTCAGACTCATGTCCATCGAGTCAGTGATGCCATCCAGCTATCTCATCCTCTGTCGTCCCCTTATCCTCCTGCCCCCAATCCTTCCCAGCATCAGAGTCTTTTCCAATGAGTCAACTCTCAGCTATATAATACTGTACTATAATAGGTTTATAATACTTTATATATAAATAATACATAAGAAACAAATACACACAAAAAAACCTTAGTACCTTGAAAAGTACAGTACAACAGTTGGCATACAGGGGGCTGGCTTTGAATCAATAAGAGTCACTGTGAAGAAGAGTCACTGACTAGAAAGGGGAGAGGAGGTAGGAGATGATAGAGCTGAAGGATTGTCAGCAATAGGAAATGAAAGGCAAACTGCAATTTCACTCATGCCTGACTGATGGCACAGGTTCTGGTTCCTTGCTGGATTCAATTCGATCTACCCTCTTCAAAAAACAATCCAGTGATATCTGGGTAGTAGCTTTTTTTCTTCATCATAGATGACACAGTAACACTAGATTGCATTCTGAATGGCTGCTGCAATCTTCGTGTACCACTCTAGGTTTGGATCCTGTGTCTTAAAAATTAACAGTGCCTCCTCAAATAAAGAAAATCCCCTTGCCATTTCCTGCAATGTGAATCTCTTTGGTTCTTCAGTTACTTCTTCTTTCTCTTGTCTCTCTAGTCTTGCAATTACTTTCATTTTTGTTTCCATAGTTATCGCTTGGTGCTTCTTAGCAGTACCAGCTACATGACCCCTGCTTTTACACTTGCTTCCAGACATCCTGGGCTTGAAATAAAGATACTGTCCTACTGTACTCTACACAGTATTATACAGTGAAGTAAACAAAGGCACAACTACTTTCAGAGGCTATACATATGCAACAGTGTACTCCAGACACATGAACTAACTTACATGATTGGACATGTGAATGCATGTTCACATCTTTGAAAGTTCTCAACTTGAAGTTTCCATAGGGGACTTACTGTGCAAGACAGTGCTTGCCCTCCTCGGGATACATTCCCATCACCCTTCCCCCAACCCCTTCTTGGATGATAACTAGCATCAGATTACATGGTCTGACTGGGGAAGAGGCACATAAACATATGGATGTGAGCTCGAAATGTGAGGATCTTTGTGCCATGCTTTAACAACTCCAGAGAACATCCATTGCAGAGAAGTTACCAAAGAACCAAGCTGACTGGATGACTTAGCCAGGAGGTATCAGCCAGCTTCTTCCTTGGCACCCCTGTACCTGCACAATGGGCTCATGAATGGAGAAGTCTTGGCAGTAGGAAGGAAGGCTGTGCATGGTCCTAGCAGCATGGGCTCTCTGTCATCAAAACCAGTCTAGCTGCTGCCAGTGTTGACTGCCAGCAGAGACCCATGCTGAGCCCTTGAGGGGAAAATGTGATTTCTTCAGGCCCTCCAAGCTGGAGAGTACAGTGATTCACCATGAGTGGGGTTGAAACCTGTTCCTGTCCTACTCTCTGTGCTTCAGTTTGCAACACTGAGAATAGAACACTGCTTTGACTGAGAGACTCATTCTGGCAAAAGAGGAACAGCCATGGACGTGTGACCACAGGACCAGCCTACTGAGCATACCACGTGTTCAGATGCTGCTGACCTGATAGAGCCTCTTGAAGGCACCTGTGAGCAGCAGTTTGAACATGAGACTGAGAGGTTGGTGTGCTAACCTCAGGATGCAGTATATACCTTAAGCCAATGGCCACTTTATGGCACCAGGACCCCAGGAGGCAGAACATATGGATATGGGAGCCAAGAGGTTGAGTGAGTTGTGACCTTATTCATCGTCACACCCAAAGTGACCCACATGGGGAATTGTCCTCCCGTTCCTCCTACTCAGCCTCGGTGGGTCTGAAGGTCTTGATTCCCACGGGGGGCATTTCCACCAGTGGACATACTAAGAGTCCTAGTTAAATCTATGTTTGCTGCCGGCTGCTGAAGTTGTCCTTAGGTTGTACCCTTAAGTCATTATCTCCCTCCCACTCATTCTACATCCCTTTCCCTCTCACCTGGCACTTCGCTGGTGGTATACATGGTGGGTGTCCCAGACACTTGTCTGGCTTTTGTCCGTTTACTTGCCCATTTACAGTGACAGTGGGGCAGGGAAGTACTGATACATGTCCTTGTGGATGACAGGCGCACCAGATGTGTTCCCCTCTGCCTCTGTTAGGTAGCAGGCTGACCGCCTCCTGATGATCAAGATCAAGGACTTCCTGGAGCGTGACAACTCTTTCCTATGTCTGGTGGGCTTTCTATTTTATTCTTATGAGAAAACTCTCACTAAATCTCTGATTAAATGGGCAAGGCTTCAGCTAAGCCCAACTAAACACCTCAGAGGGCAGCTGGTTGCTGAGCTAGGTGAGAGTTTCCCAACTGTGAAGTTTCTTTGACTCCAGCTCTTAGCAGCCCTAAAAGTCTAAGGCAGCAGGATCAGGCTGCTCTAGAAACTGGCAGGAATTCTGACAACAAAATTTGTTGTTGTTCAGTCACTCAGTCGTGTCGAACTCTTTGCAACTCCATGGACTGCAGCATGCCAGGCTTTCTTGTCCTTCACTGTCTCTTGGAGTTTGCTCAAACTCATGTCCACAGCAATATATGCACTAAAAAAAAATAATAATAAAGAGTACTGTGAAAATATGTGGGAGCTGAAAGCAACTGAATGCTTCTGAGTGATTCCCTTCCTCTTGGCCAGAGTTCAGTTAGTTCAGTCGCTCAGTCATGTCTGACTGAGGCCCCATGGACTGCAGCACACCAGGCTTCCCTGTCCATTACCAACTCCCAGAGCCTACTCAAACTCATGTCCATCGAGTCGGTGATGCCATCCAACCATCTCATCCTCTGTCATCCCCTTCTCCTCTTGCCTTCAATCTTTCCCAGCACCAGGGCCTTTTCCAATGAGTCAGTTCTTTGCATCAGATGGCCAAAGTATTGCAGCTTCAGCTTCAGCATCAGTCTTTTCAATGAATATTCAGGACTGATTTCCTTCAGGATTGACTGATTGGATCTCCTTGCAGTCCAAGGGACTCTCAAGAGTCTTCTCCAATACCACAGTTCAAAAGCATCAATTCTTCAGCACTCAGCTTTCTTCACAGACCAACTCTCACATCCATACATGACTACTGGAAAAACCATAGCTTTGACTTGATGAACCTTAGTTGACAAAGTAATATTTCTGCTTTTTACTATGTTGTCTAGGTTTTCATAGCTTTTCTTCCAAGGAGCAAGCATCTTTTAATTTCATGGCTGCAGTCACCATCTGCAATGATTTTGGAGCCCAAGAAAATTAAGTCTGTCACTGTTTCATTGTTTCCCTATCTATTTGCCATGAAGTGCTGGCACCAGATGCCATGGTCTTAATTTTTTGAATCTTGAGCTTTAACCCAGCATTTTTTTTTTAACCTAGCTTTTTCACTCTTCTCTTTCACTTTCATCAAGAGACTCTTCAGTTCCTCTTCACTTTCTGCCATAAGGTTGGTGTCATCTGCATATCTGACGTTATTGATATTTCTCCCAGCAATCTTGATTCCAGTTTGTGCTTCCTCCAGTGTGGCATTTCACATTGATGTACTCTGCATATAAATTAAATAAGCAAGGTGACAATATACAACCTAGACATACTCATTTCTCAGTTTGGAACCAGTTCATTGTTCCATGTCCCGTTCTAACTGTTGTTTCTTGACCTGCATACAGATTTCTCAGGAGGTAGGTAAGGTGGTCTGGTATTCCCATCTCTTTAAGAATTTCCACATTTTGTTGTGATCCACACAGTCAAAGACTTTTGTATAGTCAATAAAGCAGAAGCAGAAGTAGATGTTTTTCTGGAATTCTCTTGCTTTTTCTATGATTCAAAAGATGTTGACAATTTGATCTCTGGTTCCTCTGCCTTTTCTAAATCTACCTTGAACGTCTGGAAGTTCTCAATTCACATGCTGTTGAAGTCTTGCATGGAGAATTTTGAGCATTACTTTGCTAGTGTGTGAGATGAGGGCAATTTTGCAGTATATTGAACATTCTTTGGCATTGCCTTTGTTTGAGATTCAATGAAAACCTGGCCAGAGACAGGTATGCAAAGGAAATGGATGCTTCAGATAGAGACCACATTGTAGATGTCCAAGTTTATACTCTGGGGCACCAAGCAAAAGATCTTAATCCAACCTAGTACTGGTGCAAGCACCATGGATATCTCACCTGTCATGAACTCTGGAGAGCTATTGGGATGAACTGGGCAGAACAAGACCCCACTGGTTGACTCCTAGAAGGCAGAGAAAGAACACATTATCAACACTGCACACAGTTAGGGGTCCCAGCAGTGAGGACAAACAGACTTCAGCTCCTTCTCTTTGTATGAATTATTTAACTTATCTGTGCTTACATTGTTCTCATCAATTATGTTACAAAATGGAAATGATACTGTATGGTCTTGTGAGAATTAGATGAAGTTCTTAGGCTGGTGCCTAGATTTCTGTTAGCATATTGAATAGCAATTAGTTACCTATGTTTGTTCCTTCAGGGAAGGGAAGGAATGCTCAGGGGCTTACGTATTGCTTTAAGGTAGCTCTCTACTCCCCAAATGGCAATCCACTCCAGTACTATTGCCTGGAAAATCCCATGAACAGAGGAGCCTGGTAGGCTACAGTCCATGGGGTCGCAGAGAGTCAGACACAACTGAGCGACTTCACTTCACTACTCCCCAGCTCCAAAGTGAAAATGATATACTTTAACTTATATGATAGAGATAGTTAAAGGAATAGAGGAATAAAGGAAACTCCATTAAAAAAAAAGAAAGTTTACCCCTTTGGGGTCCATAGAGTAAGAGCCACCCCTGACTAGCAGGATCTACAGTTGTCCCTTTATGCCACCTAGTGGACAGCAAGGGGAAAGCCCTAATTTTATCTTCAAAGTCTACAGTTAACCAAAAACATGTATTCTTTTTTTTCACTTTTTATTTTGTATTGGGGTGAAATTAATGGGCTTCCCAGGTGGCGCTAGTGGTAAAGAACCTGCCTGCCAATGCGGGAGACATAAGAGACAAGGGTTTGATCCCTGGTCGGGAAGATCCCCTGGAGGAGGGTCCACTCCAGTATTCTTGCCTGGAGAATCCATCCCATGGACAGGGGACCCTGGAGGGCTATAGTCCATAGGGTCGCAAAAAGTTGGACATGACTGAACTGACTTAGGATGTGTGCATAGCCGATTAACAGTGTTGTGATAGTTCCAGATGAACAGTGAAGGGACTCAGCCATACATATACATGTATCTGAAGAGGACAGTTTAAACTCACTAATGGGCTCACTTGTTAGTAAATTTCATTTTTTATGCAAAATAAAAGATCAGAATTTTTAAAACTAGGTACTAAAACTAAACTCCCTAGATATTTTAGGATTTATGTGGCATGTGCTATAAAGCTCATTCACTGAAGGAAAAGAAAATACACCCATCCTTATCAGCATGAATTTTCATGACCCACCTTTTCTTTTCTTACTGTCCTTCTCCACCAACACTCTTTATGCTCATTCTGTACGTGGACTGAGAGTATCCCAGACTAGGGGTTAAACCTTCCCAACACACTACTGTACCTGGGCTGGTACCTGGGTCATTCTGTTCATTTTCCAAGAATACAACTATCACTTGAAATTTTGCTGTACTCAAACTAAATATTTGTCAAGGGTCTGTGCGTTCAGTTTGGTTTTTCTTCTGTGTGTGTGTGTGTGTCTGTATGTGTGCTCCTGCACACACGCACACTGCTTCCTGTTAAAGCCCCTTTTTAACCTTTATAATGTTTCCTGTCTCAGATGTTTATGAAGATGAAGAC
Source organism: Neotragus moschatus (assembly GCA_006410615.1). NCBI lineage: Eukaryota > Metazoa > Chordata > Mammalia > Artiodactyla > Bovidae > Neotragus > Neotragus moschatus. Next base: position 155,003 of record SJYA01000227.1, read on the forward strand.
AATGGCAGACAAATATCCCCAAAACGTGAGTAATAATAGCACACTGGAGTGCCCAGAGCAGTTTGGAGACATTCTCTGTAGTATTATTGTAATTACTATTAACAGTAATCATAATAAGTGTTATTTATTAAATTCCACGTTACTTTATAAACATTTTTGCTAATTCTTACATCAATACTGCAAAATAAATATAATTATTTTAGAAACAAGGAAACTGATGCTTAGAGAGGTTAAGTGGCTTACCCAAGATCAAACAGCCAGTGAATGAGGGGCAAAATCAAAACTACACACAGGTCTGACTGCCTCCAAAGCCCTTGCTCTCACCCCAGGCGATGGGCTCTCATCCATTCGCTGAGGTGCCTGTGACCTGCCCAACAGATTCTGGGGTCCCCTCAGTGCTGCCACCTGAGTACTAAGACTTAGTACCCAAGACTCTTAGTGCCACAGAGTCCATGGCCAGTGAATCCAGGAGAAAGGGATTAAATATGGAAATGACAAAGATATAGTAAAAGATTGCCCATGAGCTGCACCTTCCTCCCCTGCACAACTAGGGACTTTGACTGAGGGATATTCTCCAAGGCTTCCAGGTTCTAAGCATTCTGGGTTCCTTCCAGGAGATACAGGGGAGGCTGGGTGAATAGGGTGTGGTTCCTACTGTCAGAGCCCAGGGCCCACAAGAAAGAAATGTGAGGGCTCACCCAGAGCAGATGCAGTTTGCCTCAGAAGAAATTCTCCCTCCAAAGGAATTGTGAGGAGAATGTGGGTAACAGAAGCCTCCTGCCTGCACCCATCCTGCAGGGCCAGCAGCAGAGAGGGCCCAGCACCAGATCATGTCACCCCAGGAGCTGCTTATCCTGAGAAATGGCTCGAACTTGTCCTCAAGGCTTTTAGTTCTCATATTTCCTTCCAGCCCACTGTCACCTCAGGCTGGCTGCCCATGTTCTATGGCTGATGAGGCTTCGGGGCCCAGGCTCATCCCCAGCAGGTACCTCTGGGATCCCTCTAGGGTCCCTGGCACCTGGCATTGTCTGGGTCACTCAGACCTCAGCCCCTCGAGACAGCTCTTCAGGTTACACAGGGGTGGTCAAGGGCACAGCTGCTCCGCTTCTCCCTAATAACCTTCCAGCAAGACTACCATCCTTCTGTCCTCACTGTCTGCCCCTGGTCTAGGCACCCAGACTGGATGATTGCCCTAAAGAGGCATCTCTGGGGGTTCCTGTGAATGCCCCAAAGTCACATCAGGAGAAGGGCAGTGGGAGGCACCTTGCAGAGCCAGGCTCTCCTCTGCTCTCCCCACCACCTCCCAGGAGCCAGAATTAAACCAGGCTGTGCCCTTGCATCGGGCCGGGTTTCTGGAGGCTGCCCCGCTGCTCCCCGTGTTGCTAGCACAGCCCCCACTGCCCTGCTCTGGGAAGAACCCCAGGCCCCAGAACACAGTTTGGGTGGCCTCTGGACTGTAGGCTGGGAGCTCCCACTTGCTGGCTGCCTGCTCCCAGAGGTGCTGTGCCCCACCCCACCCCATCCCAACTGCAGGCTCCTTCCACTCCCTCTCCTCTGCCAGTCAGTCTTCTGCCCAGAAGGCCCTCCTCCATGGGCCTAGCCCCAATGCCCTCCCCCTGAATTCTCACCTGAACTAAAAACTCTTTCCTGCCCTCAGATTCCTGAGGGATCTGGAACTTAGCTGATGTTCAACCCAGGACTCCCTCAGGTGGGCTCATTCTGCAGATGCTCACCTCCCTAAGCTGCCTTGGCAGCACTGTGGGGACAGGGATCATGTCTTTTAGAGCATAGGGGAAAGAGTAGGAATGTGAAGGAAATTCCCTGGCAGTCCAGTGGTTGGGACTCTGAGCTCTCACTGCCCAGGAGCTGGGTTCAATCCCTGTTTGGGGGCCTAAGATTTCACAAGCCAAGCTGTGTGATTTTTTTAAAAAAATTTAAAAATGTGTAGATTCCAGCTGCAGTGTTTACCTGATATCTCAATTGGTAAAGAATCCACCTGCAATGCAGGAGACCGGGGTTCTATCTCTGGGTTGGGAAGATCCCCTGCAGAAGGGAAAGGCTACTCACTTCAGTATCCTGGCCTGGAGAATTCTATGGACTGTATAGTCCATGGGGGGTAAAGAATTGGACGTGACCTTCACTCCCTTTCAGGCAGTGTTTACAGGCCAAGGGAATTTATTCAACCTGGTAGTTAATCTCTCTTATCTCAGTTTCTCATCTGTAAAATGGGGCTAAAGTCCATACAGTTGTGTGAGGCTTCACTTCTGGTAAATGCCTGACATCCCAGCAGACACAGCAGGCTCAATATTTGGTGGGAGTGGCTGTTCCCCACAGGGTCTTTAATAGGCCTGGCAGGACAGGTGCACAGTGGTGCTGCTAACTGGTAAATGAATCTCATTGGAGAGAGAGGCAGGATGTACTTACTGTCCCTCTCATTTTCCCTCGGGGAGAGCAGTGACATTTGGCAGAGGCTGCCAAGGAGATGGGAAACAAGCAGTTATCAGGGGAGAGAAGGAGGTAAGGATGAGAGGAGGGTGGGAAGGAGCGAAGGCAAGAAGGTCCTCAAGACAAAAAGACAATGACTTTTCTTGGCGGACAGAGAGGTAGGGCTATGAGTACCATGTGGACACGTTTTCTCAGTCACAGTTAGGGAATTTTGAGCTGGAACAGGTACCCCTCCTCCTGGCCCAGGGGATGTAGTCCTGTCCCGGGAGAGGAGGGGGAGATGGGGAGAATGGGTTTCTGTGCTGCCCATTCCATCCTGCCCTTGGGCTGCGGGGGGAGGGGGGGGGCGGGATGTCCTCCCACGCCCTCCCCCACAGCAGGCCGAATTCTTCACTTTCCCTCCCTAAGGTTGCTCAAGCAGGGAGTTTATCTCCATGGAAACCTCTGTCAATTGTGAAGGTGCAGAAGATTTGGAAAAGGAGAACAGTGTCCTGAGTGTAATTTATTTCCTTCTTACTTCCTTCGTATTCTCCCTCACTCCTGTTCATCAGCTTCTACTGCCTGTTCTTCCTCTCCCCTTTCCCTTTCATCCTGCTTTCACGATTCTCACCCATAAGGACTTGGCTTAGTCAAGGAAGCTGAGGTCACTGGATCTGCAAGGTGGCTCCCACACCACTACCCACCCCCTACCCCCACCCCCAGCCCAGCATGCGCCGCATCACCGGCTCCTTAGCGATGCGCTGGTTTCGGGCCAGAATTAGGGGCTCTTGCTGTGGGACCTGAGTGGCCCCGTGGGAGAGTTGGGGTGGCCCTGCCCTGCCAGCGGGAATCGCCATGTGGATCTGATCCACCGCCCCAACACTGCATCACTGCCCCTTCCCTTGCAGCTCTCAGGACTTTTCCAGTTGGACGATAGTTACGAGACCTCCAAGTCTGGTCGGGAGAAGGAAGAAAGCATCCAGGGACAGAAAGAGGGCTGCCTAAAGGAAGACACGTGAGTGGAACGTGGAAAGAAAAGTAAGCCAATTTGTTAGCAGTTGCTCCTCTGACTTTCTTCTTGGAATTTCAGGGCCACGAACAAAACTGAGGAGAGCCTTGGGATGTCTACTGGCTTGCTCGCCCCTGCGGGGAAGGCCAGTTTCCCCCGAATAGAGGCAGTGCGGGCGCAAGAAGGGAACCTGAGGCCACCCTCCGCAGAGAACTGATACTCGTTCCATATATACAAACCCGCCGATTGTATTCCGGGAGCCGCTTCTGTGGGCGCGGAGCAGAAGCAGCAAAGGGATCTCACAGCCCACAGATCCGCTGTCTTGCGCGGAGGCGACTGGACCATCTTCCCGGAGCCTGAGGACTGTCCACATCTGCGCGGGGAGCCTCAGGCTGTTCCATGAGCGGCCGCGCGAGCGCAGGGACTCGGAGCAGACCCCTTGAAGAACCTGCAGATGCCGACACGCGCCCGCGGTGAGACAGGGCGCGAAGTCTGTGGAAAACCTTGCGCCCCTCTAGACGCGCCTAGAGTGCGGACTCCGCGAAGAACCTCTAGCTGCTCCACATGTGCGCCTACGGAGGTTAGGGATCCAGTCCTGGAGAGCTGAGTCCAAGGTTTCTGAATGTTGGCACTTTTGACTTTGGGGTAACTGCTGTGGAGGCTCTCTTGGGCATTGTAGAATGTTTAGGGGCATCTCTGCCCTCTATCCCCTAGATGCCAGAGACACCTCCCACCCGCTCACCGAAATTAAGACAATCAAAAAAATGCCTTCAGACATTGCCAAATTTCTGCTGGGGCGGGAGTGGAGAGCTAGGTTGAGAACCTCTGATAGGAGCCGCTCAAACTCCACAGGGCAGCCCTGCGCTCCTCTCCCTGAATCCCTGCAAGAATATTAACTGTGATATTTCTGTTACTTTGTTCCAGGGTTGTTTCCTCTTAGTGAGGGCTGGCTACAAGTTAACTTCTGAGATATTTACGTTTAGATTTATTAGTTTTGAAGTTAGCTTCATTTATTTTCAGTATTTATTTTTAGTTTTATTACTTAATATTCATTTTTGTTTTTAGTTTTATCTTTATTTAATCTCATAGCTTTAAAGCTACCTGTTTATAACTCTTTGGTCTTACTTAGTTTTTGATTTATTTTCAGTTACTCATTTACAGTTACTTTGTTTTATGTATTTCCAAATTAGTTATCTTTAGAATTATTTATTTTTAATTATCTATCTTTGCAGTTGTTAATATCTGAGTTATTTTCATGTTTATTTTATTTTTAATTGTTGCAATTTGGGGATTATTTATTTTTACAGCTACTTATTTGAATAGTAAATATCCACTGGAAGTTTTTTAATTGCTTTATTTATTTTCAGAATAAAATGCCTGTCGTTATTTTAGGGCTTTCCCCCTAGATATTTAGTTTTAGAGTTACCTATATTCACAGTAATTTATTTTCATTTATTTTAGAGTCTGGGTTATTTTTACATTCATTTGTTTGGGGGTTTTTAGTTATTAATATGTGGTTTTAAACTATTTTCAATTGTTTCATCTTAAGCATTATATTTTGAGTTTCTTACTTTCAGAACTTTTGAGATATTTAGTTTTTGAATTATTTTCAGAGTTACTTAGTCATTTCTTTTCAGTCATGTCTTTGTCATTCAAGTTTTTTTCTATTTTGTATTTTTCATTACTTTATTTTCAGTTTTATTTACAGAATTATTTAGTATTTATTTAGAATTATTTAATCCATCAGTCAGGATCCACTCAAGAGAAACACTATATTAGTTATTTTAACAGAAAAAATTTAAGGAAGTACTATCCAGGTACTGAAAATTTCAATGGGGGGGGGGGAGTGATAATCAGATATCATGAAGATTTTAACTTCTCCGCCGGCATCAGGAAAGACCAAGGAGTTATGAAGATGAGTGAGAGGTTCCTGGGTCCAGTTGGGGGGAGTCAGATGTGGAAACAGATGATCACCACACTGTGGTGACACACAACTCTGCCACTATGTGATGAGGCCGGTTATGGCGGTGTTCAGAAGATGGTAAACTACAGCTACTGCAACTGAAATGCAATTTTGAAATTTTTAGACTTCTTAAAAACCAGAAAAATAATAAAGGCTGAATCTTCTGTAAGTGAAATTTGTGTCATCTTTGTATTTGGGTAAATGAAAAGAACCAAAACCTTCAGGTAAATCCTTCAGCTTCCTTTTATGAATACTAGTTGCTCAATACCCACTCCAGTGTTCTTGCCTGGAGAATCCCAGGGATGGGGGAGCCTGGTGGGCTGCCGTCTATGGGTGGGGTCGCAGGAAGTCGGACACCACTGAAGTGACAGCAGCAGCAGCAAGTTGCTCAATTCATCATATCCCCTGTTGCCCACTAGAGGGCTTCATTTCAGCAGTTTGCTTAGGAATGGGAATTCTGTAGCCCCAGTGAAAGTGTTCTGGTATAGGAACTGTTAAATCTGGCCAGAGTCCGTGTCCACAGTAAAGAACAACCATGCATTATGAAATTATTAGAAAAGTTAGAGATATTAGACGCTTACTCATTGGAAGAAAAGTTATGACCAACCTAGATAGCATATTCAAAAGCAGAGACATTATTTTGCCGACTAAAGTCCATCTAGTCAAGGCTATGGTTTTTCCAGTAGTCATTTATGGATGTGAGAGTTGGACTGTGAAGAGGGCTGAGTGCTGAAGAACTGATGCTTTTGAACTGTGGTGTTGGAGAAGACTCTTGAGAGTCCCTTGGACTGCAAGGAGATCCAACCAGTCCATTCCGAAGGAGATCAGTCCTGGGATTTCTTTGGAAGGAATGATGCTAAAGCTGAAGCTCCAGTACTTTGGACACCTCATGCGAAGAGTTGACTCATTGGAAAAGACTCTGATGCTGGGAGGGATTGGGGGCAGGAGGAGAAGGGGACGACAGAGGATGAGATGGCTGGATGGCATCACTGACTCACTGAGTGAACTCCGGGAGCTGGTGATGGACAGGGAGGCCTGGCGTGCTGCGATTCATGGGGTCGCAAAGAGTTGGACACAACTGAGTGAACCGAACTGAACTGAACTGAAACCAGCATTTCCCAGAGTATATTTTGCAAAATAGGCAGAAGAATGTAAGAGTTCAATGAGTTAATCCTACAATGAAAAACAATTATCTAAAAATAAATAAACTTTACAAGTAGTACATATTACTGTCTTGGTTGATCCCAGCTAGTAAATTAAAGGAGCTGAGAATCCTTTCATGAAGAAAGTCTGTATATTTTTGTTAAACTCATGATTTCCCAAACTTATTTGATCACAGAACCCTTTACTTTGTTAAATATAACATCCAATGTGTATTAGTAAAAGGAAAGACTCTGCTATAACAAAGAGATACAACAATATAGTGACTAAAGAATATTTCTGTCTGTGAAACAGCCTGAGTTGAGCTTGCAGTCTACTCTGCTTCACATGGTCATGTAGTGTCCCAGGTTCCTCCTTTCTGGTTTTCTACCATCCGCTAGAGCGTTGTCTTTGTCTACACAGTCAAAAGCAAATTTCAGGAATGTCCAGCTTCCATCTTGCAGGAAGGAAAAGAACTTGGGAGATATGTATATGCAATGTTTTAAGGCCCAGCCTGCAAGTAGCACACAAAATATTTTCTTATATTCCCTTAGTGAAAGCTATGTTGAATGGCTGCACCAAACTCTAAGAGGTGTTGAGAAGCCACTGCCTCATTCAGTTGAGTTCAGTTCAGTCGCTCAGTCATGTCTGACTCTTTGCAACCCCATGAATCGCAGCACCCCAGGCCTCCCTGTCTATCACCATCTCCCGGAGTTCACTCAGACTCACGTTCATTGAGTCCATGATGCCATCCACCCATCTCATCCTGTCATCCCCTTCTCCTCCTGCCCNGATCTCTTCAAGAAAATTAGAGACACCAAGGGAACATTTCATGCAAAGATGGGCTCGATAAAGGACAGATGTTGCTTTAGCTAAGGGTTAAGTCAGAGTTCCCAGACTGCTGAGCCTGTTTTCCATGAGAAGTTTATTAAAGCCATAGACATTGGGCTCCACCTTCAGAGATCTTGATTTAGACAGTCTGGGGAGGCCTGGGAATGTGTATTTTTTAAAACACTTATTTTATTGACATATAGTTGATTTACAGTGTTGTGTTAATTTCTGTTGTATAGAAAAGAGATTCACTAATACACATATAAGTTGCTATTGTTGTGCTCAGTCGAGTCTGACACTCTGCGACCCCATGGACTGTAGCCTGCCAAGCTCCTCTGTCCATGGAACTTCCCAGGCAGGAATCCTGGAGCGGGTTGCCATTTCCTACTCTAGGCAATCTTCCCAACCCAGGTATAGAAGCCATGTCTCTTGTGTCTCCTACGCTGGCAGGAAGATTCTTTACCACTGCACCATCTGGGAAGCCTTATATGTGTATATATATATATATTTTTTTCATTTTTAAAATTCTGGTTTATTATAGGATATTGAATATAATTCCCTATATATATGTGCTGTACAGTAGGATCTGGTTGTTCATTCTGTATATTACAGTTTGTATCTTCGAATCCCAAATTCCCAGTCTATTCCTCCCCCCCACCCCGCCTCTGCCTTGGCAACCACAGGTTTGTTTACTATGTCTGTGAATCTATTTTTGTTTCATAGATAAGTTCATTTGTGTCATAGTTTAGCTTCCACATATAAGTGACATTATAATGGAATTTGTCTTTCTCTTCCTGATTTATTTCACTTAGTATGACAATCTCTAGGTCCATCCACGTGGCTGCAAATGATACTTTTTTCTTTCTTTTTAATGGTTGAACAGTATTCTGTTGTGTATGGGTATCACATCTTCATCATTTCTCTGTTGATGGACATTTAGGTTGTTTCCATGTCTTGGCTGTTGTGACTAGTGTTGCTATGAGCACTGGGATGCTCGTATATTTTTGAATTAGTTTTGTCTGAATATATGCCCAGAAGTTGGGCTGTGGGATCATATGGCAGTTTTTTTCAGTTTTTCAAGGCCCTGAATATTGTTTTCCATAATGACTGCACTAGTTTATGGGAATGTGTATTTTAATTATTAATTAATTATTAATCTCCATGTAATTATTCAGCATCCCTGTGTTTGAGAACCAAAACTGTGTTTTTCTTTTGAATCAGACTGGGTTGGATTTCAACTCTTTCAATTCTTCTCTTCCTATGGGTGATATTAATTGCCCTCATCTGGCCCTGGTTTTTATCTATGGGCTTAGCTTATGTATGTGCGAGAGTGTGTGTGTGTGTGTGTGTGTGTGTGTGTGTGTGTGTCTAGGACAAATATTAGCTTAAACAGAAGAGATTTAAGTCCAAGTGATATATTTTGATAAATATATTGCATATATTTAACAACAGGCAGATGGTGGTAGCCAGCAGTGGGTGCTGTGGTTCTAACAGATGGCCACACAGGGACAACTGCAGGGAAAGGCTGATGGGAAATCATGATTTAGGGAAGGGAAAACAGACAGATGCCCATTATCTGTCCACTGGGAGGCTAGTTCTGCCCATGTGGAAAGGATGGAGCATTGGAGATGGGACCAATGGACTACTGAATTAGAGGCTGGGAGGAAGGGTTTAGGTGCGTGTAGTTGGTTGGAAAGGAAAAGAAGGCATTGATTGAGGGAGAGAGGCATAGCAAAAAATAGTTAATTACTAACCAGAATGGTATTATTTCAATGTATTAATCAGAGTATTCCAACCACATTTCCACCTAGTACTTAAAGATCTTCATCCTAATTTCCTGGGATGAGAAATGCTGGGCTAGATGAAGCACAAGCTGGAATCAAGATTGCTGAGAGAAATATCAATAACCTCAGATATGCAGATGACACCACCCTTATGGCAGAAAGCAAAGAAGAACTAAAGCGCCTCTTTAGTTCTTGGTGAAAGTGAAAGAGGAGAGTGAAAAAGTTGGCTTAAAGCTCAACATTCAGAAAACAAAGATCATGGCATCTGGTCCCATCAGTTCATGGCAAGTAGATGGGGAAAAAGTGGAAACAGTGACAGACTTTATTTTGGGGGGGCTCTAAAATCACTGCAGATGGTGACTGCAGCCATGAAATTAAAAGACACTCCTTGGAAGGAAAGTTATGACCAACCTATACAGCATATTAAAAAGCAGAGACATTACTTTACCAACAAAGATCCGTCTAGTCAAGGCTATGGTTTTTCCAGTGGTCATGTATGGATGTGAGTGCAGAAAGAAAGCTGAGTGCAGAATTGATGCTTTTGAACTGTGGTGTTGAAGACTCTTGAGAGTCCCTTGGACTTCAAGGAGATCCAACCAGTTCATCTAAAGGAAATCAGTCCTGACTATTCATTGAAAGGACTGATGCTGAAGCTGAAACTCCAATACTTTTGTCATCTGATGCGAAGAACTGACTCATTGGAAAAGACCCTGATGCTGGGATAGATTGAAGGCGGGAGGAGAAGGGGATGACAGAGGATGAGATGGTTGGATGGCATCACTGACTCAATGGACATGAGTTTGAGTAAACTCTTGGAGTTGGTGATGGACAAGCCTGGTGTGCTGCAGCCCCTGAGGTTGCAAAGAGTCNATCATGGCATCTGGTCCCATCAGTTCATGGCAAGTAGATGGGGAAAAAGTGGAAACAGTGACAGACTTTATTTTGGGGGGGCTCTAAAATCACTGCAGATGGTGACTGCAGCCATGAAATTAAAAGACACTCCTTGGAAGGAAAGTTATGACCAACCTATACAGCATATTAAAAAGCAGAGACATTACTTTACCAACAAAGATCCGTCTAGTCAAGGCTATGGTTTTTCCAGTGGTCATGTATGGATGTGAGTGCAGAAAGAAAGCTGAGTGCAGAATTGATGCTTTTGAACTGTGGTGTTGAAGACTCTTGAGAGTCCCTTGGACTTCAAGGAGATCCAACCAGTTCATCTAAAGGAAATCAGTCCTGACTATTCATTGAAAGGACTGATGCTGAAGCTGAAACTCCAATACTTTTGTCATCTGATGCGAAGAACTGACTCATTGGAAAAGACCCTGATGCTGGGATAGATTGAAGGCGGGAGGAGAAGGGGATGACAGAGGATGAGATGGTTGGATGGCATCACTGACTCAATGGACATGAGTTTGAGTAAACTCTTGGAGTTGGTGATGGACAAGCCTGGTGTGCTGCAGCCCCTGAGGTTGCAAAGAGTCAGACACAACTGAGCTACTGAGCTGACTGACTAATAAATCTCCCTTGTTCCTGGGTTTACCTGGTGGCTCAGATGGTATCAGATGGTAAAGAATCTGCCTTCAATATGGGAGATACAGGTTCAATCCCTTGGTTGAGAAGATCCCCTGGAGAAGAAAATGGCAACCCATTCCAGTATTCTTGCCTGGAGAATTCCATGGACAGAAGAGCCTGGTGGGCTACAGTCCATGGGGTTGCAAAGAGTTGGACACGACTGAGAGTAATGCTTTCACACTTCTCTTTCTGTGAAGTGTTAACTGTTAACTGTCCTGTCCCTTATTTTATGCCCTCATTCTGAAACCTTGGTTTTCATGTTTATATCCTTGCTTAATAACCTTATCTTGTTGGGAGCGGAAGTTAGATGATTGTTCTTCTTTTCCAATTTCATTTGTTTAATAGTCCATCTTTTTTCTCCATGGACTTGAAAAAATAGCTAGTATCTATAATGCCATTTATGGACATTATTATATGCCAACAGCATTTAAAGCTTTTAATATGTATTAACTTATTCAATGCTCATAAAACCCCTTGGGGACACATAGTGTTATTATTCCCATTTTACCAATTAGAAGTCAAGGCAGAGATAAGATAAATAGCTCATTCAAGAAGTGGATGTGGAATCCACGCTATTAATATTAATCAGTACACTTTTTCAGCCACCAATAACATATTGAATGATACCCTTTAAAGGCCATATACTTTTGTTGCTAAAATCTCCAGTAGCTACCCATTATTCTTAGTATAAAAGGCAAGTGAGTATTTTTATTTTGGCCTATAAAGCATGTTAAGATGTGGCCTCTGCCTACATCTGAAGCTTTAATTGGAACTATTTGCCAGTTCAATAATTTGAACTATTTACCAGGAAAATTGTATAGATTTTCCTTTGGTTCTTTCCTGCCCCAGGACCTTTGCACAAACTCCCTCTCATCTCAGAATATTTACCCATCCACTCTTAGTAGATTGACTTTTCCTCAGAGAGATGCTCTTTGACTAGTCTGACTAGAGGAGTTTGCTTTCTGTTCTCTGCACAACTCCTTATGTGTGTGCCTATCAAAGCACTTATCATAAATTATAAGTGCTTCGTTTAACTATTTGCACTTTGTCTAAATTCCCCAAAATGTATGTTTCATGAGTATAGAGACCATTATGTAGCTTGTTCCTTATCCTAATATCCCCAATATTAAGCACAGTGGGGGACACAATTTAGATACTCAGTAAATATTTGTGGAACAAATGAATGAAAACTACTGCAAATAGGGACATGTAGAAGTCAATATAAAACAAAAATACACAGCATGATATTAAAGTGAATTATCAACTTACATCAACAAATATTTACGGCAGCTTTCCACAAAACTGGCCCTTTCTGTCTCTGTGATTTTCTTTGAACATCTCCTTCAGAGATTCTTTGACATGTTATATTATGTTGTTGTTTTGAATTTGTGTATTTTTCTTCCTTTATCAAAATGTAAAGTTGTGAAGACAGAGGCTGAATTAAGGTGCTTTTGTGTTCCCTTGACTCAGCCCACTGACTGTCATGTAATAATAAAAAATGTTAAAAAGTAAAAATATTTTTTATTGAAAAGATTATATGAGGGGGAGATACAAAAACCTGTAATTCAAGATTTCTGAATTAAAATTGTTGATTTATTATAAAAGAGACAAGAGGACACAGTAAACATGCCTTAGAAGCAACATAACATTCGAGATATAAAAAAGAACTCAGGGTAACAGCATAGTCATGTTCCTAGACCATCTGTGACTAATTACAAATACTGAGTTGCTGGGATATACAGAAATTTGTTAGATCTTTTCAGTTTGGGAAGTCAGAAAGAATTCCATAAAGAAATGAGGATTTAAATTTATCCTTGGGGGATGCTAGGGTTTGGATAATGTCAATAGAATCTACCGTTAGCTGTTTACCACTAATGAGGTCTGTTTCTGTCATGTATTGACTTTTTTCCAAATGGGAACCACTTAAAAGTCTATAGATTTCTAAACTGACTAGGTAGCATTTTAATTGGTAATGCTATCAAAGTAAGAGGAGAAATGAATAAAAGGAAAGCAATTTAATAATGAATTCTTGAAGTAACTTTGCAGTTTATTACCCACTTCATACAAAAGGAATGATCCATAGAATCTGATAAGATAAAAAATACAGTTATTATCTTTCACTCTTAAAGGGATTAAGAAAGGAATTGCTTTAGATTTTAATTATTCCACCACTTCAAATTTACTTCTGAATTAAATATTTAAGTCCATTTGAGTTGTGAGACTTGTTATTTCTAAGAGTGGAATTCTCTGCATCCAATAGGGCTCATCCTTTAGGGTGCCGAGGACTCGTGAACTTCGATGACTAAGAATGTGCACTTGGAGAAATTCTGCCTCTGCAAATAAAGAGCATCAGGCAAAGCAGTTTCCTAGCCAGACCTCTGCAAGATTTTAAAAACTAAAACAGGTCACTAAAGCTGTTGAACAAGTTGAAAAAGAAAAAAAAGTGTTAACAGTCTCAGCTCTTCAATTTAGAGATTATATCTGAAATTGGCTAACTACCTTCAAAGGGAAAAAAAAAAACTGATAGGCTCAAGGCAAGGATCTACTTTTCTGGATGAATATACATGTGCAGAATGTATGTCAAGAGAATGCTTGAGATCAAGATAGTTCTCTGGTGCTCAGTTGGGGGAGTGATGGGGTGTCAATGTGGCTTCCCATTGGGGTAGCTGGAACCTCGTTGAATGGGCTGTACGTTGGAGAGTAGGCAGTTCTGCTCATCAGTGTTCTTGTTCTGAGGTATCTGGCGGGTTTTGTGATTGCTCTGGCCTTTTCTTTGCTGAGCCCATGGTTTTCACCTAACACAGTCCTCCAGGTGTTCATTTATTAGTTGCCAAGTCATCACAAATCACAACGGGAAAGAAAAACACAGCTCAGTAGAAAGAGTTAGCGTACAGGTAAGAGGCTTACTTTCTAAGCCTAGATGGATAACTTGCTGAGTTAAAAACGTATATTCATGAAGAACATGTAAGATCTGTGCCACTTCAAGACCCCAGTTTGTACCATGCCGTGTTTTGACTTAGGGAGCAGCCAATTTGACATGTCTGTGAAAGGAGGGAGTATTGATTCTTTCAGTCATGAAAACTACGTGAGAGCTTTCAGAGCTCTCAGAATTCCCAGGTAAACAAAAGAGGGTCTTGTGTTGTTTTCTCAGTTGGAGTCTGTTTAGAATAAAATTGAGCTATTTCCCCAATGGCTTAAAAAACAGTCATTGGTCATTATTCAAACAAGGAAGAACATAGTCTCAACTTAAATCTATTAACATCTATATTTTCTTAAGGAGTTAGGTTATGTTTTAGACCTATTCATCATTAAAACAAAACAAAAACTCTTAGTAAAATAAGATTGGTGAAGATTACCTACCCATTAACAGTGTCTTTACAGCATTTTCAAATGATTCATTTAATGAGTAAGCTTTACACATCAAATTTTAATCACATAAATATATCTGATTTTAAGTAAATAAGCACTTCTTGTTGTTCTGGGCAAGTATCCTAATTCCTATTTCCTTTGTTTTTCTAAGAAGTCTTTTTTTTTTTTTTTATTTTAAGCTAAGAATTTACTTCTAAAAACATGGTGGATTGTTTTGTCTCAGTGCATATACTGGATAGATAGGTTCTCATCGAAAGATGTTGGGAGTTGTCTGAAGTGATGTCATATTAACTTCAAAAACAAAAACATCAGCTTAACTGGCTATTTAGTTAGGCATAAAAAAAAAAGCCATTTAGTGTTGTCATTTCTTTCTCTTTAATTTTTTGGAGACTTGTGTGTATAGAGTCTGGTCCAGTTTAGAAAAAAATAACCACTCTTGTGAGAAATTATGGTCTGGTGTTCTGTCTAATTTAAAGAATGTTGACTCTTCCCAATTAAACATCGTCATCATCGTATCCACAGTAAATGTATGAAAAACCATGGATGATAGTTTATAATGATGGTAACTTTTATTTATTGAACTCTCAGTTGTTTTTTTTCTCATTAATTTTCACAAATGACTTAACGAAGAAAGATGTATCATCTTTATTTTGTATATGAGGGTTCTGCAGCTTTGGAAGATCAAGCAACTTTTTTAAGATCTCTAGCCAGGTGGAGCTCAGTTTAAAATCCCTACTTCTAAGTCACAAGCTCTTGTCACTACACAGTGATTCTTGAACTTTTAGATTTCATGAGCCAGCAAAACTTCAGAAGCAATAAAAGATCCTTAACTAAAATAAACTTGACAATTCTTTATATGTCCAAATAAATAGAAAATAGAAATTAAAAGAAATAATCATCTGCTCAATACAGTTTTATGAAAGCAGTGGTGTTTAATTGTTTATTATATTTTAAAATATTAACATATAACATTTTTCATACTACTTTGTATTTCTAGAAGGCCAGGAAGTTGTGAATGTGTCTGATTACTTATCTGGAGGGAAATCTTACTTTGAGCATGTGTGTAGCTAATGTATCCCAGGACATTTCAATCACAAAAAAGCAAGAAGGTCACATTTTAGAACAAAGAGCAGTTCTTTCTGGGAAAGGACAGTTGGTAACCTTACACCAACGTGCTTATGTAAATACTAGTCCACCTTATCTTTCTCATTTTGTCCAAGACTGTTGAAAACTGCCATGGGCCAGTGGAGGTCTGAGGACAAGCATTTGGGAACCATGTAGAACAAAACATTGCTTTCTTCACCTATGTTTTCAAGATAGGGAAACAGCAGGATGGCCAGGTATAGATTTCAATATCATCTTCAATGACATAAGAAATGGCTATTGCCATTTTGAGGACTGTAGCTGTTCTTCCGTATCTTCTGCAAGTTTCCCTATGTTATCAGAAAGCACAGCTTTTTCCCCATTCCCTAAGGCAATAGACAGAACTGGGTTTTCCTTTCCTCTTTATTGTTTTCAGATGTTTGCCAGCTCTCAACTGACCATTTTCTTTTACTGATAAATTTGAAGGAAATTACAAATCCTTACACCCAGAAGGCCAGAAGTGTCCCTGTAAGTCTCTAGATAACAAAAAGGGACTGTTTCTTTCAACTCTGGAATCTACTAAACAATTGAAAAAGGGGGTAACTCTATCAGTAGAAGCTGAAATAAATCCATCCCTAGAAACAACCACAGTTCACATAAGTCAGTTTCCAGTATGTATATGAACCTGAGGAACAGTGTTCCTCAGTGTCATTATTAAATTAATCTAATGACAACATTACATTTGTGCAAATATAAAACTAAGTATAAATTCTTGATCCTTCTAATTATAAAACTGAAACAAATTTACAAACTAAATAAGAATAAAAGTCTAAAACCAATGAAAATCAAATTAACAACTTTAATCTGATGTGGCAATGAAGTTTCATTGAAATTAAATTGCTGTTCCCAGGATGAACATGTTCCTGACAGCCATGGTGCAGGTTTTAGAATTTGGCATGCCTGTGTAGTTGAAGCAGTGTGGTGATCCCAAAGCTTCTACCATTTCTTCATTTCAACTATGGAGAAATTTTGCATCTTGATCTCATTTACTTTCATTTGACATAAATACATCTTTTATTTTATAAATCTCTTATTTCTTTTAATCAGAGTATGTTAATTGAAGTACTACTTGGCAAAATGACGTTGAACACAATGACAAAGAGATAAATTTGCAGCTTCAAAAGAAATTTAAATACAAGGGCCATTTCCTATCTTTATATCTCTACCACTTAAAACAGTATGCCAGCACATAGCAGGCCCTAAATAATCTATGTTGAATGAATAAATAAATGAATATCAGCTCTGATATAAGGAAGTGAAAGTGAAGTGAAAGTCAGTCAGTCGAGTCTGACTCTTTGCCACCCCATGGACTGTAGTCCATGGAATTCTTCAAGCCAGCATACTAGAGTGGGTAGCCTATCCCTTCTCCAGGGGCTCTTCCCAACCCAGGGATCAAACCGGGGTCTCCTTACAGGCGAATTCTTTACCAACTGAGCTATGAGGGAAGCAATGACTTAATGCCCACAGGTTTGGGACAGAACTGGCTATGAACTCATGAGGGTAGGGGAAAAAATTAATTTTCCCTCTACTCCCCTGAGTTCTTGGATAAGAACTTTATGATAAAAGACTAACAAGAAAAAGAAAAAAAAAAAAAACAGACAAAAGCTTATTAACATGGATACTGCACGTATACCTGGGAGATACCCAAGGGAAAAAAAATGAGTAACTCCCTGAGGTGGCTTAGAACTCCAGCTTAAATACCACTTTCAGCTAAAGACAAAAGCGAGTTCTTTATATGATTTTACTTAGTTACAAGTTTTGTAGCAATATATTTTTTTTGTATAGCTTGATCACTGTGTCAATGTATGATTGTGATATATAATAGGAAATACAAAATGTTTAAGCTGGGACATTGTGTTTAACTGTGGTGTTGGAGAAGACTCTTGAGAGTCCCTTGGACTCCATCCTAGGAGTCCAGTCCATCCTAAAGGAGATCAGTCCTGAGTGCTCATTGGAGGGACTGATGTTGAAGCTGAAATTCCAATACTTTGATCATCTGATGTGAAGAACTGACTCATTGGAAAAGACCCTGATGCTGGGAAAGATTGAAGGCAGGGGAAGAAGAGGATGACAGAGGAGGAGATGGTTGGATGGCGTCACTGACTCAATGGACATGGGTTTGGGTAAACTCTGGGAGTTGGTGATGGAGAGGGAGGCCTGGTATGCTGCAGTTCATGAGTTCTCAAAGAGTTGGACATGACTTAGCAACTGAACTGAACTGAAGCTGGGACATTAGGACTTGCCTCTCCAGAAACTTTATTTCATGGATGCCTCTCAAGAGAGAAGAAAAACAGATTTCTTTTTGTACACAAAGAAACATGACTCGATAGTACAATATAAACAATACATGCTATTTACAAATAGTGGAAAATCCATATGTTTCAAATGGATATAGAAGAACTTTTCAGACCACAGTGACGAATCAAAATAACACAGAGCAGATGATTTTTGTGAAACGTTCCAGAGATGTTTGGTAATTTCATTGTCCTGTATTGTAAAACAATGCAATTAAATTTGGTTAATTCTACTAAAGTCAACCTAAAACTATTAAATATTTTAGTGGCTCCATCAGTACTTTTATTCCTGGGACGTATCAGTCAAGGATGCACATCATCAAGGGTTATATCGTCTCCAAGGGGCTAACAATTGATTCTTAGGGGAGGGGAGGAAAAAAAGTCTTAGATGTTAAGATGGCTTGTGGCTCTGCAAAACTCAGTCCTACCAAACAAAATCTTATTATTTAGTGTTTAATTTCTCTCACTAGAGACAATTTAAATTTAACTTCATTTCTTTCCCTTATGGAAGTGCTAATAAAAAAATAGCTAAGAAACACTGTCCTATGGGTAGAGCAATAAATACATTAAGTGGAAAGAACTGGAGGGAGTGATGGAGCACTGCCTTCTGCCCTGGGTGGATTGCTTCACTACATGTCCTCATGGGGCCACTTTGCTCTGATCTGTCTCTACTCTGACCTTTCCCTCTGGTATCCTGTGTTGAAATATGACTTAATCCGATATACCAGAATTCTTTCAGGTCTTCTCTTTGTCCCCCCCACCTAGGGTGAGCTGACTGGGGCTCCAGGCTTTAGCTCCAGGAGGGGGCAACTGTCTTCCTCCCAGTGGAGAGTACCTCCTCCCAGCTCCCACTCAAGCCAGAAGGACTGTTCCAGGCCTCTCCTGGTGCCACTTGGAATGCCCCTCTCTTGCCTGGGGTGGCCTCCACTCTTCAGCTGATGCTCCATGGGCAGCTGAATAGGTCTTCATATCACTGACTGATCCTATGGGATGCTTTAGTTCTGCTGTTCATCCTTTGAGCATTTGAAGAAAGCAGCTTTGATTACCCATTCTATAACAATTAACTGAAAATTTACCTTCTCTTTGTTTTTGGCATATTTGTACATACCAGTTTCTTCATTGCCTTCAGTTTGACTGGTGTGTTTGAAGTTAATTTGAATCTTTGTTCTCATATGAATGAATAAGCTCTGGACTTGTTCATATGTATTATAGTTCTGGGCTCTCACACAGTGCTGGTGATAAAATAGTTTAAAAATCACTAAAAAAAAAATTGGAATGAAATGTTTAGCCTTACTTCATCTCTAAAAATAAAGGGGGTGAGGAGATGTTTTGGATGGATACATTAGGTGACCTTACATACCCCATGTGTCAGAAACAATCATTGCCCACTTGCACATGTGACCAGGCCGTCCTAATTGCCCTGTGAGTGGCCAGACTATTCAGATAGTCAGTGTGGGTGTGGGCCAAGTAGTGACCTGAAGCCAGGCAATCAAACCGCAACAGCCCAGGTGGGACCCTTCTGCTGTTATATAGTTAGGCCCCTGGAAACACCTGCTTCATCTGAGGAAACCTGAAGGTTGTTTCAAGCTCCTGAAATGGTGTCAAGCTTCTCTCTGTTTCCAAAGCCAATTATTCAATATAATAGTGACCTCCCACTTACAGATGGGTTGGGTTCCAATCAGTTGTTTTCTATCAAAAGTAATGAGGAAAGGAAAAAAAGCCAGCCCATAGAAATCTATTAAATTAATAGATAAAATAACATACCTTTGTAATGAAAAGCAGTAGAAGAATCAAATATAATACAAAAGTGAAGATTGTGCTTGCAAATCCATTAATTATAACTGAAAATAACTGAATAATTAAGAGTTTCTTATGTATATGACATGGCTTCGATCATGGCATTTAATCTTATGAGGATGAGAAGGAAGTTAGAGACTTGTGGAATTATTGAGAGGAAATTCTCAGGATGTTTAGAGGCTTTATATGTTAAAGAATAATTTTATTTTAAAACTCTCTTTAGATATCAATGTTTTACGGATACCAAACAGCCACCATAGGGTTCATTTTTATTCACAAAGAAGGACTACAGAGAAAAGGAGAGAGTGTCCTAGGTCGGGTTTCCTGGAATTGAGTCTGAGATAAAGATTTGTGTACAAGAAGATTATTGGGTAGTACACTTAGGGCTTCCCTGATAGCTCAGATGGTAAAGAATCCATTTGCAGTGTAGGAGAACCTGGTTTGATACCTGGGTTGGGAAAATCCACTGGAGAGAGGATAGGCTACCCACCCCAGTATTCTTGGGCTTCCCTTGTGGCTCAGCTGGTTAAGAATCCACTCACATTGTGGGAGACCTGGGTTTGATCCCTGGGTTGGGAAGATCCCCTGGAGAAGGGAAAGGCTAGCCACTCCAGTATTCTGGCCTGGAGAATTCAAAAAATCTGTATGCAGGTCAGGAAGCAACAGTTAGAACTGGACATGGAACAACAGACTGGTTCCAAATAGGAAAAGGANATGGCATCACTGACTTGATGGACGTGAGTCTGAGTGAACTCCTGGAGTTGGTGATGGACAGGGAGGCCTAGGGTGCTGCAATTCATGGGGTCACAAAGAGTTGGACACGACTGAGCAACTGAACTGAACTGTATAGTCCATGGGGTTGCAAAGGGTTGGACATGACTAAGTGACTTTCACTTTCACACTTAGGATAGACCCTGTTTGGGGTGGGCGGTGAAGGTACAGGATTGGGGAAGGGGGATGTTGGGCTGAGATGCAGCCGCCACAAAAGACTCAGACGATGCTCTGGGAGCCATGGACCAGGTATACACCCTTCAGAGTTGTCCTACCTTTAGGCAAGCAGTGGATATTTTTATCTGGCCCTTGATTAGTTGCTGCTGCTACTGCTGCTGCTAAGTCTTGTCAGTCGTGTCTGNGATGTTGGGCTGAGATGCAGCCGCCACAAAAGACTCAGACGATGCTCTGGGAGCCATGGACCAGGTATACACCCTTCAGAGTTGTCCTACCTTTAGGCAAGCAGTGGATATTTTTATCTGGCCCTTGATTAGTTGCTGCTGCTACTGCTGCTGCTAAGTCTTGTCAGTCGTGTCTGACTCTGTGTGACCCCATAGACGGCAGCCCAACAGGCTCCCCCGTCCCTGGGATTCTCCAGGCAAGAACACTGGAGTGGGATGCCATTTCCTTCTCCAATGCATGAAAGTGAAAAGTGAAAGTAAAGTCCCTCAGTCGTGTCCGACTCTTAGCGACCCCATGGACCGTAGCCTACCAGGCTCCTCTGTCCATTGGATTCTCCAGGCAAGAGTACTGGAGTGGGTTGCCATTGCTTTCTCCGTGATTAGTCACGGAGTTATGGGTTACTCCCAGGGAAGGGGGTATGATCTTGAGCCAGGTGACTCTCCCTCTAAGCACAATCCCTGCAAAGAAACAACCACGACAGCCATGGGTCACTAGCACCCCCAGCCATGGCATATTGGTTCTCGGTCCTGAAATTACAGGATCCACTACAAAGTCTGATTCCTCTTCCTGAGGTCACTGGTTAAGAACTAAAGAAAAGAGGAAAAGTATGGTTGAGTGAGTGTGTGCATATCAGAGAGAGAAAGATGATGTGGGGGAGAATCAAGCAGACTGTGAGTTGTGGTAGATGAGGACAGCCCGGGAGTAGCTTTTGCAAGGTCCTTTGAGGAGATGGGAAGAAAGTGTTGGGGAGGGTGCTGCTCAGGCTATAGGCTGTCCTTGCTAGAACAGTTGAATTGCTGATGAGAGTAAGCTGAATTGGAGGGTGGCAACCTGTACCTGATGTTGAATGCAGAGGATCTTGAATGAAATTACATGCTCTACCTTGGGGTTCCTGCACATATAAGCAGGCTGAAGCCTGTGGTGGAGCAGGTTGAACTGTGGTGGTTCTCCAAAATTTCTGGAATGAGACAAATCTTTTTTTTTTTAAAGAAAACTCAGTTTTATTAACGAGTTTTTAGATTTCTGTAACATCTTGCATCTTTCTATAAAATAGTACTTTATGGCAGGTAATTATTTTTGAGGTCAATATGAAACTTACCATATTTATTAATTCTTAATTTCGCTGTGTTTAAAGGATTTTGTGACACCTTCGGAACCACCCGGACATGCTGGGTATTGTGGCAAACCCCACTGGGAATTGTTGGATACAGAGCACTGCCTGGAACAGACAAAAGAAGTAAAGAGTGGCCTTTGCTTTCAAGAAGATGATGATTTAATTTTGAAAAGAAAGAATGCAAAGTAAGCTGCTATTTCTAATGTCAGGAAGTACTATCTCTTCCAGAAAAGCCTTCTCTGAAATATGGAAAACATATTAAAAGAGAAGTGGGAGAGAGGAGAGAGAGAGCAGGCAACAAAACCATCTTTCCTTCTCTTCTAGAAGGATAAATAGCCTGAGAGTCTGGAGTGAGTTAGCATGCTATTTTATACAAAGTCCGGGAAATCTCTCGTTTTTAAGTATTACCTTCTTGTTTATTTTGTCCTTGTGGTACTTTGGAATGTACATTTCTCAGATATTTGAGAGGCGTCCTGTAATGTATATTCCAGGCATCGCCTCTTACTCATCTTTTGGGCTAGTCCGTCTGTAATTGACTGGTGTGCTTTTCCGGAATCTAGGTTTATCTTTGTTCGGGAAACAATTGCTCGATATAGGTGACCCTGTTTTGTATTTCTTTGTTCATAAAAGAAATCACCATCGTAGAGTTTGATTTTTGTTGTTGTTTTAAAAACTGAGCTCTTATGACTTGTTGAAGAACATATTTGCTGTTACAAATCAGTGTTTGGTGGGAACGGTGAAGAGAAAGCATGCCTAGGGCCTAGAAGGAGTTTGTTTCTTTTTATCTCTTGTTCACTCTTCACAGGCTCCAGAGAATCCGTGGAAGGAACTTTCTCCAGCTCCTTTTCAATTCAGTGAGCTGATTTTGCTTTAAGCCCATGTTTATGTTTTCATTCCTGCTGATCTGGCTGGGGGCGCATTAGATAAGCCCAAATGTTGGAAAAGTTTATCTCGGAGGCCTCCTTCCCTCTTTAGAAAACTTTCTCCTCTTCCTGTCTGTCCCTTCAGACTCCGGACTTTCACACTGCCTCAATTTCTCCTCTGCCCTTTCTTCTAGACCACCCTATAAGTGGTGGTTCAATATTCTTACCTGGGTTTCCAGTTTATACTTCTGCTGTTTAAACTTGCTCCTTTTGGGTTTCATTACTTCAAGGCCTTGTTAAAAGACTGGCCAGTTTGTCTCAAAAATCAGTTCACAACAAGTTGTTAATGGCTGATAAAAACCAACTGCAAAAAGGCACTGGCTTAAAAACAACCCATTTCCATTTTATCCGACTGGGATCTTTAATGCCTTTCCTCTGTTCAAGCCTGCCAATATGGCTTGTGTGCAGGGAAAAATTCACAGAATATGCATTCCATATTTTCCTGGAGTTTCAAATTAACTTGATCTTTTTTTTTTTTTTGGAGGGGAACCTACTTTAGTTTTACATTAAAGCAAGTAAAGAGATGGGTTTCCCTGGTGGCTCAGGCAGTAAAGAATCAGCCTGTAGTACAGGAGGCCTGGGTTTTGTCCCTGGGTCGAGAAGCTCCGCTGGAGGAGGAAATGGCAACCCACTCCAGTATTCTTGCCTGGAGAATCCTATGGACAGAGGAGCCTGTTGGGTTATAGTCCATGGGGTCACAAAGAGTCAGACATGACTGAGTGACTAACACACACACACATACAAGTAAAGAGATATAGTAGAAATCAAAATTCCCCGTATCTTAAAAATCAAGCATGAGCAAACAAGACACTTTAAGTTTTGGTAAACTACTCTGGGCTAGTGTCGGGATCTCCTGGAGTTTGTTTTCACTTCTTCTGTCAAGGATTCTTGAATGAAGCCCCGCGAAGCAGTAGCTTCAGCCAAGTTATTTTCCACAGTTGGGCTTTTTAGGCTTTTTAAGAGATCAGTGGGGAATAATTTTTTTTTCTTTTTGGAACTTCTCTGATCATTTGTCCAGATACAGTAGGATGTATTTGGTGGGCCAGTCATTTGAACAGGAGGGCATTTTTAGGGCTGAACATTCTTTCAGTCTCCCTACAAAGTTGTGCTTAGTTCTATCTGTACTTTTGCACAAGTGTCTTGGTTGGTGAGTTAGATATTCGAGTGATGACATTTAGCAAAAAGATGACAGAGAATTTCTTTTTAGTTTACATTTTGGGGTCAGATAAGATCCTTTAGGTACTTCTTTATAAACAATATTTAAAATTGTTGAATTACTTACTTACAGTAGAAAACTGAATGTTAAACAAGAATGAATCTTCAGTGAACTTTGAAGATAGGTTTAAACTTTTAAATATGCACATCTGTTTTATTATATAATAATATTTTTTTGAAGAGAGAGAAGAACCTACAATGGGAAAAATGCAAAATGAATGGGATTATTTACTTAGTTATTTTTACTTAGAGAATTTTCTAGAAAGGAATTATTATAGATTGGGCAATAGTTCAATTGTTCATATTTTGTTGCTTTAATGTCTGCTGGATTCAGCTATGACTTCACAGCTCATGTGCTTTCTTTACAAAAGGGTCAGGTTACTAGTAAAGTCAAAACATTGCAGTCATTTCCTTTTAAGAAAAAATTTCCATTTTTATATTGTTTTCAGCAAATAATTTACCGTAACTATTGATTGAAATATGCTTACCATCTTTTGCCAGGAGTACTAGGGGGAAATTATATTTTATGTTCCTACAAAACTGGAGAGTAAACATTTCCCTAGAGATTACAAGGGGTTTTTGGAAAGAAACTTACCCCAAAGTGGTTTTCCTATCCTCATGCTTCTTCATGAAACCTACCAGGAGAGATTTATTATTTCAGTGTAAGCAACATTCTGGGAGGAACAACCCCCTAAGATCGTTATCAATCACTTAAATCTTAGCGCTAATTTGTGTATCAGCAGCTTTGCCATTTTCAGTTCAGAGCTATTGTTAAGAATATCTATTGTCAAATGTGGTTCCTTAGTTAAAAAAAGAATATCTATTGTCAAGTCAAAAACCCACTATTTTAATCACAACATCAAAGGACACACAAAAAAGTAAATAACTATAACTGTACTGCTCTAACAGAATAAGTTCACCTATGTGTTTTCTTCCTGTCATTGTCCATTTGCACACACGTTTCTTACGTTGATGTAATCGGCATGTTGACTCACAGCGCACCTAGCTGGGAGTGGGCTGGGGACAGCGCCTGTCTGGCAGCGTATCTGGTTCACAGGAGAAGACAAAGCAGCAAAGGGGACTGCCACAGTTTCCTACCACTGCTGCCCCCGTGGCTCCCTCTTGTCCTGCTCTCCACTTCCTTTCACTTCATCCTCCCCCACAAGCTACCTTCTGTTTGTGGGAGGAAGTAAACTCAAGCTATCATTATTTGTGAGTTTCCATATTTTTACAGTTACTGGAATTTTCAAGTTGAAATTGCAAATCAACCACCCAATCTAACTGCTGGGTTTTGTTTTCTTTTCCCTACTGCTCCTGAATCCCGTACCCAACACACCCCACATAAATGACTTATTAATACTTTTCACTTGCCAAGCAACTTTCAGGGCAGGGAAATACAGAGACGACTTACCCTTAGTTCCCACCTTAAAGCGACAGAGTAAGGAGATTATTGCACTGTAGATGTGTTGTGACGAATGTTATCTTCCAGGAGAGCAAACTTTGAGCTAAATTTGCAATGGTAAGAAATAGGATACACACGGGGATAAAGCATAATACTGTGAGTGCACCCTGTAGGAGTCTTCATCTTAACTCTGTGGAGAGGCCCAGAGAGGGTAACAGTTAAACTGGCTTTGGAAGTTTGGGAAGCAGGGTGGAGAAGGGGGAAGGACGTGTGGTACGCACAAAGGTGCTGAGGTGTGGAGGAGAGCTGTTGGCTCTAGTTCGGGCCAGAGAAGAGTATGAGGTCACTGGGTCACATGTTGTCAAAGGCCTGATGTTAATGTGAAAAATGTTCACTGTGAAATAAGCATGTTTGTTGTGTTTTCAGTCACTGCAGTCATTATTCTTATTTATGCTCCAATGTGTCCCTTTTCGAGCAGTGAGAGTATATTCAAGTTGTTTCCTCATTCTCTTGGGCAATCTTGTTAACCTTGAGAGTGTCCCTGTGGATCTGACAAGGTGGTCCATTTCCTTCTTCAGACTTAGAATCAGCTATTTTCCCAAAGGAATATGATTCCTTTAAGTTGGGAATTATTTATAGAAACAGCAGTGTAGGGCCTATGGCTGCTCATTGCTCTTCGGTTGGTCATTGTTTTCACAATTTTTCAGAAGACAGAGCTGAGAAATACATATTTTTTAAAAATTAAATACATAAGCTCATGTTGATAGTTCTCGTTCAAATTTAGGACAGTTCAGTTCAGTTCAGTTCAGTTGCTCAGTCGTGTCCGACTCTTTGCGACCCCATGAATCTCAGCACGCCAGGCCTCCCTGTCCATCACCAACTCCCAGAGTTCACTCAGACTCACATCCATCGAGTCAGTGATGCCATCCAGCCATCTCATCCTCTGTTTTCCCCTTCTCCTTCTGCCCACAATCCCTCGCATCATCAGAGTCTTTTCCAGTGAGTCAGCTCTTCACATGAGGTGGCCAAAGTACTGGAGTTTCAGCTTCAGCATCATTCCTTCCAAAGAAATCCCAGGGCTGCTCTCCTTCAGAATGGCCTGGTTGGATCTCCTTGCAGTCCAAGGGACTCTCAAGAGTCTTCTCCAATACCACAGTTCAAAAGCATCAATTCTTCAGCGCTCAGCTTTCTTCACAGTACAACTCTCACATCCATACATGACTACTGGAAAAATCATAGCCTTGACTAGACAGACCTTAGTCAGCAAAGTAATGTCTCTGCTTTTGAATATGCTATCTAGGTTGGTCATAACTTTCCTTCCAAGGAGTAAGCGTCTTTTAATTTCATGGCTGCAGTCAACATCTGCAGTGATTTTGGACAACAGGGCATTAACTCACAAATCTTATATTTGTACCTCTTTTCCCTCCTGCCAAGAATCCTGATGTTTGACAACATCAGCACAATTACTTATTTTGTTTATTCTCACAATACACACATAACAGACTCAGAAAAATAATACCTACCACTAGACTCAAGGATTTGATCACTGGAAGCAGTTTAAGGTTTGTTTGCAGTTCTTTTGGTCCTCAGGGTCTGTCCTAATAAGGGTAGATGGTCAATTTACAGTGCTTCAATTACCTTGGCTGTGTGACTTTACCCTTACAAGATACACAGTTTCATTCACTTGATAAATTTTCCTCTCAATTAAAAAAAAACTTTTGTGCTAACCAGAAAGCTGTTTTATTATGCAAGACCACTACTTCTCCCTTGCTGAGAATATACACAAGTGCAAAACCGAAAACAAAATCAGCACTTCCCTGGGGGTCCAGTGGTTAAGAATCTGCCTGCCAACGCAGGGAACACAGGTTCGATCCCTGATCCAAGGAAATCTAGCTTATGTGGGGCAACTGAACCCCTGCTCTCCAACTCATGAGCTCACCACTCTAGGGCTTGTGCTCTGCAGCAAGAGATGCCACTGCGATGAGAAGCCTGCACACCACAGCTAGAGAGCCGGAACTAGAGACAGTCCCTACCCATCAATGGAGACCCAGGGCAGGCAAAACAAAACAAAAGAAACAAAAATAAACACCAGAAAGCCTTCCAAAGGCTACAGTGAGGCACATTTGGCCCTACTGCAAATATGCTATGGTCTTTGAATTGTTGCTCTCAATTTTTAAGAATTACATTTTTTATGTTTAATTTTGTTATATAATTTGCCCAAGTGGTCACAATGAATCAGATATGACTAAGCGGCTAACACGTTGGACTTCCCTGATGGCTCAGATGGTAAAGAATCTGCCTGCAATACAGGAAATTCAGGTTCGATCTCTGGGTCAGGAAGATCCCCTGGAGAAGGGAATGGCAACCTACTCCAGTANCAGTGAGTCAGCTCTTCACATGAGGTGGCCAAAGTACTGGAGTTTCAGCTTCAGCATCATTCCTTCCAAAGAAATCCCAGGGCTGCTCTCCTTCAGAATGGCCTGGTTGGATCTCCTTGCAGTCCAAGGGACTCTCAAGAGTCTTCTCCAATACCACAGTTCAAAAGCATCAATTCTTCAGCGCTCAGCTTTCTTCACAGTACAACTCTCACATCCATACATGACTACTGGAAAAATCATAGCCTTGACTAGACAGACCTTAGTCAGCAAAGTAATGTCTCTGCTTTTGAATATGCTATCTAGGTTGGTCATAACTTTCCTTCCAAGGAGTAAGCGTCTTTTAATTTCATGGCTGCAGTCAACATCTGCAGTGATTTTGGACAACAGGGCATTAACTCACAAATCTTATATTTGTACCTCTTTTCCCTCCTGCCAAGAATCCTGATGTTTGACAACATCAGCACAATTACTTATTTTGTTTATTCTCACAATACACACATAACAGACTCAGAAAAATAATACCTACCACTAGACTCAAGGATTTGATCACTGGAAGCAGTTTAAGGTTTGTTTGCAGTTCTTTTGGTCCTCAGGGTCTGTCCTAATAAGGGTAGATGGTCAATTTACAGTGCTTCAATTACCTTGGCTGTGTGACTTTACCCTTACAAGATACACAGTTTCATTCACTTGATAAATTTTCCTCTCAATTAAAAAAAAACTTTTGTGCTAACCAGAAAGCTGTTTTATTATGCAAGACCACTACTTCTCCCTTGCTGAGAATATACACAAGTGCAAAACCGAAAACAAAATCAGCACTTCCCTGGGGGTCCAGTGGTTAAGAATCTGCCTGCCAACGCAGGGAACACAGGTTCGATCCCTGATCCAAGGAAATCTAGCTTATGTGGGGCAACTGAACCCCTGCTCTCCAACTCATGAGCTCACCACTCTAGGGCTTGTGCTCTGCAGCAAGAGATGCCACTGCGATGAGAAGCCTGCACACCACAGCTAGAGAGCCGGAACTAGAGACAGTCCCTACCCATCAATGGAGACCCAGGGCAGGCAAAACAAAACAAAAGAAACAAAAATAAACACCAGAAAGCCTTCCAAAGGCTACAGTGAGGCACATTTGGCCCTACTGCAAATATGCTATGGTCTTTGAATTGTTGCTCTCAATTTTTAAGAATTACATTTTTTATGTTTAATTTTGTTATATAATTTGCCCAAGTGGTCACAATGAATCAGATATGACTAAGCGGCTAACACGTTGGACTTCCCTGATGGCTCAGATGGTAAAGAATCTGCCTGCAATACAGGAAATTCAGGTTCGATCTCTGGGTCAGGAAGATCCCCTGGAGAAGGGAATGGCAACCTACTCCAGTA
Organism: Neotragus moschatus; assembly: GCA_006410615.1. Classification (NCBI taxonomy): domain Eukaryota; kingdom Metazoa; phylum Chordata; class Mammalia; order Artiodactyla; family Bovidae; genus Neotragus; species Neotragus moschatus. The sequence goes on from SJYA01000227.1 coordinate 183,917, forward strand.
TTCTTGCCTAAAGAATCCCATGGACAAAGGAGCCTGGTGGGCTCTAGTCCACGGGATCACAAAGAGTCAGATATGACCGAGTGACTAACACTATGTAAAATATCTATAGTGTGTGAAACTCAAATTTATTCATCAAGGTCTATTCAAAGAAGTCTTGTCTTGCCCCCGTCCTCTTTATATAATTTCTTATTTGTTGTTGATCAGTGGCTAAGTCGTGTCTGACTCTTTGTGACCTCATAGACTACAGCACGCCAGGCTCCCCTGTCCTTCATTACCTCCCAGAGTTTGCTCAGATTCATGTCCATTGAGACAATGAGCACTGTCTAACCATCTCATCCTCTGCCGCTCCCTTCTCCTTTTTCCTTCAGTCTTTCCCAGCATCGGGGTCTTTTCCAGCGAGTCCACTCTTCACATCAGGTGGCCAAATTATTGGAGCTAAAGTTTCAGCATCTAGCCCTCCAATAAATATTTTACTTCCAAGGAATGTTCAGGGTTGATTTCCTTTAGGATTGACTGGTTTGAACTCCTTCCAGTCCAAAGGACTGACTCTCAAGAATTTTCTCCAGCAGCACAATTTGAAAGCATTAATTTTTCTGCACTCAGCCTTATTTATGGTCCAGCTCTCACATCTGTACATGACTACTGGATGTCTATGCTTTTTAAATAAGTTCTCATAGGTAACCATGTTTTTAAAAAGAACGTTCATTCTTCCACTGCTTTTTTTTTTTTTTTTTAATGAGCAAGTATTTATAGGCATTCATATCTTTACAGCAGCCTTTTTAGCTTTATGATTTATTTGGAGATCAGTCCAGAATGGTGTAGAGATAATCCTCATTCCTTTTTACATTTGCCTTATGCTCCATTGTGTGGCTATATGTTGCTTTCTTCAGTCAGTCCTCTCTTACAGACATTTGGGTTTCTTCCAAGTCCTTTAACTTTACAAATTGTATTGTGGTGAATAGCCTCTTGAAACTTTTTGTATTTTTGTCACTCGAACATTGAGTTAGATTACTAGAAATGTGATTGCTGGGTCAGTATCTAGCAAGGGACCTCCAGAAGAGCTTAGCGAATTTCCCTCTAAGAGAGATAACTAACTGCATTCTCACCAGGAAAGCATAAGTGTCTATTTCCCCAAAGCCTTGCCAAAAGTGTGTATTGTCAAATTTGGGGGATTTTCCCAATCTGGTATGTGAGAACTGGTATCTTATGAAGTTTGAAGTTATACTTCTCTCATTAGCAATGATGAGTTTCTTGCAGGCCACTCACATTTGCCTATGAACTGCTTCTTAATCACTTTTGAGGACATAAGGTCCTTCGTCTTTTCTTCTCAAAATTTAAAAGCCATTCATATACTAAGGATATTTACCACTTGTAATATACATTGTACTTATTTTTCCTAGTTTGTCACTTATCTTTTTATATTCTTTATAATGCTTTTCACATGTAAAGTTTTTTTTTCTTTCTCTGAAGTTCTACATCAGTTTTCTTAGTCCCTTCTCTTTTTGCTTCTGGGTTTTGAGTCATGGTTATGAAAAACTTTTGTACTTTCATATAATATTCAAGTTCATTCAAGCTTTCATCTTACAGTTGCATGGTTTCATTTGATTACATTTCTGATACATTTGGAATTTATCCTATTTTATGATGTGAGAAATAGATTCAATTTTTTCTCTTTAAAAGAGTTATCTAATTAGGCCAATACTGCTTAGTTATAAGTCTATCTTTTCCCCACCAATTTGATATATTGGTCATACCATATGTTAAGTTTTCATATGTGATTGTATTCCTTATAGGGTTTTTACTCTACTGAAAATAATAAATACTAAAAGTTTCACCTGAAGTTGGATGACTCAGTAAGTCCTGTGCTGCCCAGAGTACAGGGAAGGTAGAAAATGCTGTTAGCCATGGTGTATACTGGATAAAAGATCTGAAACATCATGGATGTTTCATAAGCCTTTGGTTGCATAAGCGACTCATGAAAAACAATTGGTAAGTGGTTAAATAATTTGAGATATATATTCTGAACAGAGTGAGATTTCTATGAAATATCAACTAGTAATGCAGGGGTAGACAGTAGAATGGAAAAAACTAATAGTGAAATTTATAGTCAATCGACTTGGAAAAAGAATACATTTGTTGTATAAAATGTGAAGCTCTGAAAACGTGTGCATAAATCTTAAAATATAATTAGATAATTTAAATTTGTTAAAAAAGCTTACTGCTATATTTAAAAAAAAACAGTGAAGAATCTTTCCATGAAGAGATTAATCTTTTTGAATTGAGAATAATTTGGAATGATTTCTTGGTTCAGATTTTGATGCATAAGATTTGTTTTTTTGTAGTGGGGCACACTGACATGTCTTTAAAACAGAACATAACAAAAACAGTGACCATTTCTCCTTTTGAGAATGAAAGTAAAGAAATGAAAAAGAATTAACCTAGGTTTTTATTATACCAGGAAGACAAATCCATAGATACCACTGTCCAGACATCTTGTACATATAGCCTAACAAGTACTTCCAATCTATCTTGGAGGTAAGAGCCAGAACTCTGAAGTCATTGTCCTAACTCTTAAAGGATTTTCACATGTAGTTCAGTGTATAGCACTGCAAAGGAAGTTAGTTAATAGTTTAATAAATAAATTTCTCTAGAAGGTGCATAGGGAAATTAAAGAACAGGAAAGGAAGGGAAAGCATCAAGTGAGAAGGGAAAGAATGACAAAGCTAAGAAAAGACTTCTCCATCTGGCTAAAGATTCACGGCTCAAAATTCTTTTCCTGGCCACGGCTTGAGCGTGAGAAGGAAATGACAAAGGCAATGCTAAGCACTTGGGGAGAGAATGGCTTTTCATGTAGTGTAGCTCTGCATTAGGTCACTGATTCTTCTGACTCCCAGAGTTTTAATCAAGAGGCACTGGACGCGTAGTCTCTCTTTTTTATAATCTTGAGAATCAGCAGTAAAGAAGTGCAGAGAACAAACGGAAGAGCGATCTATTTTGTCCTAAAGCTTTAAAATATCTTTGTTTTAATGATGGGCCAAGGTTTGAATTGACGCAATAAATATTTATTTGGTTTTTGTTACCATTCCTAAGTATCAATATATGTAAATTGCTTGTTTGATATTTTCCATATCTCTCCTTTCTTTCCCTTGAGCCAGCCTTTAGATTCAGAACATTGGTCACACAGCCACGGGGCATAAAAATAACTTGAATTAAGTTTAACTTTAGAACACATGCTGAAACTTTTAGATTTGGCCACATTTGCCTCTGGGGCACTGTTAGTGAGGTTAATTAATGCCAAAAAGACTCTGAAGTGTGTGTTTTCCCTACTTTTTTCATTGTCCCCTTCTATCAAACAGTAAGTGATTTTGTGCAAGGGGATCATGCTCCAGATTTGTCCTCATTCTTCCTGCAGTTGGAATTGTAATCCCAGCTATTGAGAATGGAAAATGTCCTCAAACTTCTTAGAAAATTATTTCTCACAGCTATGAAAAAAGTCATGGCAAAAATTATGGAGGTGTTATTAATAGATGCCTTGTAGATTCAAGAAAGCTTTATGTGCAGAACCTAAGTTGAGATACTTGGCAGAGAAGCCCAGTGAAGACCAGCAAAGCAGGTGGGGAAAATAGAAAGTCATTTTTAGCACTCTTTTGCACATCTTAAATGTGCTACAAAAGCTTTAGAAGATTCCATTTCTTTCTTTTTCAATGAAAGAATACTTCTGGTAGGGCTTTTTTTTCTGCATCAGAGAATTTTATCCTGAGCTCCAAGTTTTAACTAAAAAAACCTTTTGTTTTACTCAACTTGGTGTCCTAAACTTTTCAGGTGCTGTGTTTGTTTGAAGTGAAGTTGCTTAGTCGTGTCAGGCTCTTTGCGATCCCATGGACTGTAGCCCACTAGGCTTCTCCGTCCAAGGGATTTTCCAGGCAAGAGTGCTGGAGTGGGTTGCCATTTCCTTCTCCAGGAGATCTTTCTGACTCAGGGATTGAACTCCGGTCTTCTGCATTGTAACCAGATGCTTTACAGTCTGAGCCACCAGGGAAGTGTTTGTTTGAAGGCAAGAAAATAGGATATTTTCATTCACTAGCTCCCAGAGGAGCAAACATTGCTGCTTTGAAAGAGTACAGGTTATAGGACTATCATATGCTTGCCCATTTGACATATTTTAATTTATTGTGAAATCAGCTTAAAAATGAAATACTAAAGGGAAGAATGGGGAAAAGAGTGGTTAGGGAATTTGGAATCAACATGCTTACACTGTTGTATTTAACATGGACAACCAACAAGGACCTACTGTATAGCACATGGAACTCTGCTTAATGTTACATGGCAGCCTGGATGGGAGGGGAATTTGGGGGAGAATGGATACATGTATGGCTCAATCCCTTTGCTGTCCACCTGAAACTATCACAACATTTTGAACTGACTATACTCCAACATAAAAAAATTAAAAAAAGAAGAAAGTGAAATACTGGAGACTATTTTAAGGGTGATAAGTTTGAAAGAGGAAAATGTCTGGGCTAGGACTAAGTATGGTGATAATTTAAAAAAATTATTTTATTCATTTATTTATTTATGTATTATGCATGTAATTATTAAACATCTGTTTTATGCCAGGCACTGTGTTAAGCACTGTGAATAGAACAGTGGCCAATGTGGTCATAAACCTTTCCGTTTATAAGGCTTAGTATTCAATGACAGATAAACATGTAACAATATATAAGGCATAAATACTGTGATATAAGATGTATATCTTCTTGATCATCCCATCTGGGACTCTTCTGAGGGTGAAAAGAGCATTTTTTAGTAATTATGTTGGGCCAACAGATTTAAGCTGAGATCACTTTGGGCAAAGGGCTTTCCTGGTGGCTCAGATGGTAAAGAATCTGCCCTCAGTGTGGGAGACCCAGGTTTGATCCCTGGGTCAGGAAGATGCCTTGGAGAAGGGAATGGCTACACACTCCAATGTTCTTGCCTGGAGAATTTCCATGGACAGAGGAATCTGGTGGGCTATAGTCCATAGGGTCCCAAAGAGTCAGACACAACTGAGCTACTAACACTTTTATTTTATTTTTTTCGCCTTGGACAAACTGGAGTGTGCCTAACCTTAGGGTTAGGGCCTCTAGCGGTTATTGTGTGTTTGTGTGTGTGTATGTTCAGTCGCTCAGTCCTGTCTGATTTTTTGTGACCCATGGACTATAGCCTGCCAGGCTTCTCTGTCCATGGAATTTTCCAGGCAAGAATATTGGATTGGGTTGCATTTCTTTCTTCAGGGAATCATCCTGATCCAGGGATTAAACTCATGTCTCTTGCATTTCCTGCATTGGTTGGGTGGGTTCTTTACCACTGAGCCACCTGGGAACCCCCTAGCAGTTATTATGGGATGGTGAAGCAGTAACACTTAATCTGGTCTGTGTGTAGTGATGGTGGGGACAAGCTTCTAAGAGAAACTGATGTTTAAACTGTTACCTCTGTGCGTGCTTCTTCCTGTGGGTTCACCCCTGTGATCCTCTAAAGACTGCCAGAACTTCTGGGGACTAAATACTTTCTTGTTTTGTTGCCAGTTGAAAGGAGGGAGTCTGCTACCCCAACAGCTCAGCCGAGGCCTGAGAATCGAGTCTCATTGGTCCTGACTGGCCTGATTAACTCATGTACCTGCCTCTGGGCCAATCACTGTGGACAAGGGGATGGAATATGATGACTAGTTTATTCTCATGGTGAGGGAAATTCAGGGTCATGTTAGGAAGGAGAAACGGGTTAATAATAAAGCAATACTTGTATAACATTTACTACGTGCTAAGCCATGGCTGGATGGCATCACTGATTCGGGCGTGACTCTGAGTGAACTCCGGGAGTTGGTGACGGACAGGGAGGCCTGGCGTGCTGCAATTCATGGGGTCGCAAAGAGTCGGACACAACTGAGTGACTGAACTGAACTGAACTGAAGCACTGTTTTAAAAGCTTGATAAGTATTATATTATAAAATTCTCTAAAAAACATTTTGAACTAGAATTTATTATTGTTTCCATTTTATAGCTAAGGAGAGTGAGGCACACAGAGATTAAGGAACTTTTCCAGCATCCCACACTGAGTGAGTGATTAAATCAAGATTCCAGCACAAGGAGCTGGCTCTCAGTCATTATACAATCCTGCCTAGACTTCTCCTGCAGCAGAAATTTGGTTTGAGTGAAGGGAAGAGTGTGAATGTGAATGGGAAGAAATGCTGGTTTTATTAATGGTTAGCTCCCTGGTGGCTCAGATGATAAAGAATCTGCAATATAGGAGACCAGGGTTCTATCCCTGTTTGGGAAGATCCCCTGCAGAAGGGAATGGTTACCCATTCCAGTATTCTTGCCTGGAAAATCCCATGGACAGAGAAGCCTGGCGGGCTACAGTCCATGGTGTTGCAAAGAGCTGGACATGAATGAGGGTCTAACACTTTCACTTGGGCTTGGGCTTGCTTTCCAAGGTCAGAAAAAGCAATTGTAATCACTCTCCCCACAGCTTTATTGAGATACAGTTTGCATACCTTACACGTCACTCACTTAAAGTGTACAGTTCATTTTTTTGTGTGTGTATTCACAGCATTGTACAAATATCCCACAATAAATTTTACAACATCTCTTATTTCCCCCCAAAGAAGCCCCATATCTATTAGTAGTCACTTCCCATTTTCCCTCTTTCCAGCTTTAGGCAACAATTGATCAACTTTTTGTCTCTTTAGAGACAAAATTTGTCTTTAAAGAGACAAAAAGTTTTTGCCTCTATGTCTAGGTATAGCCTGGATACCTCTAAGTGGAATCATACAACACGTGGTCTTCTGTAAATGGCTTTTTACTTATTTATTTATTTTTATTTTTACTTTATTTTGCTTTACAATACTGTATTGACTTTGCCATACATTGACATGAATCCACCACGGGTGTTCATGAGTTCCCAATCCTGAACCCCCCTCCCCCCTCCCACCCCGTATTATCTCTCTGGATCATCCCCGTGCACCAGCCCCAAGCATCCTGTATCCTGTATCGAACACAGACTGGCGATTTGTTTATTACATGATAGTATATATGTTTCAATGCCATTCTCACAAATCATCCCACCCTCTCCCTCTCCCACAGAGTCCAAAAGTCCTTTCTATACATCTGTGTCTCTTTTGCTGTCTCGCATAGAGGGTTCTCATTACCATCTTTCTAAATTCCATATATATGTGTTAGTATACTGTATTGGTGGTTTTGTTTCTGGCATACTTCACTCTGTATAATAGGCTCCAGTTTCATCCACCTCATTAGAACTGATTCAAATGTATTCTTTCTAATGGCTGAGTAATACTCCATTGTGTATATGTAACACAGCGTTCTTATCCATTCATCTGCTGATGGACATCTAGGTTGTTTCTATGTCCTGGCTATTATAAACAGTGTTGCGATGAACATTGGTACATATGTCTCTTTCAATTCTGGTTTCCTCAGTGTGTATGCCCAGCAGTGGGATTGCTGTGTCATAAGGCAGTTCTATTTGCAATCTTTTAAGGAATCTCCACACTGTTCTCCATAGAGGCTGTACTAGTTTGCATTCCCACCAACAGTGTAAGAGGGTTCCCTTTTCTCCACTCCCTCTCCAGCATTTATTGCTTGTAGACTTTTGGATCGCTGTTTTCAAGATTTATCTATATTGTAACATGTATCAGTACTTCATTCCTTTTTATAGATTAATATGCCATGGTATGGATAAAGCTGATTTATTTACTTATAATTGATGGATATTTGGGCTGTTTCCACTTTGTGGGTTTTATGAATAATACTGCTATGAACATTCAAATATATGTTGTTTGAGTGAATGTATGTTCTCACTTCTCCTGGATATAGACTTGGGAGTGTAATTGCTGAGTCATATTGTGTTCTATAGTGGCTATACAAATTTATATTCCCAACATAATATAAAAATTGGAAGGATCCAATTTCTCCACATACTCACCAATACCTACCTGTTTTTTAAAAAAATTCCCATATAGCTATCTTAGTAGGTGTGGTTTCAATTTGCATTTCTCTGATGGCTAATAATGTTGAACATCATTTTACGTACTTATTAGTCATTCATATATCTACTTTGGAGAGCTCTCTGTTTACGTCTTTTGTTCATTTTTAATTAGCTTGTCTTTTTATCATCAAGCTAAAATAGCTCTTTACCTTATTCTAAATTCAAGTATAAGATATATGATTTGCAAATATTTTCTCCCATTCTATAGGTTATATTTTTAATTTTCTAAATGATGTCCTTGTCACTACAAAAATTAATTTTGATGATCTCCAAGCTTTCTATTTTTCCTTGTGCTTTTGGCACCATAACTAAGCAACTGTTGCTAATCCAGTGTCACAAAGATCTATGCCTGTGTTTCTTTTAAGAGTTTTATAGTTCTAGCTCTTAACACTGAGATTTTAGATCTATTAAAAAAAGATTTTAGAACTATAAAATTATAAAAATTTCTTCTAAACATAGTTTTAGCTGCATCCCATATGTTTTGATAAGTTGTATCTTCATTTTTACTCATCTCAAAATATTTTCTAATTTCCTTGTAGTTTCCTCTTTGATCCGCTGGCTACTTAGTATTGTGTCATTTAACTTCCACATATCTGTAAATTTCCCCAACTTTTAAAAATTAATTTCCAGTTCCACTCCACTGTGGTTAGAAAATGCTTATTATTGTAATTCTTTTAAACTGACGTTTTATGGCTTAGCGTAAAGTCTATACTAGAGAATGTCCATGTGTACTTATGAAGAAGTATATTTTGCTGTAGCTGCTTGGACTATTTTATGGATGATTGTTAAGTCTTGTTGGTTTATGATGTTGTTCAGTCTATTTATTCACTTCAGTCTAGTCATCCTATTCATTATTAAAAGTGGAGTAAGTCAAGTCTCCAGCTATAGTTGTAAAACGGTCTATTTCTCCCTTCAATTCTGTCAGTTTTTGCTTCTTCTTTTTTTTTTTTGAGTTTTGGTTTTCAGGTGTAAATGTATTTAAAATTATGATATTTTCTTGAGAGACTGACATTTTAATCATTATAATATATCCTTCATTATATCTAGCAACATTTTTTTGTTGTTAAAGTCCATTTTGTCTGCTATTTGGGTAGTTACTCCAGCTTTCATATAGTTGCAGTTTATACGATATAATATTTTCTATCTTTTAACCTACTTGTATCTTTGAATTTAAGTATATCTCCTGTAGACAGCATATAGCTGGATCTTGTTTTTATATCCATAGCATATTGTTGGATTTTTTATTCAGTTTGACAATCTCTGCCTTTTTATTTTGTTATTTAGTAAATTCATATTGCATGTTATCATTATTACAATTGGACTTATGTCTGCTAGTTTACTTGACATTTTTCTTTCATTGAGCTTTCTAGTAAGCTATCTGCCTTATTTGATATTATACCGAGCAGTTAGGCTTCACCAATTGCTGGCTGATTTCTCTATTGCTTTTGACAATGCCTGGTGTATACCTTGCTCCATAGTCTCCTCCAATTAAATTCAGGTAGGAGTAGTTTTTGAGGTCAATCTTTGAGGTTTTTTTCTGACTTCTGCAGTGCCCTTCTTGGCTGTTTCCCTGGCTTTTTCTTGTTAACTATTTTACTTGTGGTTCAGTTTTTTATTCTTACAGAGCCTCCTTTTAATTATTCATCACCCAAATGTTCATTTTTTTGGAGAGCACCTTTAGGCATGAACTCCCCAAACACTCTGTTTACAATAAAGTCAGTTCTTTTAGGGAGAGTTTTGGAGCCCTTTCTTACGGATTGTCTTTCCTTCCGAGCAAAAATCTCTGAGCCACTGCTTTGGGTACTGGGCAGGGGCTAGGAGCCTCTGCACTTCTTGACTGAATTCTCTGGATGTGGAGCCTCTCTCTGAAAAGTGAGCTGGAGGGATAATAACCGGATCTCTAGTACTGATCTGTTACATCTGGTCTAGAGCCTCTGTCCTGTTAGACGAGACGGAGCAGAAGATGGGGAAGCTCAGCCTCTCAACCACAGTCACCAGGAATTTAGCTTTTCCAATCTGAAGTTGCTGTGCCTGTGTGCTTAGTCGTATCTGACTCTTTGCAACCCTTTGGGCTGTAGCCTGCCAGGCTCCTCTGTCCATGGGGTTTTCTAGGCAAGAATCCCGGAGTAGGTTGCCATTTCCTTCTCTGTGGGATCTTCCCAACCCAGGCATTGAACCCACGTCTCCTGTGTCTCCTGCGTGGCAGGCAGATTCTTCACCCGCTGAGCCATCAGGGAAGCAATTCTGGTGCCCTGCACCTCCAGTGAAATACCACATCCCTTAACTGGGAGGTAGGCGAAGAGGGAGCCTCACTTTCTGGGAGTCTCATTCAGATTGGAGCTTCTGCCCATGTGAGCTTGAGGGTAGTGGGGATTAGCAGGTTCAAGTGCTACAGACTCACTGTTCTCCCAATTTAGTAGACTGTCTTGAAGAAACTTTTTTTTTTAATGTTCTATATGGCCCTAGGGAAATTTCTTGAGATGTTAAATATTTTTAGAAAATATTTTTCATCAGTTATAATTGTTTCCTTGGGGAATGGGTCCTCAGAACTCTTCATGTGGCCATTCAGGAAGTAGAGCTTAGAGCTACTTTTACCAAGGTAGTCTAAAAGTGTTCATAAATGTGAAAAAAATTTCAAGTTGGAAATATGCATTGAAAAATTGCGATAGGTATAAAATCCCAACAGTGAATGAAGATGTGTGTACAGTGGTCAAGGTTCTAGTAGGAATCAGATGGTCCACACAAAAGAGGACAGAAACAGTGGTCTTGTATTAAAGATTGCAGTCACTGCAAGCTGATCCTCAGAGGAAAGGAGGGAGGGGTGGAAGAGGCTGTGTGGGAGGAAATTCACTTTTGAAAGTATTCATCCTTCTCACTTTTTGATTTCCTGCCAGTCCCTCTCATTGGCCAAATCTGATGGAAGACAGAGACAACCGAGCTAGAGTGATGTTATCTAGCGTGCAGCCTCCCAGGGAACAGAACAAGGAAAAGCTGGAGTGATCTGCAGATATAAACAATGGACCCCCAGCCCAGGGGGCTTCTCTGCATGGAAAGGCCAATGCTGTGATCTTCACTCTGTTCTGATGACTAGTTCCTTTCTGAGAACAGTGGAATATAGCCAGTATTTTATAATAACTTTATGTTGAGTATATAATCTATGAAAATACCAACTCACTATGTTGAAGATCTGAAATTAATATAGTATTTTTTTAATCAACTATCAATTAAAAAATTTTATTAAGAAGGTAGAATTTGTGCCAAGTATTCTTACCACGAATAAGAGCAAGAGGACAAAATAAATCTTCTGGAAGTGCTGGACTAGTTTATTACCTTAATTGTGGTGATGCTGTCATGCATTGCCTGTGTGCTCAGTTACATCCGACTCTTTGCGAGCCCACGGANAATTAAAAAATTTTATTAAGAAGGTAGAATTTGTGCCAAGTATTCTTACCACGAATAAGAGCAAGAGGACAAAATAAATCTTCTGGAAGTGCTGGACTAGTTTATTACCTTAATTGTGGTGATGCTGTCATGCATTGCCTGTGTGCTCAGTTACATCCGACTCTTTGCGAGCCCACGGACTGTAGTCTGCCGGGCTCCTCTGTCCATGGGATTCTCCAGGCAAGAATACTGGAGTGGGTTGCCATTTCCTCTTCCAGGGAATCTTCGCGACCCAGGGATTAAACTCACGTCTCCTAACGTCTCTTGCATTGGCAGGTAGGTTCTTTATCACTGCACCACTGGGAAAGCCCTGATGCTGCTGTGAGTACATCCATATATCCCTATCAAAATGTATACACTAAGTTTCTGCAATTTTTGTATATTAATATACTCAATAAATCTGAAAAGATAATGAAAGAAAGAGAAGGCACTGACTGAACAGTGATCTGCTTATATTCTCACATCTCATGACATGTGTCTTCACCAGAGTGCACAGTGCTGACCTTCGTTTTATTCAGGAATCACATGTTTAGTGCAGAAGAAAGTCAAAGGCAACTTTCAACGTTGTTTTAAGCCAAGGATCCAAATTGTCAGCAGGGTTTGTAGAGCTCTTGGAAACTGGCATGGAAGAAGTTTCTGTTTTAGATATAGAATGAACAGAGGAAAGCTGCCTTTGTTTTATGGATCCTGTGCGTGTTTGTGTCTGTGTGTGCTAATTCACTTTAGTCATGTCTGACACTCTGTATCATCTGTCATATGTGTGGTCTAACAACTATATGCACTTAAAAGGCAAAGGGAAGAGAAAATTTGTGAAAGATATCTTTACATTTACTGCCAGTGGAATACTATTCTGCAACAAATTACCCAATATCCTACCGCTGGTGATACTCAAGTGCCTAAACAACAGCCCACAAAATAAGCTGGTATAACTAACTCAGGCTGATTTGTATGTGTTTAAGCTACTGAATAGGCAAATCACTGCCTTCAGTTTCCCTCTTCCCTAAGCTTGGGGAGCAGCCCCTTGGCTTCAGGAAAAGACGAGGATGACAGCATCATCAGATTACTGTGGTTTTGCACAGGCATTTGCTAGAGTTCTGCCAGGAAATTACCCTGAATCTCAAAGCTCCCACTTCCCCTCCTACTCCTTCTAGCTTTTTTCGTCAACATTTTTTTTTTTCTCTTTATTGTCCTTCAGGCTTTCTTCTACTCTGCTTCTATCACCTCAAAAAGGATGCTGTTAACTCCCTTTTCTTTCCAATGACCCATAAAACCTTATCCTGGTGATACCTTCCTGGCACCACCCATTCACCAGCATTATCTTTCCCGTTGGCAAACGATGCCCCCACTTACCTTTTTATGGTCTGAAGCTGCTGCCCTCTCCCCAAGCATCCAGCCCTACTCCTCTGGAACGTTTTCATGCTAACAGCAGTTTTAAGTAAGTCACAGCTTTTCTTGTTCCAAAAAGAGGTTGGGGAGAGGGTGGGGAAGACAGGGGGGAAAGGAGAAAGGATGAAGTGCAGCTGCAGTAAGGGCTTTGTAGCCTTTCGGTTCCCAACAGCAGATAGTATTTTAATACCTGTGGCTGAAACTGAACTGTAAAACTCAGAGGAGATTGTAAATGCTTTGTTTTATAACGACAAATAACACAGCCTGACTATTGTTAATGAAAAAAAAAAAACTAGTCTGACACTTGCTAAAATAGTAAGGAAGAATTTTTACAAGACTGCTGCTATAGATGTCAAAACTATCTCAATAGAAGAGAGAGATTGGGCTCAACTCTGGACACAGCAAAGACAGCTGGGGACTTGTAGTCAATGAGCAGCATGGGGTGGGCCAGCGGATGGAAAGTTACTAAAGAGAGACATCAATGGCAGGGGTATTCTTGCTGAAGCAGGTCAGTGGTAAGATGTCAAGGCTGTTCACTTCAGTTCAGTCACTCAGTCATGTCTGATTCTTTGTGACCCCATGGACTGCAGGACGCCAGGCCTCCCTGTCCATCATCAACTCCCACAGTCCACTCAAACTCATGTCCATTGAGTCGGTGATGCCATCCAACCATCTCATCCTCTGTTGTCCCCTTCTTCTCCTGCCTTCGATCTTTCCCAGCATCAGGGTCTTTTCCAATGAGTCAGTTCTTCACATCAGTTGGCCAAAGTACTGGAGTTTCAGTTTCAGCATCAATCCTTCCAATGAATATGATTTTCTTTCTTGACTGGTTGGATCTCCTTGCAGTCCAAGGGACTCTCAAGAGTCTTCTCCAACACCACAGTTCAAAAGCATCAATTCTTCGGCACTCAGCTTTCTTTATAGTCCAGCTCTCATATCCGTACATGACTACTGGAAAATCCACAGTTTCGACTAGATGAACCTTTGGTGGCAAAGTAATGTCTCTGCTTTTTACTATGCTGTCTAGGTTGGTCATAGATTTTTTTCTAAGGAGCAAGCATCTTTTAATTTCATGGCTGGAGGTCAAGGCTGAAGGATGAGGAATTTGATCAGATAAACTAATTTAGCTGATTCTTGCTAAAGATGAGTTAGGCAGGCTAAAGGTTAGGCTCAAGGACAAGGCTAAGTTAAAAAGAGGGTTGGAGCAGCCTGTCCAAAGTTTGGGTAAAGAGAGAGTCATCGTCACTATCCAGTATAGTGTTAACTTTCTGAGCGTAACTTGCACTTGCACCCTTATCCATGTGACAGTGACTGCACTGACCTAATATGCAGGTACACACAGTCTTCACTTAAAGGAAGTAAATATTTGGGGGAAAACTTACCTCCTATTGATTAAGCATTTAAGAAGTTCCTAACTTGCAAGAACTTCTAGTTTTAACTAGCTCTATCCACTTCCTTGTCCTTTTTGCTTTGATGAAGTACATTATTACATTATAAGCTGTGGGATTCTGAGATGTGTATTGTGTCATGTCAAAATAATATATCAAATAGGGTTCTAAGGAATGTAATAGAATCTTTGGAGATGTGTGCTAGGTGACACCATAAACAGGGTTGGAGATTTTCTTGTAGACACAGACTACAGTGGTGTGGCTTAGGTTTCCCATGTGTGGTTTGGAGTTGAGCTAAATCACTGACATGAAGGGAGAGAGCTCTCATTCTGGACTCCCTTGGTATTCAATCAATGCCCAAGTCATGGTCTCCAATAATCAGAGGTGTTTTGGTTTCAACAGAAAGAGATGAGAATATATATGTATGTTTATAAGCTGGTCTTTCAGTTGCCTTTCTGAATTCGTAGTGCGCATAAAGTTTCACTGGTAAAGGTAGTAGTAGATCAACCACTTATAAAACTAGTAGGAAGGTGAAAAGACAAAAGTAGTAAAACCATCTGTATCTACAATAAATAGTTAAGAGGTATACAAACCCAAAATGTATAAATTATGATGTTAAAAGCATTAAATTTGGGGAGGTGAGTAAAAATTCAGGGTTGTCAAAATGTATTTGAATTTAAGAGATTAGCAACTTAAAATAATCATGCATACACAGACACACATGTATATATTTGTTGTTCTTTAGTCTCTAAGTCATGTCCAGCTCTGTGACCATATGGACTGTAGCCCTTCAGGCTCCTCTGTCCATGGAATTCTCCAGGCAAGAATAGTGGAGAGGGTTGTCATTTCCTTCTCCAGGGGATCTTTGCAACCCAGGAATTGAACACAGGTCTCCTGCATTGGCAGGTAGATTCTTTACCACTGAGTCACTGGGGACATAGTACATAAACCTCATGGTAACCACAAACCAAAGATCTATTAATATTGTAGATACACACGCAAAAAAGAAAGGAATCCAAACATAACACCAGAGGTGGTCACCAAGTCACAAAGGAGATGATAGAAAGAAGAAAGTAGCAAAAAGAACTACAAAACAACCCAGAAAACAATGAACAAAATGGCAGTAAGTGCATATCTATCGCTAATTACTTTAAATGTAAATGAGCTAAACGCTTACTGAATGGATAAAAAAATAAGACCCGTATACAAATTGCCTATAAGAGATTCACTTCAGTTCTATAGATACAAAGACTGAAAACAAGGAAATGAAAATGTGTGCCATGCAAATGTAAAGAAAAAATCCAGGGCAGTAACATTTATTTCAGAAAAAATAGACTTCAAAACAAAGACTAACAAGAGACAAAGAAGGACATTACATAACAGTTAATCCAAGAAAATAAAACAATTGTAAATATATATGCACCTAACATAAGAGAACCTAAATACATTAAGCAAATAGCAACAGAGGTAGAAACTGACAGTAACACAATAAGGGAAAGACCCGAAACTATAAAACTTCTTGAAGGAAACAGAGGAAATATGCTCTTGATTCTGACTTTAACAATAGATTTTTGGATATGTCTTCTTAGGCAGGAAAAGCAAAGGCAAAGATAAATAAATGGGAGTATAATTAAACTAAAAAGCTTTTGCACAGTGAAGGAAACGATCAACAAAACAAAAAGACAACCTACTCAATGAGAGAAGGTATTTTCAAATGATATATTGACTAAGGAGTTAATATCCAAAACATGCAAAAAAAAAAAAAAAAAAAACACCTCATACAACTCAACAGCAAAAAATGGGCAGAGGATTTGAATAAACATTTTCCAACAGAAGATATGCATATGGCCAATGGACACATGAAAAGATGCTCAGCATCACTAATCATCAGTTCAGTTCAGATCAGTCGCTCAGTTGTGTCCAACTCTTTGCGACCCCATGAATTGCAGCACGCCAGGCTTCCCTGTCGATCACCAGCTTCCAGAGTTCACTCAGACTCACGTCCATGAGTTGGTGATGATATCCAGCCATCTCATCCTTTGTCGTCCCCTTCTTCTCCTGCCCCCAATCCCTCCCAGCATCAGAGTCTTTTCCAATGAGTTAACTCTTCGCATGAGGTGGCCAAAGTACTAGAGTTTCAGCTTTAGCATCATTCCTTCCAAAGAACACCCAGGGCTGATCTCCTTGAAATGCAAATCAAAATCACAATGAGAGATCACCTCACACCTGTCAGAATTACTATTTTAAAAAAGACGACAAATAACAAGTGTTGGTGAGGATGTGGAGACTAGGGAACCCTTAGGCAGTATTGGTGGAAATGTATATCCTCTCAGACACTGTGGAAAACAGTATGGGGAACTCTCAAAAAATTAAAAATAGTACTATCATATACTATTAGATGGGTAAATAGTGGAAACAGTGTCAGAGTTTATTTTGGGGGGCTCCAAAATCATTGCAGATGGTGATTGCAGCCATGAAATTAAAAGACACTTACTCCTTGGAAGGAGAAGGCAATGGCAGCCCACTCCAGTACTCTTGCCTGGAAAATTCCATGGATGGAGGAGCCTGGTAGGCTGCAGTCCATGGGGTTGCTAAGAGTCAGACATGACTGAGCGACTTCACTTTCACGCACTGGAGAAGGAAATGGCAACCCATTCCAATATTCTTGCCTGGAGAATCCCAGGGACAGAGGAGCCTAGTGGGCTGCGGTCTATGGGGTCTCACAGAGTCAGACATGACTGAAGCAACTTAGCAGCAGCAGCAGCAACTCCTTGGAAGGAAAGTTATGACCAACCTAGATGGCATATTGAAAAGCAGAGTCATTACTTTGCCAACAAAAGTCTGTCTAGTCAAGGCTATGGTTTTTCCAGTGGTCATGTATGAACGTGAGAGTTGGACTGTGAAGAAGGCTGAGCGCCAAAGAATTGAAGCTTTTGAACTGTGGTGATGGAGAAGACTCTTGAGAGTCCCTTGGACTGCAAGGAGATCCAACCAGTCCATCCTAAAGGAGATCAGTCCTGGGTGTTCATTGGAAGGACTGATGCTAAAGCTGAAACTCCAATACTTTAGCCACCTCATGCGAAGAGTTGACTCATTGGAAAAGATTCTGATGCTGGGAGGGATTGGGGTCAGGAGGAGAAGGGGACGATGGAGGGTGAGATGGTTGGATGGCATCACCGATTCAATGGACATGAGTTTGGGTAAACTCTGCGAGTTGGTGATGGACAGGGAGGCCTGGCGTGCTGCGGTTCATGAGGTCACAAAGCATTGGAAACGACTGAGTGACTGAACTGAACTGAACTATCATATAATCCAGCAATTCTACTCCTGAGTATTTATATGAAAGAAAGTGAATACACTAATTACAAAATATTACTTGGATAAACTTAGAGGATATTATGGTCAGTGAAATGTCAGACAGAGAAAGGCAAATACTGTGTTATCACTTGTATATGGAATCTAAAAAATAAAATGAAATATAGCCATTATTTTGTGATGTTTAAATGAAGTGTAACCTATAATGAATCACTATATTGTACACCTGAAATTAATATTGTAAGTCAACTATACTTCAATAAAAAAAAGGAAAGAAAAGTTGTATGTACCCCTGCAGCACTATTTGCAATAGGAAAGCTATAAAAGGAACTTAAGTGCTTATCAGTAGATGAATAGAGAGAGAAGATGTGGGATACAGAATGGAATACTACTCAGCATAAAATACAATGAAAATTTGCCATTTGTTACAACATGGATGAAATTACAGGGTATTATACAAATGAAATGTCAGAGAAAGACAAATACCACATGATTTCATTTATATGTGGAATCTAAAAAACAAAACAAATGAACAGATATAACAAAACAGAAACAAAGATACAGAGAACAGGTGGTCACCGGAGAGGAGGATGAGAGAAATAAGTGTGGGAGATATAGAGGTAAACTTTCAATCACAAAAGGGAATGTCGTGAAACTTTGTATGGTAACATAAGGTAACCAGACTTAGCATAGTGAGTATTTTGAAATGTATAGAAATATTGAATCACTATGTTCTCTATCAGTGTTTTATGACAATTATGCTTCAAAAACAAACAAACAGACAAACTCGTAGATAAAGAGATCAGATTTGTGGTTATCAGAGGTAAGAGGTGGTGAAAGGGGGAAGCGGATAAAGGTAAAAACAAAAGCACAGAGTGAGTTTTGGGACTTAGCAGAGCATGGGTTCTTTTGTCTCAGCACAGAAAGAATTCAGCCAGAGGCAGAGAGACAGGTAAGGAGAGAGTTTATTTGTATAGGACTCTTGTGAGAGACCAAGGGAGCAGGCAAGGGAGTACTGCCTCAAGAACTTGGTGGACTGGATTTTTATAAGCAAAGGGAAAGTGGGGAGGTGGAGAAGACCACCTGCTTCCTCATTCTTTGAGTTTTCTGTCATTAATTCCTCCTACATATTGGGAAGGCATGTTTTTGACCTTACATGGCTCACCTGGGGCTGTAATAGTGCCAGGCCGTGTCCTGCTCTGCTCAGTGGCTCAGTTGTCCATGGAATTTTCCAGGCAAGAATACTGGAGTGAGTTGCCATTTCCTTCTCCAGGGGATCTTCCCGACCCAGGGATCAAGCCCATGTTTTCTGTGTCTCCTGCATTGGAAGGCAGATTCTTTACCACTGGGTCACCTGGGAAGCCCCTCATAATGCCATGGAAATGAGCAAAAAGGCAGTAACATGTACTATAATACCCAAGTCAAATCATTGTGTATCTTTAATGTATACAGTGCTATATGTCAATTATCTCAATAAAATTAGAAGGAAAAAAAGAAGTATAATACCAGCCATTTTGCTGCTTGTTTTTTCATCCCTAAGTCATGTCCAACTCTTTTGTGACCCCATGGACTGTAGCCCACCAGGTTTCTCTGTCTGTGGAATTTCCCAGGCAAGAACACTGGAGCGAGTTGCTATTTCCTTCTCCAGGGGATCTTCCTGACCCAAGAATAGAACCTTTGCCTTCTGCCATATAGACATGTTTTCTTTTTCACATTTTATAAATTCCAGTGCTGATACTGATATTCAATATAGTTTTCTGTTTTATGTAGTGATTCCTATTAACATAACTAAGAAGAGTTTTAGTCAGAATAAATGCCTAATTTGGCTCAAAAAGACCAGAAGTAGTACAGCAAAGAATACATTTCAAAAGATGAAGGATTATGGTTCCCAAAAGAAATTTCACCAAGAACTGTTTCATATCTCTTCATTGTAATTTTTTAATGTCTTGTTTGTAATTAAATATTTGAATTTAGTCATAAAATAGCTCTTATAAACATAAGGAAAGAAAGTGCTAAATCATCTCATTTCACCTCAGTTTGGGTTTCAGTGCACAGTAACAAGTGAATCATTTATCCTGGAAATGAATGGAATAGGGGGTATGGTAAAAAGTACAGAGGTTAGTGACTGCTGGTAGACATGTGACATTTTGGTCACAATTTTTTAATTTTAACTAGTGGTTTATGATATTCTCTTGAGACTTCTCCCAACTCACAGGGAGAGTCTCCTCAGCATGGATCCCTGTAAACAGGCTGTGGAAGAGCCTTATCTAGGAATTACCTTAGACTGTGAGAAAAAAGAGCACGGTGGCGGTCTCACCCTTAATTCTTTAGCTTTGTTTTTCAGTGAACCATAAACTTAATCCAGCAGATGTGAGAGGCACCAAAGGAAACAGGAAGTCTTGAGAGGCTGGGAGCTGATTAGCACATATCTGTCTTTCAGGAGAGTTTGGGGTGAAGCAGAAAGCCCTGGGCTTCACATCTGTCATGGCCTCCTCTGGTCTGCTTGGCGCTGTTGTGGCGAGTGAAACCAGCACAGTGCTGAGTCTTCATCACTCAGAAATCATCCCAGAGTTGCCAGGTCTCATATTGCTCTGGGGTGGTAGCACTTTTCTCTGAGAATCTCTTGCTGTGTCTTCAGTGCAGTTAACTGATAGCAAGCTGAAAACCAAGTCTCATTCCTGATTGGTTCAGCCATGCATGACCTTGGGGTGGAAGCAAGTGATGGGCTGCGTAGGAATGATTGCATGGGTTGGCTTCTACTTCTTGCCAACTGTGAGAGCCAGGGCACATTACTTAAGCCCATTCTGCATGAGCTTTCTCGTTTGTAATAAGTATTCTATTACTTTATAGGATTGTGGTGAAGGTTTACTGAGTTTCTGCCTGGAAGGTGCTGAGTGCAACAAGCTTTAGGGCCTTCGGTAGGTGTGGATGAAAAATATCTGCTCTATCAGTTAACAAAGGATGTTGCAGCCAACAGGCATCAGGCTTTGCAGCTGCCCCTGAATGTGCTGATGGTCTGAAGCTCCAAAAGTTTGGCCATCTGATGCGAACAGTCGACTCTTTGGAAAAGACCTTGATGCTGGTAAAGATTGAAGGCAAAAGGAGAAGGGGGCAGCAGAGGATAAGATGGTTAAATAACATCACCGACTCAATGGACATGAATTTGATCAACCTTGGAGAGGCAGTGAGGGACAGAGGAGCCTGACGTGCTGGAGTCCATGGGGTCACAAAGAGTTGGACAGGACTTAGCGACCAAACAACAGCAACAGCAACTGAATGTGCACCCTGAGGAAAGCAGGATATTGGCCCTAAACATTTAAGGTCCATGTTAAAGGAATGATTCTAGTGAGCTCAGACTCTTGCATCATGGGCTTCCCTCATAGCTCAGTCAGTGAATCATCTGCCTGCAATGCAGGAGACCTGGGTTTGATTAGTGGGTCAGAAAGATCCCCTGGAGAAGGAAATAGCAACCCACTCCAGTATTCTTGCCTGGAGAATTCCATGGACAGAGGAGCCTGGCGGGCTACAGTCCATGGGTTCACAAGAACGGGACACGACTTAGCGACTAAAACTACCACACATAGAAAAGAGCTAAATTCATAACTTGAGATGTCAGTTTTCTTTAATTACTGGTAATCTTTTTACGTTCTAACTACCTGGTCTTTGTTGCAAAAACCCCTGTGTATCCTGGCTTCTCCCTTATCTCTTCAATCAGTTCCTCAGAGCTGTCTGAAAGGCTATCTTCTGGGTTTAAGTCTTCAGCAAGTTTGTTGAATAAAACATAAGCCTCAGCCTTTAGGTCATGCAGTTTTTTCAGTTGACATAGGTCAGTGTCCATTACCCAGAGGGTCCTATGTTCTCAACTTTAGAATCACCCAACTTGCATTCTCTTATTTATTCAATGCAATCGTGGAGGATGTCTTACCCCATTCAGAGCTCTCTGATGGTATATAAAATTTTGAATTGTTTGGAAGAAAATCAGGAGAAAACAAATCATTCCTGGCCCCCGTTGGCATGTGGACTGGTAATAAGTGTAGAAATATCTCCATGAGAAGTTCAGTGACTCCCTCTCTGACACTGAAGGCATATGATTACCGTGCAAATGTTTTAAATCTGTAGCAAGAACGTTATTTGGAAGACAACTAAATGTTTCACTATGGCTTTGCATCCCTCAGAATCAAAAAACAACCAAAAAAAGACTCAGAATCAAACAAACAAAATCGGTCTGAGCCATCTTAAGCAGGCAAGTCTGTTCCCAGCTTCCAGGCCTTGCAAGATGAATTTTTTTTTAAAATTATTAATTTATTTATTTTACTTGGAGGCTAATTATTTACAGTATTGTGTAGCACTGAAACATGTATATTACCATATGTGAAGTAGATCACCAGTCCAAGTTTGATGCATGAAACAGGGCACTCAAAGCCGGTGTACTGGGACGATCCTGAGGGATGGGATGGGGAGGGAGGTGGGACGGGGGTTCAGGATGGGGAACGCATGTACACCCATGGCTGATTCGTGTCAATGTATGTCAAAAGCCACTACAAGATGAATTCTTGAAACCCATCTGCCGTGGAAAGTTAGGCAAAGCCCTAGCTGTGGAAATTCAAAACAGCAGGTTTTAACTAAGGAGCTATCTTCCTGGAAATGGGCATCTTTAAGCTGCCTGGCAAAGCTGCCTGTGGTCCCAGGGCAGCCCTCAAAGTTCTCGGGAATTCGGGAAATACACTCTGCCTTTCCCCTATTTCTGGGGGATCTGTCAAGATTTGAGGCTCAGCTTGTGTTTTCTTTCTTTGAAAGTTAGAGTAAATAATGGAAATTTATTTAATATCTAGATTATTTCCAAATAAAATAAAATACAGAGACATTAGTTTTTAAACAGAGGTTTATTCTCTTTTAACTTATTACCAAAAAAGAAAAATTGAACCATGAGAGCATATGCTTCTAAAGGTTATGAAATGTATTCACAGGTTTGCAAATCTAAGAACATTGTTATGAACATTGTTATACAGTTTGCTTCTTTGAACAGCTTACTTCTTAATTTTCAGAAGGAATTGATGTTTTTAAGCGTTAAGAATTTTAAAGTAATTAAAACTAATTAGATGTATCTGGCTCTTTTCGACCCCATAGACTGTAGTTTGCCAGGCTCCTCTGTCCATGGGATTTTCTACACAAAAATACTGGAGTGGGTTGCCATTTCCTTTTCCAGGGGATCTTCCTGACCCAGGGATTGAACATGTATCTCTTGGATCTTCTGTGTTGCAGGTAGATTCTTTACTGTCTAGCCATCAGGGAAGCCCCATTAGAAAAGGTAATATTTATAAATAATATTTGCAAATTTTCCTTGCAACCCTGTATGCAAGGAAAGTAAGTTGTGTTTTTAGCTTAGAAACAGTTTGAGGTGTGGAAATGCACTTTTTTAAGGGAAAAGAAGTAAAGCAAGGCTAGCTATTTTAGAATGGGAAAGAGCAGACTGAAGGAAAAGCTACGGACATAGCTGGAAAGAGAGGGAGAGAGAGATAGATGAAAGCGTGGAAAGAGATAGAAAATGGTGTGGTCAAGTTGGCTCAAAACGGAATTGTTAGTATAAGGATTTAAAAAATATCAGCTTGTATTTTCAAACACCAGGCTAGGTCAGTTATTCTAGAGCAGAGGAGAGTTGCCCAGCTTTTTTCCTTACTGGGCAGAGATTGCATAATTAGGGAAAGGTCAGATCCTTTGAAGTTGGACAGATCAGAGTTTAAATCCTGGCACTGTTGCTTTTGGAGTGATCTGGGGGCAGGGGGCAGGAGTGGTTCATCATCTGTAAAGGATGGTGACACCTACCTTAAGAGATGTCTGTGTGGATGAGATGATACAACACATTCAAAGCGTTGTGTGTACAATAGGCACTTAGTTGTAGCTTTGTGGGTTATTTGGGAAGCACATAAAACCCAGATGTTGCCTAATGTAAAGGAAGCCACGCAGTGTAAACACAGCCGCACATTTGTCTAGGTGTGGGCATCATTTGCCCAGGCACGGTGCAGTCATGATGCCCCAATTGCCTTTAGATAAAATGCACTTTTTTAGTAGCATAGACTTTGGAACTATATTTTTGGTCGCTTTCAGTCTCAGGAAAACAAAGTTAGGGAGAACCAGAAAGACTCATTTGACCATTGCAGTCTTGAAAATGTCTTGAGATTTGAGAGAATTTCCAAGGGTCTTAGATGAAAGCTCTAATATTCTTTGGCTGCAAAATGACCCAGGGACCCCAGAAGATGCCTCAAGGTGGGTCAAACTGTTATTCAAACAGCTATTTGGCCAAATTTCAATCCCAATGACTTTTGGATTCAGGACCTGTGACTTCTGGTCAAGTGGCTTAAGGAACCCTTTGAAGTCCTGAAAAATTAATATTAAGGAGTGTTCATTTCTTATACCACCTCTGGACATTACCAGAAACCTGAGCTGAGATGCTAAGACCTGGTTGAAGCATTGGGTTATGGCTGTTGAACAGTGTGTTGTGTCACAAAATGGATTCATCTATTTAACAGGCTTTTCTGGTAGCTCCTAGTTTCAGCTTCTGTAGAAGCTTGTAGACTATGCTTTTGACCTCAGAAAGACTCCATTCTCCACCCTACCCAGTATGTCATCGCCTTAAAGATAGACACATATTTCTCTTAACTGCAACCCCAGGAACCTCTTTTGAAGCAAGAGTTCTGGTTCCAGGGCATGGCTTTCCATAGATAACATCTCTCTGAACCAAATTTCCTTCCTGGGCAAACTGAGTTAGGGGTTCTCAGCTCTACTGCCTTTCAATATCACCTGGAGGTGCTTTGAAACATCTATGTTTGGATTCTTGGAATGCACTCCAGACCTATTTTATCTAACTCTCTGAGGGCAGAGCTCACCTTCTCCAAAATGTTCAGGTTAGGGAAGCATAGGGCTACGTGAGCTCCATGCCAGGATCAGGATCTTTTAGAACGCCCAACAAGGGCGTAGGAGAAAGAAAGAGCTCCCTTACAGTGCAGTCTCATTTTCATGTGGGAGAGTGGGCCTGAGGAGATTTGCTTTTCTCCAGAAGCCTTTAGAAAGCCGAGGAGAAAGCAATGTTATCAGAGAAAAGAGCAGAGTGTCAACATGAGCAACTGCCAGCAAGACCCCCTGAAAACTGGAGCAGGGGCCTGTCTCTCAGTGGGCAAATTCCAACCTTGTCTTGATCCCACTTATCACTCCCAAACTCTTCCATCTCAGCCCTAAAGGAGGAGACAGACACACAGACAATGAGCTCAAAGTGCTCCAGCACATCGAAAGGAATTGCACGAGAAGCCTCGCACCAGGCTCCCTTCCTCTGGCTCAGGGACATCAGATGTGCTGTGGGGTCACCGCAGCTGCCATCTTCCCTGTGGCCACTTGGTGAGCGGTCCCCACCTTTGTTGTGCTCCTCACATCTTGCGAAGCTTTCAGATGCCCTCCAGCCCAAGAAAGCCTTCAGATGTTGACTCAGGACCAACAACTGGGATCAGTAGCTAAGATCTTGGCTTCATTCATGTATGCAACACATAGTTATTGAATGAATGATTTTGCCATGGACAGAGCAGTTGCTATGGAGGAGCCCTACTAGAGAGATGTCTGATAAAAGTCTGAGAGAGGGCATAGGCAACACAACTTTATAAAAAGAAAAAGTCACCTAGAATTGACACCTTAAAAATAGAAAATTTATTTTAATCCTAAATGGGCACAGAAAAGATTCTGATGGATGTATAATTTATGCACATCTATGCAAATTAAGGTGCCAGTTATGCAGAAGAGGGTTGGGTGGCATTTGTAAAGACCAGCCGTGCTCTAAGCTGTCACCTGCCTGCCTGCTTCTCTCTGGAGTCAAATTCAGACCAGATGGCAGGAATTAGAAAGGAAGAAACCACCTTCCTTGAACTTTCACCTTCAAGTCTAATTTAAGCATGAACTTTGAAGTAGTGAGGCTGCTTTGGTTATCATTCAAAAACTCTTTGGGGGCCTGCAATGGGACACTGATTCTGAAAGTAATAATACCTCTCCAGGCAAACTTTGCTAGGCTTTTACACGGGCTGCTGAAATAACGTCTGTAAGATGCCTTGACTTTCCTAGAATAAGAAAGGTTTATGTGTTGTTAGAAAAGCAGCAAAACAGAATGCCTCACAAGATAAGAGAGTCGATTTTCTTTAAGGGAACAGATCACAAGTGTTTACCTATGCACATAAATGAACACACACAGATACACACACTTAGCATCACCTTAAAATGGGGGCATGCACAATTCCCCCAGTGACTCTCAGTTCTGCCCCATTCAGGGCCAGTTGCTGATCACATGCACAGTGCTGATTGCTGCTCCTTCCTCTGTAAGAGTGTTCCCTCTAGACTACTGAGTCAGCTTCATTATCCAAATAAACATCTGCTATATTTTGTTGTTAGTAATGATAATGACTAGCTGGGGTCACTAAGGATGGGCTTAACGCATACCATCCAAATGGAAAATTTGAGAAAATTGGAAGCTTTGGAAACACTGCAATTGTGCTTCCCTATTTATTTTCAAAAATAAGACTCTGCCTTATATTAGGGTCATACTATTTTGTTAGAATGCCCAGGACACCAGGCCTAGGGTTTACAGAGTCCAAAGAATTACACAGGATTGATGGTTAGAGGAGGGGATTTAGGAGTCTGAGCCAAGGAATTTTGAAGGTCTTTTAGGGCCTGCAGTGAGCCCATGGGATACAAGATCCTAGCTCTAGCTTTTGGGCTGATAAGGAATGCTAAGATGGAGTAGCTTCTTGTGAGTTTGGGTAGGAAGGCTTTCTGGGTGGATCGGTTCCGGAGGGGTCTCTCACAGGCCAGCTGCCAGTCCTGCTGCATGCTGGGAAGGAGGGCTGCTGGGACAGAGTCCACGTGCTCAAGGCTGAGCCTCTCTGTGGATGTGGCACGACCTGTAAGCAGTGCTTTCACTGATTCAGTGTGGGAAACTCCCCCCAGGAGGATGGTGTGGTGTGAGGTCTGAGCACACACTGACATGTCTGTGGGGATAATGAATCACAGGATCTGATGGAAAGCAGAAGCTTCTCTGAGGACAGTTCCTGCATTTTCTATTGTTGTGACCACCAAGCTCAGAGCTTTTGGTGTGTCTCAAAGGCAGATGGCATGTATGAGAGCCTCATTAACCTCTAGAGCAACTTTTAACGTGAGTCTATCTAGGCTTAGAATCTAGTGCTGGGAGCCTGGTCCTGGGACAACTGCTGTCTGAAAGATAAACTCATTTAGTTTCCTGAACTTCATTTCCACATGAAAGGAGCATGCATTGTCAGAAGCAAGGTTCTCAACCCCAAAGTTAAGAAGAGGCTACTGCAAACTCAGATTGGTGAGCTCAGGACATATTTCTTAGAGGGACTGGGTGTGTAGGGGACTCTCTATTCTGTTTCCTTACCTAGACAACGGAGCAGAGATGGGTCCCTCTGTAGGGAAAAGATGCCTTTTCTTGAGTTTCCATTTGGAAGGGTGCTTGACTTTTCTTTATTCCTTCAGAATCCCTGATGCCTCTCTAACAGGCTTTGTTTTCTGTGGGTATAATTTCTGGAAGAGATTAACATCTCCATTTCTGACACTGTGGAGGGTTGACCCTGAATGGGAATAACAGTGTAAATCACCTATTCAAATTGTGGGGATGAAGACTGTAAAATGCTTTGTAGTCATTAAGTGCTCCACCAATTTTTAAGGATAAAGCATTTTTCATGTCAGTTTTATATGCAAAATTTATGTCAACTCGTTACAAATATGCTTCACTCTGAAATTCTCTGAGGCTTAGCCAGAACAGATGAAAACTTGAAAATAATAATCAAAGACCAAAACACCTTCATATAGCTTTCTTAACTCTATATCCATGCTTGCTCTAAATCCAGATCTATTAATACCATTCTATCTATCTCCCAGTCTATCTCTGGGAGAGGTAGTGTATTGATTAGAAAGGCTCTTGCCTGCAAGTAACATAAAAATCTAAAAATGGCTTAAACAAATAGGAGTTAATTTTTCTTACATTATCAAAAGGCTGGAGGTAATAGTTTTCTGATTGGATTGTTAGCTCAACATTTCCAAAGGGTGTGTGTCTCCGATTTTCTTGGCTTTCCCCTCAGGATTGAAAGATAGCTGCTTCAGTTCCAGGCACAAAGTCCTCTATTCAAAAGAGAAAATTGATGAGTATAATGGTTTCAAAATGTAGCCTCAAGTCCTTTGATGCGTCTCCCATTCAAGCAGGGGTTCTATGCTCCCCACCCCGTCCCCAGCCTCGAGGGGGTTTGTGACTGCTTCAACCAGTAGAGTATGGTAGAAATGACATTATGTAACTTTTGAGGGTATATCTTGAATGTCATGTAGCTTCTGTCTAGTTTTCATGGAACACTTACTATCTGGATGTTCCTTTTGGCATTCTTGGAATCCTCCTTTTCCAAATTCAAATTCCATGCTGTGAGAGGCCCAAGCTATACAGAAAGTTCATTATAGGTGCTTCGATTGACAGTACCAACTGAGCCCAGCCTTTGAGTCACCCCAGCCCAGGTGGCAGAGATAGAAGTGAAGAAGCCTCCAGATGATTCCAGCCCCTGGCCCTTCGAAATATCGCCAGATAAAGACCCTGACTTCAAGGAGGAAAGATAAGCCATCCACACCATGCTCTGTATAAATTCCTGACCCACAGAATTAATTTTGAGCAAAATAAAGTGATGGTTGTTTTCTACTGCTATGTTTGAGGTGGTTTGATAGGCAACTGTGGATGCCTAGAATTAGAAGAATTAGAATGCAGTGCCAACCACGTCTTCCCTAAGTGAAAAAATAAAACATTTCCCAGAAGGTCCCCAGCAGACTTCCCTGCATAACTTGCTAGTCATGACATGGTCATCCCTGTCTGCAAGGGAAGCTGGAAACTTAAGAAATATTTTTGATTAAAAGCCATCTTTTCTGGGGAAGGTATGCCAAACAATACAGAGGTACTCTTAGCAAAGAGGAGTGGGGAGAATGAATATTGGATAGCTAGATTACAGAGCCTGCCACAGTAGCATAAGAAAAAGATATATTTTTAAATCATATGCATATGTGAAAGTGAAAGCGAAAGTTGCTCAGTCATGTCCTACTCTTTGCAACCCCATGGACACGGAATTCTCTAGGCCAGAATACTTCTCCAGGGGATCTTCCCAATCCAGGGACTGAACCCAGGTTTCCCTCATTGCAGGTGGGTTCTTTACCAGCTGAGCCACAAGGGAAGCCCAAGATTATTGGAGTGGGTAGCCTATCCCTTCTCCAGCGGATCTTCTTCATCCAGAAATTGAAATGGGGTCTCCTGCATTGCAGGCAGATTCTTTACCAACAGAGCTATCAGGGAAGCCCTAGTATATATATATATATACACATTCACACACACACACTATATGGTATATATACTATATACTAATGTATATTGATTGCTACATTTCTCAATAAAGATTGGAATAGAAACTTAATATGCAGAAAATAAGGTGAAAGAGAGGAATGGGTAGGGAAAGCACTACCCTCTCAAATTAGAATTAGTTTGGGTTTTGGTGTGGTTTTTGGTATGGGTTCAATGTCTTTGGAAACTCAGACATACTTTGCCTGTGACTCTGAACACTGTATTCTCTTAACTTGCTCCATTTCTCTCATTCTACATCCAATGTATTTATTTTAAAGCCATTGAGCCTAGAGCTGGTTGCCTCCAGTTCACACTAGTTAAAGAGTCACATAATATAAATCTTTAATTTTCACTGTGCCTTCTATATATTCGGTTTTATTTCAGGAATGTTAAGTTTTGTAACAGAGTAGTAGTCAAATAAAATATTCTCCCCAACTCTGAAAATTTTTTTAAAAGGAAAATCTTAAGGCAAGCATTATCATTAAAGTTGAACAAGTGTGTCTTGGGCAGTTCTAGGCTTAGTTGCTAAGTTGTTAGGTAAACTCTGCTTCACCGACACCTTTCTATACTTTTTTATAATACTGGCCTGTTTCTCCACTACACTTCTGGGTTACTAGTGAATAATTGTATGTCTTCTGCTAAGTCATACATATTATATTTTTAAATACCCAGTAGAGTTTTAAAACGTCAACACTGGGATGGAGTTTAACTTCATAGACTTAAAGGTTTAATTCAAATAATTATAGAGACCAGGAAATTCTCATGATAGAGAAAAGTATTGCAGGTGGAGACCATAGGGAGTGATGGGGGTGATAGATAATTTAGGAATATGTGTCCTTTGCTGATTAGGATCCCCTGTGGGAATGCTTGACCTAGGGTTTTAGATTTTTAAATCTAAGTCAGAAATCTAGGTTGAATTTCCCAATTTTGGGGTTGGGATTTTAGGTTGAATTTCCCAATTTTTAAATCCTTGGATGCTTTCCAAATGTGTCCCAAGGGAATCTAATGTAGTTTAACTTTCCCATGGGGATTTTGTGACCTACACTAAATAATCTAGCTATTAAGAAAGGAGGAGAAAAATTAAATTCATTTAGCCCCTTACTATAGGCACATACTCCCCTATGGGGTTAAAGAATCTGCTTGCAATGCAGGAGACACAGGAGACATGGGTTTGATCCCTGGGTTAGGAAGATCTCCTGGAGAAGGTAATGGCAATCCACTCCAGTATTCTGGCCCGGAAAATCCCATGGTTAGAGGAGCCTGATGGGCTATGGTCCATGGAGTCACAGAGTTGGACACGACTGAGCGACTAACACACACACAGGCACATGATAGTTCTTATTATCAGTTATTTTTCACATGGGTCTTAATACAGAAAAAAGTTTTTTGTTGTTCAGTCATTAAGTCGTGTCTGACTCTGTGACCCTGTGGACTGTAGCACGCTAGGCTCTTCTGTCCTTCACTATCTCCTGGAGGTTACTCAAACTCATGCCCATTGAATTGGTGATGCTATCTAATCATCTCATCCTCTGTTTCCCTCGTCTCCTTTCGCCTTCAATCTTTTCCAGCATCAGGGTCTTTTTCAATGAATCAGCTCTTTGAATCAAGTGGCCAAACTTTTGGAGCTTCAGCTTCAGCATCCATCCTTCAGTGACTATCCAGGGTTAATCAACCATTTAACAGTCAAAGTATCCACTATTTCTTTTCTCTGGGAGGAGTTTTCAGGGACCTCTTTCATGGACATGTGGCTTACTTAAGACTTAAGGATCAAGATCCACACCACGTTAACACTACACCTAGACACCAGAAGAACATTCTGAAATATCCCACGCGTTCAGTCTTATACATCATTCACTGTTGTTCTTTTCACTAACTCAGAATCCCACTATGAGAATTTTGGAACAAACTATTCTCTTAGAGCCACCCAGTTGGCATTCATTCTTGTTAAATTAAGTGTTAAGGTGAGAGGATTAGAAAGAACGATTTTGCTTGAAACTTGGAAGGTTGATTTGGAGGGATGGGAGTATACGGTGGGTACATGGATCAGCCAAAGCTTATTTAAAAAAAAAAGTGGAATGTCATAAAAGCAATTGTTCTTCAGGTCTCTGTCTTCTATAAAGAATCTCTTTGAATATCATTAAACATCCTATCAGGAAATTCAAATCAAGCCTCCACAAGAAGGACAGATGGCTTTTGAGAAGAGCTGTACAAAACGGATGACTTTTACAGAGTTTAGGAGCATGGGTCAGCAGCTTCAGATGATGGCTTTCTATCAGAAGAGCAACAGTGCTGCCCTGACCGCAAAGTACACAGCAAGGCGTTCTTGAGCTTTGTGTTTATTCTCTAACTGTGTATGTTTTATTAATTGGTCTGCAAAGCTCAGTTCTGCTCCCGAAGCAGGCACTCTACTGTCCCAGAAAACAGCTGGACTTCCTCAGAGAATCTGCCAGCAAGCCAGGCTGCCTTTCTTTCCCCTCAGCCATATATGAATGGTTGGAGGACTCGGTTTTTCTCACCACAAAGGGACTACTAGACACCTCTCTCCGCTTTCCTGAATGTCTTTCCTTGGACTTTTGTGTGTGTGTGTGTGTGTGTGTGTGTTGGCAGTACCGTTCTTTTTTAATCACCTTTGAAAGACATTTCTTTCTCTCCTGAGTGTGTCTCTTGTTTTCCCTCTGGCAGTTAAATACATTATTTAGCTTCTTCCTATATATTTTATTTTTCCTCTTTGACTTGGTGAAAAATAGAGAGGGGAAAGCTTTACGGAAACCTCAGCACATGTGTTTCACTTGCCCTTTCTTTCCCAGTGCCTAGCACAGTGGCTTGCAACTCAAAACTTTTACTCAGTGTGGGTGGATGGATGAATGGATTGATGACTGCATGTTTGTAAGGAAGGTGTGGATTCCAGCTGAAGGTGCAGCACAACCATGAGAGGAACGACTCTAGGCAACAGGTGAGACATTTAAGTGGAATTCTACTGCTCTTTCTCTGTGATATGTTGCGTGCTTGCACTTTCATTCATTTGTCCCACAACATTTACTGAGGGTCCACTTTTCTCCTGTTCTTGTACAGTATAGTGGGAGACAGGCCACTAGTGGCCTAGTGCCCTGAGATACATGTTGGGAAGGAGGTGGCCAGATGGGCTATGAGGGCACAGAGATGCCCACAGACTATGGGACAATGGAGTTTGGTTCTCATCTTGCTCATATCAGTTTAAAGTCAGAGTATTGGAGAGGTAAGCTAAGCCATGGTTATGCTTTCAATATGAATCCTCTTTCTTTCATTTCTTGTCTCCTAGTACTCTTCACTTGCCTTGAGAATGAAATTGTTTCTCTTTTCATCCAGAGGAAGGTAATAGGGCCCTCTGTTTTAAACACCAAGGTCTCCAGGTATTCTAGCAGGTATGCAGGATTGCAAATGTTTTTGCTCAAAGGTAGTGGGAACCTAATCTCTTTCCAACGAAGAGTCTCTCCATCAGGGATATAGTCTCAAGGAACAGAGAACATATGGGAGGAGACTCGAATATCAGAAAGAGGTTTCCTGGATCAGAGGGCCCTGTTGCCTAAGTAAAGCCTGAGGCCTGATTCTAGAGGGTTGTCCTAAGGTGGGTCTGCAGCCTGGTTAGTGCCCCTGCACTGAGGGGTACTGTTTGAGTGCCTAAAAGATGCTCTAAACCTGTGGCCTCCCCAGCTGACCTTCCAGTCTTCATCACGAGGCAGTGTTGCAGGTCTACAAGAGAGTGCTTTCCCACTGACCATCCAGCTAGTGACTGAGTAGTTAGAACACCAGCTCTGCCGCAAGCCATATCATCCAGGGCCTCCTCAGAGGACACCTCCCTGTGATGTTCAGAGCACTAGTAAATCTAACAGACCCTTGGTTATCCCTGGGGAGGATACATACATTTTGGGGGTCAAATGGAATAATCCAAGTGACCCGTCTCGGGAGGTAGGAGGGGCCATTAAAGGTAAAGTGTGATCTGAAATCTCCCAGCTTGTGTTTGAATCCTGCTTCCATCACTTAGTAGCTGTACAAACTTAACCCTGGGCAAATTACTGAGCCTCTCTGAATCTTACTGCTCTTATCTATAGAATGAGGTCCTAGTTCTAGTTGGGAGGATTCAATAGGCATTTACATGTGAAGTAGTTGTCACAGTGCCTGGCACATAGCATACATTCAGTATATGTGTTGCTATATATTTAAAAAAATTGGAATATAATTGCCTTACTATGTTGCATTCGTTGCTGCTGTACAACGATGTGAATCATCTATCAGTTCAGTTCAGTTGCTCAGTCGTGTCCAACTGTTTGCAACCCCATGAACCACAGCACGCCAGGCATGCCTGTCCATCACCAACTCCTGGAGTTCACCCAAATTCATGTGCATTGAGTTGGTGATGCCATCCAGCCATCTCATCCTCTGTCATCCCCTTCTCAGACTTCATTTTTTTGGGCTCCAAAATCACTGCAGATGGTGACTGCAGCCATGGAATTAAAAGATGCTTACTCCTTGGAAGGAAAGGTATGACCAATCTAGATAGCATATTAAAAAGAAGACACGTTACTTTGCCAACAACAATCCGTCTAGTCAAGGCTATGGTTCTTCCAGTGGTCATGTATGGATGTGAGAGTTGGACTGTAAAGAAAGCTGAGTGCCGAAGAATTGATGCTTTTGAACTGTGGTGTTGGAGAAGACTCTTGAGAGTCCCTTGGACTGCAAAGAGATCCAACCAGTCCATTCTGAAGGAGATCAGCCCTGGTGTTCATTGGAAGGACTGATGCTGAGGCTGAAACTCCAATACTTTGGCTACCTCATGAGAAGAGTTGACTCATTGGAATCAGCTATAAGTATACATATATCTCCTCCCTCCTACCCCTACCACCCTATTTTATTTTTGTTATTGTTTTTATTATTCTAAGGACTCAAAGGATATGCCAGGGATGGCTACAACTCTCCAGAGTCTGAAGGAAAGACTTGGGCTCTAAGTATCCACTCATCTACCCATTCTCAGCCCTTATCTGGAGACCTTACTTATTCTTCTCTAGGTCTGGGATCAAGGAATGGTGGAAAATGCAGCATTTCTGTTTATTTCAGAAACAGAAAATAATACATATGAGTCAGTTCAGTCACCCAGTCATGTCCAACTCTTTGCGACCCCATGAACCACAGCACGCCAGCCCTTCCTGTCCATCACCAACTCCCGGAGTTTACCCAAACTCATGTCCATTGAAGACTGATCTCCCCTAGGATGGACTGGTTGGATCTCCTTGCAGTCCAAGGGACTCTCAAGAGTCTTCTCCAACACCACAGTTCAAAAGTGTCAATTCTTCAGGGCTCAGCTTTCTTTATAGTCCAACTCTCACATCCACACATGACTACTAGAAAAACCATAGCCTTGACTAGATGGACCCTTTTTGACAAAGTAATGTCTCTGCTTTTTAATATGCTGTCTAGGTTGGGCATAACTTTCCTTCCAAGGAGTGTCTTTTAATTTCATGGCTGTAATCACCATCTGCAGTGATTTTGGAGCCCAGAAAAATAAAGTCAGACACTGTTTCCACTGTTTCCCCATCTATTTGCCATGAAATGACTGGGTATTTTTATCCAAAAGGACCATGGATTCTAGAGTATCTTTTAATTGGAAACCAAAGGCCTTTGTCTACTCCTAAGTTTCTCTGCATCCTGTTTTGTCCCATTATCCTACCACTGACTACATTATTACCTCTCATTGGCCATTCTATCTCTGCCTTACATTCAGCTCCATTGCTGGCCAGAAGAGATTGCAGACTGGTCTGCAGAATTGGGGCTCAACATTATCTATAAAGGATTAGGACTCTATTTCTGCTCAAAGACTTTTGAAGCCAGAAGAACAGAAAGGGAGCATTTTTTTCAGTCACTTCGGTCATGTCTGACTCTGTGTGACCCCACAGATGGCAGCCCACCAGGCTCCCCTGTCCCTGGGATTCTCCAGGCAAGAACACTGGAGTGGGTTGCCATTTCCTTCTTCAAAGCATGAAAGTGAAAAGTGAAAGTGAAGTCTCTCAGTCGTGTCCGACTCTTAGTGACCCGCATGGACTGCAGCCTACCAGGCTCCTCCATCCATGGAATTTTCCAGGCAAGAGTACTTGCCTTCTCCGTGCCATTGCCTTCTCCGGAAAGGGAGCATGCTTATGTTCAATTAGGTTCTTATCAGCAGAGGTTATTTCTTAATTTTTCAACTCAGTGTCTCATATTGTTCTTTTCTACCTTCTTGTCATTGTGTTAGATTCAATAAAGACTATTGATGGTTTACTTGGCTAAATGCAGTGCTTTCAAGAACAGTTACATCCCCTGCCCTTCTCCACTTCCCCAGGCTGTAGTTCTCTTATTTTTATTACTTGAGAAAATTCCCCATCTCTAGTTATTCAATTAATAGTACAAAGCAAGAAGACATTAAACAGAATATCACTGACAGGATGAAGAGAGAAATTATTGAGAAGTGATTTTATATTGTTCCCTTTGCCCTGGAAAACTTACTTGTTTAGCTTCCAGAAGTCACTTATTTTAACCTAACAAGTCTCAAGCTTCAATCTTTGTAAACAATGAACGTTGCTCTAAAATGATAGGCAACGACTGAAAAGTCAAAAGAGATTTTAAAACTGCAGAATTGGTTGGCAATATGTGTTCAATGAGTGGCTTCCTAAGTGGCTGAGTGGTAAAGAATCCGCCTACAATGCAGGAGACGCAGGTTCAATCCCTGGGTCAAGAAGACCCCCGGGAGCAGGAAATGGCAACCCACTCCAGGATTCTTGCCTGGGAAATCCCAGGCACAGAGGAGCCTGGCGAGCTACAGTTTATTAAGTTGCAGAAGAGTTGAACATGACCGAGCAGCTAAACAAAATCAACAAAATTGAAAATGGGTATCTTATTTCCTCAATTATAATGGTGCACAGAGTGCCTTTGGCAAGCTAGGGACATTTCTATTTAATTTTCCACTCTATCATGTGTAAGGAGTTGGATATCTGAAAAGCTGTAATAACTTTAACATGGAATCATTCTGGTAGATTACCAAAAGGCATTGTTCTTCCAAAAGTAGTTGGATAGCTTTCTTTCTATGGAAACTGTGAATCCAGCACCAAGGCCAGGAAAGTAAAGACTTAGACAGAGGTAAACTTTATATTGAGCATGAAACAGCTTCAGAGCCACCAACTACTTCATTTGGACAAAATGAAAACTTAAAAGCAGAGAGAGAAAAGACAGAGAGAAAAACTAGACAGGTTTAGATAGTATGAAACTTGATGGAAATAAATTTTGATTTGTGACTAATGCTCTCAATTCTGTTCCAATTTTATCCTGTAAAACCAGCTAGGGGAAACAACAGCCTGTTGTCATTGAGAAGGGAAAATAATTATATCTACAGGAAGGAACTTTGGCCTTGAGATTGGCTTTATATTAAAAAAGCAAGTATGTTCACTACTGCTGCTGCTGCGTCACTTCAGTCGTGTCCTACTCTGTGCGGCCCCATAGACAGCAGCCAACCAGGCTTCTCCATGCTCACTAATAGTGAAGCAAAAGCCAGAATATTTGGGATCCTAAGACTTTGAATTTTAAAGAAGTAACATCACCAGTATGTGAAGTATTGAAAAAGTGAAGAAAAAGATTGAACAGTAAGAGCCAGCCAGGGCAGAAATTTGGAGATGTCTTAGTTGAGGTGGGGGGTACTTAATGTTGGGTGACTTCTGGGCCGTTTCTTTGAGTCACCAGCAGTTTTTTTCTTGTCTAGACCAGGGGTCTTTCCCCGCTTTGCCTCCTGTCCTCTGCCAATCTTCTGTTCGTAGTATGTTCTCTAGAGTTGGCTTTTGACACCTGGAAGATACTAAGAAGGTCCTTACTGCTCGAGAATTCCCTGGTTTAGCTGAAAGTTGCTTGGACTGGCAACTCTGTCCTTGATAAGACAACTTCTTTACTACAGATCAGACGTGCTTGCGGTGAAATAAAGGAAGGCTGTAGGATTTGGCGTTGGGGGTGGGTGGTCCTGTTGGTCTGGGTTTATGAGGGAGAAATTTCTTACAGCAAGTGACACTTGAGCTGTGCATATTATGAAGAATCAGCCATGACGAGGAAAGCACTTATTAGACTCACAGACTTAAAATGTTGGTTCTAAATGTTGCTGATTTGAAGGCAGGTGGAGGTAAGTCTTTTTTTCATACTGTTCATGGGGTTCTCAAGGCAAGAATACTGAAGTGGCTTGCCATTCCCTTCTGTGAAGAAAGCTGAGCACCAAAGAATTGATGCTTTTGAACTGTGGTGTTGGAGAAGGCTCTTGAGAGTCCCTTGGACTGCAAGGACATCCAACCAGTCCATTCTGAAGGAGAGCAGTCCTGGGTGTTCTTTGGAAGGAATGATACTAAAGCTGAAACTCCAGTACTTTGGCCACCTCATGTGACGAATTGACTCATTGGAAACGACTCTGATGCTGGGAGGGATTGGGGGCAGGAGGAGAAGGGGATGACAGAGGATGAGATGGCTGGATGGCATCACTCGATGGACTTGAGTTTGGGTGAACTCCGGGAGCTGGTGAGGGAGGGAGGCTTGGCTTGCTGTGATTCATGAGGTCACAAAGAGTTGGACACGACTGAGCGACTGAATTGAACTGAGAAGTAAGCCTGGATGGAGCAGAAGGTGCAGGCTAGAAACTGGAACAATATTTATCGTTATTCCTTTACCTTACATCTTAAATGTCTATATATCTCATACAAGTTGAAAATAACAATAAAGCATGCACATGATAAGAATTCAAATAATACTCAATGGCAAATGATGAAAAATCTCCCTCCCAAAGACAATCACTGTATCTAGTTTCTTGTGGACCCTTTTTGGAGATATTCTGTCTAGACATGTACATTCATAGGTCCATTTCTCTCTCTCTCTCTACTTCCCCCTCTTTCACACAAATAGCAGCTTACATTCCACCCTGGTCTGCACCTCATTTTTTGTTGTTGTTTGCTTTTTTTTTTTTCTGTCTTAACAATATATTCTAGAAATTGTTTCACTACATGGTCACAATTTGTGGCATCCAAATTGGGGTGTAAGATATGACAAAAGATTGTTTCTGATTTGTAGATTCACTTTCACAAAAGATTTTAAGAGTACAATGACTGTATTGCATTTAATTAAGTATTTAAGAGAATGTACTTTGTTAACATAGTGTTCACTTGCTTGGCTTGGCACATGTGTGTGGGGGAGAGAGAGTGGGAGGCAGGTGGGCCTGGAAGCAGGAAAGTGCTTTAAACAGCTACTATAGGAATCAAGTGTAGAAGTAGACAGGATGGAACACAGTAACCACACCCAGCTGGTTTCAGCCCTGTTCCCAGCCATCATGTTTTTAAGAGAATGCCACTCCATTAGATGATACTAACTGGAGCTGGAT
Organism: Neotragus moschatus; assembly: GCA_006410615.1. Lineage (NCBI taxonomy): Eukaryota > Metazoa > Chordata > Mammalia > Artiodactyla > Bovidae > Neotragus > Neotragus moschatus. The sequence continues at coordinate 222,303 of SJYA01000227.1, forward strand.
GACATTTAAAGGAATTACAAACTTCTCATTAGTTTTAATTTGTTAGTTTATAGATTTTATTTTTTTAAAAGACGTTTTAGGCTCACAGTACAACTGGAAGAGGATGCAGAGATATCAAGTACAGCACATGCATTTTTTTTTTTTTTTAAGTCGCTCAGTTGTGTCCAACTCTTTGCAACCCTATGGACTGTAGCCTGCCAGGCTCCTCCATCCATGGAATTTTCCAGGCAAGAATACTGGAGTGGGTTGCCATTTCCTTCTCCAGGGGATCTTCCCGACCAGAGATGTGACCCCGAGTCTCCTGCACTGCAGGCAGGCTGTCTAACGTCTGAGCCACCGGGGAAGCCCACAGCACATGCATAGCTTCTCCCGTTCATCCCCTATTAGAGAGGTACTTTTGTGATAATTATTGAATCTACATTGACACATGGTAATCACCTAAAGTCCATAGTCCACCTTAAGGTTCACTCTTGGTGTTACACATTCTATGTGTCTGAATAAATGTATAATAACATAGAAAATCCACTATTATGATATTACCCTACAGAATATTTTCACTGCCCTAAAAATCCACTGTGTGCCACCTCTTCAACGCTCTCTTATTGGTTTTCAATTATACCTAAAAGATCTTCAACACACTTTAGCAAACATTTTTGGAGCCCTCGCTGTGTCTCTTTGGAGCCTGTCTTTTCAGTGCATGTGGAAGGCAATGTTCCCTGCAGGCAGAGTGATCCTGCTTGGGAGCTTTCTCTTGGCTTATGTGAAGGCAATCAGGACTTGCCAGGGAATTACTGTGCCAGTAGTAGTCCTCATCAGGGACAAAGGAGGTGGAGGATAAATATTCTTGTCTCCTCAGCCTTCAGTGGGACAACTCTGGGATGCAATCCACCCTGTATCCTAGTTGTACCCAGGGGGATTAAGCCTCAGAAACCCACAGCGTCTTCCCTCTGTATTATTTTTTCCCCCTTGCTTACTTTCCCATTTTCCTTCCAGTGTTTCCAAGGATCTCTTTTATCTACTCGCACTCAAATCATTGTCTTGGGATCTGTTCTGGGCAAAACCAACTTTAGGTTCGGGGATCCTTCCGGCTTCATCCTTACTCCACTCCAAAAGAAAATGCATGCCATCCCTGTCAGTGATGGATTCCATTTTGACAGACTCCAGCTTTCTTGACTGTTTCAGAAAATGGGCTCTTTCTCATTCTTTCCACTGAACCCCCAACTTGGCCATAGTCCCATTCTCAATTCCAGGGAGAAAAGAGTGTGAAGCAGTGTTCATGTGGTCTGCGCATTATCTGTTTTCCATGTGAGCAGACGCCTGTGCGAGTTGACCCATGCTGTTGACATAAAGCAGCACCTTGCTGGGCTCATGTAAGGAAGCAGCAAGAACGACGTATCCATCTAGATAATTCTGGTGATCCTCATTCCATGCACAATCTGTGGGTTCCCCAGCCAGGGTTTCTCACCTTTTGTAGTCATGTTATAGCTTTCTTGATCTCATTTTTACCTTTTGTTTGAAAGGGCTTGTGAAGGTATAAACTGATGAAGAAGTTTGGAAATGCTGGTAGGATCCTAGAGATAGAAATTAGCTCCACATTGGGACTCTCAAAAGGTTCTGTTTGTAGCCAATCAAAAAGCAAGGGCTTATGTTTCTCTTAAGAGGAGAAAGGTGAACCCAGTGAAATAAATTCATGTGACTTGAACTGAGCTTTTCAATGGTTGTCTGGCCATTTCATGAAAAACTTACATGCCTTTAGTGCAATCATTACACATTTATGGACAGGTTTTTTTTTTTTTTTTTTCTTAACTAATAAACAAGTGCGATGGAGGCATTGTAATTGAGACTTAGGCGCTTACTGTGTGTTGGGTCTCGGTTCATTCATACATCCATAAGAAAGCGACAAGTGGGGCTTCTCTGTAGAGACTGGCTCATCTAGTAGATGTCTAGAGTACTTGGTAAAACTCCTTTTGTGTTAGAAGGAAGTGTAGCTGTTGGTCACAATCTAACTGTCACTGGTCACATGTGTGGCTTAGAGGCCACTTAGAATAAAGACGGGATTTGTGTCTCAGGACTATGAAGGTTTTCACATATGCGTAGGTCTGCTGGAAAACAGAGGAGGGAAGGACCAGAAAACAGCTCATCCCAAAGACATTTAACTCTAGCCAAAGACCTGTCATTTGGTCCTGATTATGAGAATTATAGGATTTACTGCCTTGAATGCTCTTCTTAAGTCATCATTTCCATTTTGGAGATGAGAGACTAGAGTTGAAAAGGTTGAGGGAACTTGCTCACGGTCCCTCAGTTTAGAACTAGACCTCTGGATACTCTCCCTTTGACTTTAAAATAAGTGATTCTCAACCAAATTTGAGAATAAAGACTCTCCCTTTAAAGGAAAGTTTGGAACTTCTTTTTTTTTTAGGATGAAAAAGTAATTTATTGGTTTTCATTAAATAGATTATTACACAGAAATAAAAATAAGTAAATCATCAGTTCAGTTCAGTTCATTCGCTCAGTCATGTCCAACTCTTTGTGACCCCATGAATCACAGCAAGCCAGGCCTCCCTGTCCATCACCAACTCCCGGAGTTCACTCAAACTCACATGCATCGAGTTGGTGATGCCATCCAGCCATCTCATCCTCTGTTGTCCCCTTCTCCTCCTTCCCCTAATCCCTCCCAGCATCAGGGTCTTTTCCAATGAGTCAACTCTTCGCATGAGGTGGCCAATGTACTCAGTTTTATATCTATGTAATAAAAATGAGTAAATCATAACCACATACAAAACATAGATAAATCTTAAAAAAACAGTAAATCATTTGAGAAAAGTAGGTATGCATCTCAGAGAAGACAATGGCACCCCACTCCAGTACTCTTGCCTGGAAAATCCCATGGACAGAGGAGCCTGGTGGGCTGCAGTCCATGGGGTTGTGAAGAGTCGGGCATGACTGAGCAACTTCACTTTCACCTTTCACTTTCATCCACTGGAGAAGGAAATGGCAACCCACTCCAGTGTTCTTGCCTGGAGAATCCTAGGGATGGGGGAACCTGGTTGGCTGCCATCTATGGGGTCGCACAGAGTCGGACATGACTGAAGCGACTTAGCAGCAGCAGCAGCAGGTATCATATAAACAAAAAAGAGAAGAAAAAGTAAAATAGACACAAGAAATACATGGTGTATGATCCCAAATACATAAATTCAAAAACAGGCAAAAATAGTCTAAATTGGCTAGGGATTGTGGCAGGCAGATTCCTAAGGTAGAATCCATAATTCCAAGCTCCAGGGTTTATGCTCATGTGTTCCCCTCCTCTGGAATGTGGGTGGAACTTATGACTCTCTTTTGCCAAAAGGAAACAGTTAAAGTGATGAGATATATACAATTGTGTATATGATTACATTACATAAGACTCTAATGTCTATCCTGCTAGAGTCTCTCTTTCTCTGAAAAGTTTAAAACTTCTGAAGGATAGTAGTCCTGGGTTTTAATAGTCGCTGTTCAAGGAAACACGTATATGGACCTGTGTATGTGGTTCCTCAGTGATAACCCAGCCCCACTGCCCATCGTGGAACTCTCCCAAATATCAGGATTCTTTTTCTGTCTCAGGGATCCTTTCAATAGTTCAGTGTTTAAACCTTCATTTGGGGGTGAAGAGAGTCAAGAAAGGAGGGGATCATTTTGTATTCCTCCCTCTCCTTTGACACCTACATTCAATTAGCCACCAAGTGTGGCTCCCTCTCCCTCTCCCACTCTGAATGGCCAAACGGCACTCGGAAGTGATTGGTCCTCTCACTTCACTTCCACTGCCCTCAGGCTCCTCCAGCTTTTTGTTGAGTCACTGAAACAAACCTCCACATGGCATCCCAGATTTGGTTTCCTTCCTCCTCTAATCCATCTTGGGCACCGTTGTTAAGCTTATCTTTCTAAAACACCAGCTTCATGCCAATTCCCTTCTGAGAAGTCTGTAGTGCTTGGAAACCTCTACTGTCTCTAAGATAAAAATACACCTCCATCCCATTTTGGCTTTTGAAGTCCTATCCAACTGATTTCCACTGTTTTTCTGATCAGATGCTGCTGCTAAGTCGTGTCAGTCGTGTCCGACTCTGTGCGACCCCACAGACAGCAGCCCAACAGGTTCTGCCATCCCTGGGATTCTCCAGGCAAGAACACTGGAGTGGGTTGCCATTTCCTTCTCCAATGCATGAAAGTGAAAAGTGAAAGTAAAGTTGCTCAGTCGTGTCCGACTCTTAGCGACCCCATGGACTGCAGTCTACCAGGCTCCTCTGTTTATGGGATTCTCCAGGCGAGTACTGGAGTGGGGTGCCATTGCCTTCTCTGCTGATCAGATGCACTGGGGTTCAAATACAGCTTGGCTATTTACTGGCTATGAGACCTTAGGGAAGTTTCTTACTCTCCTTAAGTCAGTTTCCTGATCTGTAAAATGACCACAGGAATAACACCTATCTTTCAGGGTTGTTGGGAGAATTAGAAAAATTAGCTAACACCAGATTCATTCATTCAGCCTTATGCTGCCATTCCTCATTGCTTCCCGTGAGCCCTTCTCTCCAGGAAGTCCATTCTCTCCGTCTATGTCTAAATGTGCCATGCTCATTCATACTGTAGACTTTGTTGGACTTACGTGCTCTCTCCTAAGAAATCTCTATCTTTCCCTCCCTTCCTTTCCTTTCCTCTTTTATTTTTCCAGTTTCTATTCTCTCAGAGTCCAGCTCAGGATTCACTCTCCCCTAGGAGATCTCCAAACACTGCACCTGGTCTTTGTCCTCTAGACTTCCCAAGTGAAGTGAACAGACAATCAGCCATAAATCACTTAGCCTAGTGTCTCCCCACATGTTCCTGGTGGAAGGTGATGCACATAAAACTGGTCCCACGATCAAGCTACCCAGGAAGCCCTACAGACTCCCTGTCTTACGGCTTCATAATCCATATGTGCCCAGTCAAGCTTCTGAAAGGTGCTACAAAAATTATTTAACTCTGCTCAGTGTTGGAGTCCTCAAATCTGTTTGGCTGTGGAACTGGTTTTTCATATAAAACCTGTTAAATCAAGGAGTGTGTGTTCCTAGGAGCACACGGTGAGAAACTGACTTAATGGTCTCATGATTTTTCTCTCTTTGGGGTATTATTTTCCTGGAAGCTGATGACTCCCTCTTTGATTTTTATGTTTCCATCAGCATTTAGCCCTGTGATATGCATCGTTTAGGTGCTCAATAAATATTTGTTAAGTGGAATAAAGTTTGAAATGTGGAGAGAGAGAAGAACTTGAACATATGGTTCTTATTTTTAGGGGTTCTGGTCAAAGTATGGTAAAAATTAATATGAAAAGTGGTGCCTTAAATAAGATTTGAGAGCCTGTGGGTTTCAATTATGCATGTTATCCTTTTGTTCTATTTATTTAGAGGTGAGAGGTTTGGTTAGATTGTAACTCTATGTTCCCATTTGTTTTCCTTTTTAAATGGATGTGAAATAAGCTATTTAAATAATTTTAAAAGTTTGTTAGGATAGAGCCACAGCTCTGAGAGCCAGTTTGTGCATATGTTTTCCAGATATGCACACATAGTATCCGTGTAGCATGCCCATCATTTGAGCCTGAATTTCTTTTTAAAGGAAACTGAATATCATTTTGATTTAAAACCTAAATTTTGGGGCAAAAGTCTGGAAATAATGGGACCAAAGTGTACAATGCTATAATAATTACAACCTTATAGTAGCATTTTCCCCGGATAGTCTAAATAAAGTTTCATGTATTGGAATGACTTTTTAACTGTACCCTTAATTCACCACAGATATTTGAGCTTTAAGTTTTGCTTGATTCTTACATTTGAGATAGAACTCAGATACTTTGTGTGTATGCTTGCAGGCGTATGTTGTTTTATAGGAGAGACTCTTACATTTAAAACTTTGAGGCATATAAAATTGAAGATAACCTTGGAAGGAAAAAGTTGAAAGATGTATTATTACCATCAAATGTCTGGATTTCTCAAAGGAGTTAGATCTGCTGAAAGGAGCTTCTGTGTTTCTTCCTTAAATGGGTTGGCTGGGGCAATGAAGGTCTTTGGTTTTGTATTCCTTGGTCATGTCTTTTAAAGAGGAAGTGAAGCTCCTGGTGAAGCAAAGGCCAGACATTGGTAGTGTTGAGGTTCACGACTTGTTCAGCCTGCAGACTCCTGGATGACCTTGCATTAGTCATGCCTCTTTGGGCCAGTCTCTCCTCCCATACCCTGTGGGAGGGTGGTGCCCCCTCTGAGGTTCATGTTCATGGATGAGTTATCAACCGCAATGAAGCACCCTCTTGAATCAGTCCTTTGGATCCTGGAGCAAAATAAGAAAAGTGTTCTTCATTCACATGTTTTTCCATCCATCTTGCTTGTCTGGGTGTGGTGCTTTCATTTCCTCCGACGAGGAGCAGGGGTTCTGTCACTCTTGTTCAGTATTTAAAAATAAAAAGCACTGAAGGGTAAGCCTTCAAGCATATACACTTTTAAAGAGCATTTCCATACTTGTGGTGTTTAATGTGTAGCAGCAAGCATTGATCTTTTAAGACCCCTTTCATTTTCATTCTCATGCTGTATGATAGTGTTTGTGACTTTGTTGAGCTGTGAGTGCATTGTTTTATGCATTGCACTGAATCACACAAAATTGTTGTTTGACCATGTTTGACTTACAAAACATCACTTGCTTATGATTCAAGCTACCGTAAGTAAAAGAGTAAAATCTACCCTGGTTGTCTTTCCCTTCAATGCAACTTTCTTTTCTTGCTGGTACAGGTTGTCTGAACCTCCATAAATCAAGAGGGAGGGGAACTCAGTCCCAGAGTTGTTGACCGGGTTGTCATAGCTGGCTGGGCTCTGGAGTGAGGATGGCCAGTATGGGGCACAGTTCATTCATCCATAGAAGGAAGAAGGCATTGAGCAAAATATCTCAATGAAGTAATGGATTTAGATGCTGTCAGGAACATCTAAACAGCACAGCAATTGCTTCTACGTCAAACGTGACATTTGGCATCCAGGGTAAGTTTACAGAGCCGAAGCTGAACGCAGGTCAGAATCTGACACTGTGTTAAACCATTTTGATGTGTAGCATGCGGCTTATGTTTTTTGATAAGGCCAGCTGCAGTTGATTCTTTAAGCAGTAGGAGAATATAAATATAAGAGAAACACAGATCCTTATGGAAAAAAGATGCAAGTAGAATTATTTTGCTGAGTGGGAAGATGGAGATGGAGGTTGGAGAATGGGGTTAGGAAAGAAAGTAAAAAGTTGAAGAGAGGAGTGGGGATACTGACCAAGGTACTTAGCACCATAAAATGTCAGTGTTTTCTTGAACAGTGCTAGTGGCTGTGCATACGACTAGAGAAACTTGTATCCTTTCTGCAAAAAAAGCCAAAAACTCCAAGTTCAGAGAAGACTCTAGTCAGACCCCTGACTTACCAGAAGCGAGAAGTGGGGTTATATTGATCAGAAAAGTATTTTATGGTGCAAAGTACCCACCTCTAAATCCAAGTCACAACTTTTATACAATCTTACATAAAAATCAACCTCATAAAGCATGTATCTACACATACTTACATTTCCTTTCATTAGGATTCAATCTTTCTTAATCTTAAGCATTAAAAATTAAATCAATTTTTATTGGTGCACAATTAATTAATAGTTCTGTGTTAGTTTCAGGTGTACAGCAGAGTGATTCAGTTATACATATACATGTATCTATTCTTTTCCTCAATCTGTTTTTAGTATTGATTGTAAACAGGATATTTTAATAAACGGTTATAGTGGGAAAAAAATAGATACATCCCCACTTCTAACCTGTACTTTTCTGCAACTTATTTCATAAACCTAGTGTTATCTGCTTTGAATGCTTTATTTCTTCCAGTGCTCTTTATGGAGGAACAGTGTTACTAGAAAGCACCTGGCACACACTGGTTGTGCAGTGAAGGTGTGAGTATCATGAACAAACAATTGACTTATTCATATAATGGTGAACTGGATCTGCTGTTTTTTACCTGGAAGTCAAGATGAGATATACTTAGTGAGCTTGTGAATGCGGAGTGCTGGGGAGCCCTGAATTCCTGTGAGGTCACTGTGAAGTTTGTTTTCACTGGCTTTTACCTCTGATGTGGGAACAGGTGTATGACAGATTCCACAGTTATTTGGGGTTATACAAATCAGGGGATAAAAAACAAGGAGAATTTTGACCAAAATGCTCAAATATAGTATCTGTGATGATATGTCATGTTTAAGATCTACATGAGAAATGTAGATTTTTCAAAGACATAAAATAAAAGGATAAGATTTAAAAATATATATATTAGAAGTATACAGGAACAAGTCTCAGTCAACCTACCCCTAAGTGGACTAGGAAGCTTTCTGAGCCCTTAAACATACTGAATATATTGTGCAAATGGTTTGGGAATGTAGGCTTGCTGGGAGAGATTAGTTTTAAAAAAGCAAAAAGATAAGAAATAGAACACGCTTGGGTCATTTTTATCCCTGGAGGAAGAGGGTGTTTGCTTACCCACTGAAGAAAGTGTGGATGAAATGCAATCTTTAGTCCAAACCATTTTGAAAATGACTGGTCAGCTTTATACTGGATCCAGACCTAGTTCTTTCTCCTTCAAAAACTCATAATTGATTTGGGAGACAAGGCATACAGATGAATAGAAGGCAGTCCAAGGTAAACACCCATGGGAGTGGCAGAGAGTCATTGTGGCGGGATTAGCTGAGTGTTGAGAGAGTCAAGGTTTTCTAATTAAAAGTTTCCATGAGAAAAAAAAAAAAGAGACTCTTAGAGTCATTGTGCTCTCTATGCTCTTCTCTTTCCAAGGAATAGGCCTAAGTGGTTAGAGGATTCACACGTAAATAAGAAATCCTACCCATATGGCCTCTTGTATGCATGAGAAATGGGATATACTAGGCTCTGGGGGCAGACCAGAAACCATAGTAACAGCCATATCTCATGATAATCAAGAAACTCAAAGAATTGCCATTTTTCTGTCAAGCCATGTGGGATGATTCATGGATTATGGTTTGTCATTAACACAACTCAGCTTTGTTGTGTTTACCCTTCTGATTCCTCTGCTGAACACCTATTTCCATCTTCAGTTCACAGAGGCTACGAATCATTTTAAACATTGGCTGATCTTGGTGAAGCATCTATCTTAGCCCAGCAAGTTGTTGTCAAGTGGGAAGATTTACAAATTATAGACATGGAAATTTGTACATCAGCCACTGTTAAGGACACTTCCTTCTTTAGGGGGCTATTGCAGGGACCCCTTTAGCAGAACTTGAAGTTATGGCACTGACTGCCCAAGTCAGGTAGTGTCCACAGATCTCCTTTGGTAAGTACCCTTATGGGCCCCTTGCCTTGACTTTGAAAACTCAGATGCCATTTAATTTAATTTCAGGCATGAGATGTGCTATGCTCTTAATATCTATGTTGTACCTCTGCCTGCCAATGCAGGAGATGCAGGAGATGTGGGTTCAATTTCTGGGTCCCCTGGAGGAGGAAATGGTAACCCACTCCAATGTTCTTGCCTAGAGAATTCCATGGACAGAGGAGCCTGGAGGGCTACAGTCCGTGCAGTCACAAAGAGTTGGACACAAATGAGCACACACACATTAGTCAGGGAGCCAACCAATTAATTCTGTTTTATTTTCTATATTTGGCTTGTATTTTTCCCCCAGAAATACACAGTACATGAATATAATGCAAACACACACACATATACACATATATGTGCATGTATGATTGATATATATTTATATCTCAATGCTGCCTTTTACAAGATTATTATGATTTATTACAAAGAGAAGATTAGTTTTCTTGAAATGCTAATATATTAAAACTATCTGGCATTTTTTGAAGGAAACAGTATAAAAGAGGAAGCCTATTACTGTCTCTTTCCAAGATAGATCATTAGAAAATTAATACGAAAAACTCCCTCCGGTGCCAGAAAGGCCTTGTAGAGAAATAAGTGTGATAATGCTACAAGTGAAGCTGTGGTTCTTAAAAATGATCCTGGCCTCGCAAAACCATCTTGCCCACCTGGAGGGAGTCTGAAGTCCTCAACTGCCATTTGGAAGTTTGAAGAGACAGCAGAGACTGCTCAGTATCTCTTGTACAGAAATCCAGGAGACAGATCTGACCTTCTCCTGCAAAGAGAGCGAGAAGACCTTTCTACAAAGATAACTGCACAGTAAAAGATGTCCAACTCACTTTTAATAAATGATAGTGATCATGAGAGTAAAAGGAGGCTGGGGACATAACGCCATGTTTTTGACCGATCAGCATAAACTTCTCTGTAAGTCTCCTTCCTTTAAGGCTTTAACTTGTTGTCGATGTTTTCTTCCCAACTCCTCTCAAATGGCTCCCTCACACTTTGATAACCTTGTGTTTTTAACTTCTCTCTTGTTGTCTTTGCCTCTTGCTAAATTTCCTTATATAGAGTTGTCATAACTTTAGATGATTCTAAGACTAAGGCATTTTAAGAATTGAAGTATGTTTCCTCTCTCCTCAACTCTTTTTTTTCCACTCTCATATCCTGCACAATTGTTAGCCCATTATATTATCTCATTTGAACTGGGCTAAGTTCGTGATACTATGGATTTTCAATAGGAAAAATAATTAGTAAGTTATTATAATGAAGTAATGATTTTTACTTTCAGTCAGTCTGCTTCTTTTTCTCATCCATTCTCTTTGCTTTGGATTTTTCCTTCAAAGTGTTTTCAGTCATTTCTTTGTTCTATCATCATGTGAATTATCTTGCTTTATTTTCACATTTATCACTTACAGAGGTAATAACATGCTTGGAGAATCTGAGTTATGTGTTATGTGCTTTGTCTATGGTTTTTTCATCTAGTTTTCACAATTGAATGAGGTAGTAATTCTTATTCCTGTTTCACAGGTGAGGGAAATGAATTCAAGAAGGTTTAGAACACAACACTGATAAGTGATGGAACCTAGATATAAAACTCAAAACCTATGATTTAATTACTGTGCCCTCCCTCTCCATATAACTATTACTTATGGGGACTTTACTACCTACCAGGTAATTTTAGATGCATTCTCTTGGAAGTTATCCAACAACTCTATGAAGAGTTAAATAGCTACACAACCTAATATTAATAGCTGTGTGACTGCTAGTTAATGAACCTGAGCTTTATCTCATCTGTGACATGATAATAGTAATACTTGTTCCATCTTTGTTCCACAGTTAATATGACTGTTTCATGAGAACATGAATATGAAAATAGGTTTTAAACCAGGAAGAATGGTGTAGTGGTACACAGTGTAGGCGTGGGAGTTTTATTTACTGTGTTAATGAGGCGATTTTCTAAATAAGAAATCCTAGGAACAGAGAGGTAGGTGTAAATTTAGCCACAAATGTGCACCATGAGTAGGGAACTGTCCTTGGCACTTGCTGGAATGCTCTGCTCAAGTTTCTTGGTCCACATCGGGCAGATCTGGAATTAGAGTTGGGTGGGCTTCCCAGATGGCCTTAGTGGTAAAAAGAACCTGTCTGCCAGTGTAAGAGACATAAGTGATATGGATTCCACTCATTGATCTGGAAGATCCCCTGGAGGAGGAAATGGCAGCCCACTCCAGTATTCTTAATGCCTGGAGAAGCCTCTTAGACAGAGGAGCATGGTGGACTATGGTCCATAGGGCCACAAAGAGTTGGACATGACTGAAGGACTTAGCACATGTTGCCTCTAGATGAAAAAAGGAGTGATTTCTAAGAGGCCATTCTCATTTCAAAGCTGGAGGGCTGGTTATAGTCAGAGTTGCTGCTGAATTTACAAGTGGAATTTCATGCTGCTGGAGTTTTGTACTGGCCTCATTGCCCTAGTCCTGCATTACAATATGGTTTTCCAGTGTAATTGATGATGTCCAGATTTCTTTGGCTCTTTGACAAATGCCTTGCTATACAATGCTCTGTCTGGAGCTTTTTATTATTTATTCACTGATTTACTTTTTAAACAAATGGAAATGAAAGCAAGACGCTTGGTTTGAAAGCATCCATGGTTTAACCATGCTGATTCTTTGGGTGCTCCAGTGCCGCATGTTTTCTCGAGAACTCACTGAAAGTAAGGCTCAGGCCATTGGCTGAATTTTTTATGCTGTTGGTAGGTACTCTATGGGGAGGTAGGCAGTCTTCTGCCCTTTCTCCCAGATAATGAGACTGGATGCCCAGGGCAGAGTCAGGGACAAAAAAATCACTGATTCATTTTCCCTCTCCTGCCACTTGCTCTTACTGTGTCCTCAGATAGGGAAGATCATTATACTGGGTCAGACTGGATGATATTTGAAAGCACGTGGGTGTAGTTTCTAAGTAAGGGTATATTTGAGATAATGAGGAACAGACTTGTACCAGGGAAATCAAGGTTTCTGTATGGTCTCTGAGGTGCCTGCCGTACAAACTCAAGGCCAAGCTAATCACAGCCAGTTTTTGAAAGAGATCCTCCAGTAACAATTTTAGAGAATAGATATATTATTTGAGCGAAAAACAACAGCTACTTAAAAATGATTTTTAGAATAGAGATGAATAATTTCATGTGTTAAGACAAAGCTGTTAACCAACAACATGAATGCAAATTCCTATTATTAAGGAGTTCTATTGCCGAGTTATAAGAAAATTCATCACTTCCCTAGGGGCACAATTAGCACTTATTTTATTTATATTCAGTTCAGTTCAGTTCAGTTCAGTCACTCAGTCATGTCCGATTCTTTGAGACCTCATGAGACTGCAGCACGCCAGGCTTCCCTGTTCATCACCAGCTCCCAAAGTTTGCTCAAACTCATGTCCATCAAGGCGGTGATGCCATCCAACACCTCATCCTTAAATAATAATATTTAAGATTCTTTGGCAGGTTTTGTGTGAGTTTGTGTATGTGTGTGTGTGAGCAATATGGTTTAATTTATTCACTCATCTCAAATTATAGAGAAGTTTGTAGCTTACGTGGTTTCAATCAGTCCTGACCTGTTTTTCATGTCTTAATTGATTTGAATGGATAAGAGATGGCAATAATAATAACAGTAATGATAATAATAATACTATCTGTACTCAATGAAACTAAGCCATGCCCGCAGGGCAACCCAAGACGGGCGGGTCATGGTGGAGAGGTCTCACAGAATGTGGTACACTGGAGAAGGGAATGGCAAGCCACTTCAGTATTCTTGCCTTGAGAACCCCATGAACAATATGAAAAGGCAAAATGATAGGATACTGAAAGAGGAACTCCCCAGGTCAATAGGTGCCCAATATGCTACTGGAGGTCAGTAGAGAAATAACTCCAGNTTGGTGATGGACAGGGAGGCCTGGCATGCTGTGACTCATGGGGTCGCAAAGAGTTGGACACGACTGAGCAACTGAACTAACTGAACTGAACTGATAGTGCTTTGCAAAGTTCATTTACAAAATGTATCCCTTTTAATCTTTGAAACTCTCAAGAGAGGATTTTTCACCTGTGAGTCAGGTAGAGCAGACATTATTATTGTTACTTCTATGGCAAGTGAGCTATGTACCAGTATAAGATTTTTAAGGAGGATTACATAATTTTCTTATCATAGTCATATTAAAAAACTTAAATCAAATATTTTAAAATTAATATGATTATTTAGATTTTATTTCCAGAATATAACAGGTTTCTGGTAAAACACTAATTGGCAACAATTATTGTGCCAGGAAGTTAACACTTCAGTAGGCTACGTAAAAAGCTTGACACATGGTCTCAGATCAGCGACCTTCTCTTCCTTACCTGGACATGGCTGTGTTGTTAGTACTCTGCACTGTGCTACGTCACCAGGAAGATACAAATGTGTTTAGGTCATGCTATGTGCCCTCCTGTTGTCCATGATCTAACTGGAGAGAAAGACCGTGGCTGTTGCTGAACCACTAATTGTGGCCAGGACTGCCTGGGTCATGCATTCCCCACCTTGGAGTCACAGGAAGATCAGTTCAGTTCAGTTCAGTTCAGTCACTCAGTCATGTCTGACTCTTTGCGACCCCATGGATCGCAGCATGCCAGGCCTCCCTGTCCATCACCAACNGACCGTGGCTGTTGCTGAACCACTAATTGTGGCCAGGACTGCCTGGGTCATGCATTCCCCACCTTGGAGTCACAGGAAGATCAGTTCAGTTCAGTTCAGTTCAGTCACTCAGTCATGTCTGACTCTTTGCGACCCCATGGATCGCAGCATGCCAGGCCTCCCTGTCCATCACCAACTCCCGGAGTTCACTCAGACTCACGCCCATCGAGTCAGTGATGCCATCCAGCCATCTCATCCTCTGTCGTCCCCTTCTCCTTCTGCCCCAATCCCTCCCAGCATCAAAGTCTTTTCCAATGAGTCAACTCTTCACATGAGGTGGCCAAAGTACTGGAGTTTCAGCTTTAGCATCATTCCTTCCAAAGAAATCCCAAGGCTGATCTCCTTCAGAATGGACTGGTTGGATCTCCTTGCAGTCCAAGGGACTCTCAAGAGTCTTCTCCAACACCACAGTTCAAAAGCATCGATTCTTCAGTGCTCAGCCTTCTTCACAGTCCAACTCTCTCACATCTATACATGACCACAGGAAAAACCATAGCCTTGACTAGACAGACCATCCAAACCACATATACCGAGAAGGGTAGGGGTAATTCTCCAAAGTAAAGTCAAACTATCATTTTTGGATAAATGATGAACAGATTAAGGGCAACAGATGCCCAGGTCAGGTACTTCTTCTGACATCCATAAAGTGACGAAGTCCTAGGTTTCCCCCCTGACCAATTTCCTCTTACTCTCAATTCTCCTCTCTCTAGGTACAATTCTGGCATCTCTAGTTGCAAAATAAAATATGTTTTCCTCTCTATAAACATGGTTATTATATATGCTGGCTAAGCATAGTTAATATGGTACTATTTATAGTATATAGTTCAAATACATTAACTTTAAAGAGCTTTTTGTGGGCAGTTTTGAGGATTTAACCACCATTTATAATACAGCATCTATGGCAAAATGTATGCTGTGTGGAACCAAACACTCAAATCAACTGACAAATTCTTGGAACATAAACTGAGGTTGTATGAATATGACTGAGTGAGGAATTGTGCAGTAGAACTTGGAAGGACTGAAAAGATTCAGAGAGAGGAGTCCATAGGAGCTCTGTGAGTCTGGAGAGAAGGCAGAAGGCATCCTGATACTACCAACAATCCATCAGAATCCTGAAGGGATCAACATCTGACTTGGGTTCCTCCTGTATCAACCTATGGATGCAAGAGTGACCTGGATCTCTTGTCTCAGAGGCACTGATCTGGGGCAACTTACATGGCACCCTTTTCCTTTCTCATTATCCCAGTTATATCCCTCTTGAAACTACATCCTGGTTCGAAAACAAGAGGAAGAATGTATTTTGACTGACTAATTTTTCTATTTGTTTAAAACATTTTAAACACAAAAACACAAGAAAGTGAAACATGTTTTATATGGAGTATAGAAAAGTCTCATCATTCTTCTCAACAGAGGTATCCAGTACTGGATATATTCAAGGGTCTTTTTTGTAAAATGAATTTCCTAGTATGTAGATGAATTCAGTTCAGTTCATTTCAGTTCAGTCACTCAGTCGTGTCTGACTCTTTGAGACCCCATGAATCACAGTATGAATTACATCTCCCAATTTTATCAAAATTAGACAATTTGGGGAGGAAAATTTTCTATATGCTTCAAGCCCTTTTCTCTTCTAACCTAGTGTTTTATTACAGTTTCAGAGTGTGTGGTTGTGGATATTGCAGGCAGGGAAGGGAGGACAGCATTTAAAGATGAGTTTGCTAAGTGTAGTTTGAAGCTTGGTGGAACTTACTGACTGATGAACACACTGACATACAGGAGGATGACACACTCTGGTTTCCATGGAGAGAAGACACAGATGCTCTGCATTTGGGACCCTTCCAGACCTCATCTTAAGTGTCTCTTCATCTAGCCAGTCCAGATTTGTATCCTTTATAATAAAACTGTTGTTGTAAGTATAGCACTTTCCTGAGTTTTGTTACCCATTTTAGCAAATGATCAAACCTGAGTGGAGATCTTGGGAACTCCTGGAATTTGAGCCAGCTGGTCAGACTTGTGGTGTCCTGGCGATCCCTGAACTTGTCACTGGCACCTGCACTGAAGGGAGTCTTGCTGGGGACTGTGTCCTTAAATCTGTAGAATCTAATGCTAACGATGGTGGTTAGCATCAGAATAGAAATGCAGTACAAAACCATTACTTTACCAAAGGATGTAAGATTAGCCACAATGGAGTGGTGGTACTGTGCTCAGTCGTGTCTGACTTTTTGCGACCCCCCTGGACTGTAGCCCTCCAGGCTCCTCTGCCCATGGGATTTCCCAGGCAAGAATGGAGCGCCACAATGTAGAATGTAACACAGTTCAGAGTAGCCAGGGCCAGATCAGAGCAGTTACCTTGCTCTGATGATCCTCAACATCATTCCCTGGTGATTCAGAGGAAAGCCTTGGGACCAGAGCCCCTGAGCACCGTGATGTCCGGATATTACGCTGAGACAGAGGAGGGGGAAGGAAGACCGCTGAGAGAAATGAAATGGTCCAATGGAGTGTTCAAAGTTTGGACTAACTACAAGTGCATTTGCTTTAGATTGCAAGAGACTGAGGTTTTAATAGTTTCTTAAAACATTCTTTTTATTAACAAATTTATTCCACTGAATCAGCAGGACTAGGGGCTTGAAGGCAATAGGAGATCACTATGGAAATTAGAGAAAGCTACGTTTTCTCCACCTGCCTCAACTCCCTCCCCTGTGAAACATTTGTATTACGGTGCATAAAAGTTGACTCTACTATGAATATATAGCTTATTTTATCTCCTCTCACTCTTATCCTGGAGTTTCCCTTTTGGTTCAGAAGTATCTTGCCATACTGATGAACTCACATTTTCCTTTCCAGTTGTCGACTTACGTATCAAGGGGGTCGGAACAGAAGCAGTTAGTTTCCATAAATCAGATGGACTGTATTCCAGTGAGTCATGAGTTTCCATGGGTGTTGGTCTGGGCTGGGTTTTGGGCCTCTGGTCCAGTGCTTGGTTATTGTGGGATTGTCTGTGGCTTTCAAGATTCATTGAATCACTTATTGCTTATATTAAATGCTGGGAAGGAAATGATGGATCAAACATTGGTTGAGGTTTTTTAACAGTTTGCTTTTTCTGGTGGAGTTTTAAGTCTAGTAGGAAAACAGGCAAATAAGTAATTTTGACAGAATTTTAAATTATTTTCTTATCGATATTTTTGTTGACATATAGTTGATTTATGTGTTAATTTCTGCTGTACAGCAAAGTGATTCAGTTTTATATAAGGGCTTCCCTGGTAGCTCAGTGCTAAAGAATCCATCTGCCAATGCAGAAGATGTGGGTTTGATTCCTGAGTCAGGAAGATCCCCTGGAGGAAAGCATGGCAACCCACTCCAGTATCCTTGTTGGGAGAATCCCATGGACAGAGGAGCCTGGCAGACGACAGTCCATGGGGTTGCAAAGAGTCAGACACGACTGAAGTGACTGAGCATGTATGCAATGCATACATTATATATATATATGTATATATAGTGTGTGTGTGCATATATATATCCTATTAAAAATACTGTTTTCCATTATGGTTTATCACAGGATACTGAATATAGTTCTCTGTGCTATACAAGAGGACCTTGTTATTTATCCATTCTATATAAAAAAACTTATATCTGCTAAATCCCAACCTTCTGCTCCCTCTTTCCTCCAACCCCCTACCCTTTGACAACTACCAGTCTGCTCTTTATGTCTGTGATTCTGTTTCTGTTTCATAGGTAGGTTCTTTTGCCTCATATTTTAGATCCACATATAATTAATATCATAGTTTGTCTTTCTCTTTCTGACTTACTTTAGTTAGTTTAATAATCTCCAGTTGCACTGACAGAATTTTTAAATTTCTATAATAAGAAAGTAAGAAAGAGATCTCGGAGTCAGTCATCCTGTGCTCTCTAGGGCCCCTTCTGTTTCTGATGCTGGTACAAGTGTAGATGAGGAGGGCACACGCTGAAATGTCTACAGAGGCAGTCAAAAGAAATAAATGACACGGGCTGGTGTTGATTAGGGCAAATTGGGCAAATGATCCCAGTCCTTCCAGATTTTTCAATTTTTTCAACAGAACCTAGAAATCTGTTATTTTTTTTTAAAAAATGTAAATAGTGCCAAAATTTAAATGTTGACAAAAATCCCCCCATAAACATACAAATACAAAATCACTATGCAGAAAAATTATACATGGAGCCAGCCATATTTGAACAACAGATCCCCGTGTGCAAGTGGTGGTATAAATGGGGTGGTTCAGTGCAAGCCTACAAGAGGAACAATGAGTAAACCTCTCTTTTTAAAGGCTATCTCTGAGAATTACTGAGCATGTTTCTCCTTTTTATTTTCTAGCTTAAAACACTGTCGTTTGGTAATAATTGTTGGTTAATATTCCCTCAGGCTTCCCTTGTGGCTCACATGGTCAAGAATCTGCCTGCCAGCAGAGGTGGTGGAAGAGACCCAGGTTCAGTTGCTGGGTCAGCAAGATCCCTTGGAGAAGGAAATGGCAACCCACTCCAGTATTCTTGAGTAGAGAATTCCATGGAAAGAGGAACCTGACAGCTTAGTCCATTGGGTCACAAAGGGTCAGATACAACTGAGCAACTAACGCGCGCGCGTGCACACGCACGCACACACACACACACACACACACACTCCCTCAGCAAGAACCTCACCTTCCCCTCCTCTGCTTTTCTCAGACTTCTCTCTCTGTGGACTCTTTCCCTTCTTCCTTCTCCCTGATTAAACCAGCTTCCTTCTCTCCCTCATCTTTGCATCGCTCAACGTAATTCATCCTCTGTAAACATTTCTTAAATTGGAAATGTACACAATTTTGTACAGAAGTCACATCTCCCCACTATTTTCTCTGTATCTTTTCTTTTAATTAAACCAGAGGGATTGC
Source organism: Neotragus moschatus (assembly GCA_006410615.1). Taxonomy (NCBI): domain Eukaryota; kingdom Metazoa; phylum Chordata; class Mammalia; order Artiodactyla; family Bovidae; genus Neotragus; species Neotragus moschatus. The sequence goes on from SJYA01000227.1 coordinate 241,296, forward strand.
ATCCTAAAGAAATCTGAGATTCTCTGTCCTAATCCCTTCTCTCTGCAGTTTCTTTCCACACCTATGTGTGTCTACTTAAAAAAAATTCAGTCATGTGTATCTTGCCAGTAAACTTGCTGGCAAGTTCCTTCTTTCTTCTTTTCTGTTTTAATTGGTTTTTTGGCCTTTTAAACCATAGGTTTATTTGTCAGTGACCGATGGAATTACCGATGGTTTTATTATCACTACATTGTTTGGTTAAAACTCATCTTTTGCCAATATATCTCAGATTGTTAATGTTAAATTATTAGCCCATTTGTAGTACTAAGTATAAATGGTGTTTGATCTACATTTTTTCATATACACACCCACACCCAAACTTAGACTTACTGTACTGTAACTCAGCAAATTTAATATGACATCAATTGTACAACACATTATTGTCTTCTGTAACACTATGAAAGGACAAAAATCCTACCAACTATGTGTTTGGAGGCTGATCTTGGTGGATGTCTGTGGCAAAGCCCCAACCCCTTGTGGCTTGCCGGCAGCACTCTTTATATAGTTAGTTATAATCCAGTTGAATTTTAGCCTCTAGTGTTAGAGAGTTAGATTAATAAAGCCTAGTCCTAAAAAAAAAAAAAAGAAAAAGAAAAAAAAAAAAAGAGCCCAACCAAACACGGTATCCTTCTAAATGGAAGAGATTGGAACCAAATGTGGATTCTACTAAGCAGTAGTTTAAAAATGAAAGCCCATAAACTTGGTTGTATATTTACTACCAATGAAAGAATATGTGAAATGATTTTCTTACTACCAAAACTTTTAGAAAAGTTATAAACCTTTTTTTTTTAACCTCTCAGTGAATATATGCACGAATAATGCAGTTGTCCTTTCAAATATATCCATTTTCCTATTTCGTGATGAAAACACAGGGCTATGGTCTTTCTAAGACTCCAAATAGTTTTATACATTAACTGTATATTGTGAGATGCTCTCTTCTGCTTCCTGGTCTTCCCCCCTCAAAATGTGAAGTGGCACTAACTAATTTCTTCTAAGTATTTTCACAGAACTCTGATAGCCGGGGTTCCCTGGTAGCTCAGCTGGTAAAGAATCCACCTGCAATGCAGGATACTCCAGTTCGATTCCTGGGTCAGGAAGATTCCTTGCAGAAGGGATAGTCTACTGTCTGACTCTTTGAGACCCCATGGACTGCAGCACGCCAGGATTCGCTGTCCATGACCAACTCCCGGAGTTTACTCAAACTCAAGCCCTCATCCTCTGTCGTCCCCTTCTCCTCCCATCTTCAATCTTTCCCATCATAAAGGTCTTTTCAAATGAGTCAGCTCTTCACATCAGATGGCCAAAATATTGGAGTCTCAGCTTCAACATCACTCCTTTCAATAAATATTCAGGACTGATTTCCTTTAAGATGGACTGGTTGGATCTCCTTGTAGTCCAAGGGACTCTCAAGAGTCTTCTCCAACACCACAGTTCAAAAGCATCAATTCTTCAGTGCTCAGCTTTCTTTTCAGTTCAACTCTCACATCCATACATGACTACTGGAAAAACCATAGCCTTGACTAGATGGATCTTTGTTGGCAAAGTAATATCTCTGCTTTTTAATATGCTGCCTAGGTTGGTCATAACTTTTCTTCCAAGGAGTAAGTATCTTTTAATTTCATGGCTGCAGTCACCATCTGCAGTGACTTTGGAGCCCCCCAAAATGAAGTCAGCCACTGTTTCCACTGTTTCTCCATCTATTTGCTTTGAAGTGATGGGACCAGATGCAACGATCTTCGTTTTCTGAATTTTGAGATTTAAGTCAACTTTTTCACTCTCCTCTTTCACTTTCATCAAGAGGCTCTTTAATTTTTCTTCACTTTCTGCCATAAGTGTGGTGTCATCTGCATATCTGAGGTTATTGACATTTCTCACAGCAGTCTTGATTCTAACTTGTGCTTCATCCAGCCCAGCGTTTCTCATGATGTATTCTGCATATAAGTTAAACAAGTAGGGTGACAATATACAGCCTTGACATATTCCTTTTCCTATTTGGAACCAGTCTGTTTTTCTGTGTCTGGTTCTAACTGTTGCTTCTTGACCTGCATACAGGTTTCTCAAGAGGCAGTTCAGGTGGTCTGATATTCCCATCTCTTTCAGAATTTTCCACAGTTTATTGTGATTCACACAGTCAAAGGCTTTGGCATAGTCAATAAAGCAGAAATAGATGTTTTTCTGGAACTCTCTTGCTTTTTTGATGATCCAGCAGAAGTTGGCAATTTGATCTCTGCTTCCTCTGACTTTTCTCCAAGGCATTGAACATTTGGAAGTTCACGGTTCACATATTGCTGAAGCCTGGACTGTAGAATTTTGAGCATTACTTTACTGACGTTTGAGATGACTGCAATTGTGTGGTAGTTTGAGCATTCTTTGGCATTGCCTTTCTTTGGGATTGGAATGAAAACTGACCTTTTCCATTCCTGTGGCCACTGCTGAGTTTTCCAAATGTGCTGGCATATTGAGTGCAGCACTTTCACAGCATCGGTTTTTAGGATTTGAAATAGCTTACGTGGAATTTCTTCACCTATATTAGCTTTGTTCGTAGTGATGCTTCCTAAGGCCCACTTGACTTCACATTCCAGGATGTCTGGCTCTAGGTGAGTGATCACATCATCATGATTATCTGGGTTGTGAAGATCTTTTTTGTACAGTTCTGTGTATTTATGCCACCTCTTCTTAATATCTTCTGCTTTTTAGGTATGGACTTAACAGAAGCAGAAGATATTAGCCCATCAAGCACATACTGATAGCAAATAGTCTGATTTGGAGGAGAAAAAATTGTTTAAAATAGGTATATTTTGTTTTTAATTAGGTCACATGACTAGAGTTCAACATGAGTTAATTGACTGAGTAGTGAGAATGTATGGAGCGGCCATTGACAAGCTTAAGGAATTGGCAGGAGACATAGAAAATTGAAAGAGGAAAGGAAGAGGGAGAAAAAGAGAGAGAGGAAAGAAGAAAAAGAAAGAGAAGAAGAAAAAAAGGAGAAACTAAAGACCATTAAGTCTGATCTTTTATTTTTCCTACACAGAGTTATTTCCAATGGTAACTATCATGTAACATAAGAAAAGTCCGTGTGTTGTCTAGAATTTGAGTATTGTCCAAGAATGTATCCATATGAAATCCACGTTTTGGTACTGAATTCTTGCTGCTTTTATAACATATTGTAAAGCTTTTTATTGATCTATCATATCATTTGCTATGGTAACTCATTTTCAATAAAGTATTTCCTTTATTTGAACCCTAGGTTTTCCTCCCAATTTGTGGGTAACTTCAAATCTCTATTTGGATGCCTATTAGGTATCTCAGACTCATCACGGTCCTGATTTCTTCTCTCCTCTTCATCAACCTTCCTGCCATCTTACCCATCTCGGGGAATGGTCATGCTATACTTAGATGAGAAATCCAAGAATCATCGTTGACTTATGCTCACCTCAAGTGCAATCCAAGAACAGACCTTGGTAGCTCTGTCTTCAAAATATATCCAGAGCCTGACCATTTCTCACCACCTCCACTGATGCCGTTATACCCAAGCTACCATCATCTCTCACCTGAGTCACTTCTGTGGCCCCCAAAAGTTCCCCAGCTTTTACTCTTGCTCTCTCCCTACAGCCTGCCCCCAAAACTCATGTCAGGACCTCTGATAGCTCTCATTTCACTGATTTTGACCTACAAGCCACTCCCCACTTCAATCTGACTGATGCTGCTGCTACTTAGTCGCTTCAGTTGTGTCCGACTCTGTGCGACCCCATAGACGGCAGCCCACCAGGCTCTGCCATCCGTGAATCTGACTCCTGTTTCCTCTTAAATCTCTTCTACTACTTCCACTCACTCACATTGTTCTTAATTCACTGGCTTCCTTGCTGCTTCTTGGAGAAGCCAAGTGAATTCTGACCACAAGGTAATTGTTCTTGGTCTCTGCTTAGAATAGCTTGCACTCAAATATCCACAGAGCTCTTTGCTACACCTTTCCAGGTCTCAATAAGGTCTTCTCTTCCAATAACTCTTTAATTTTTGCAATAATATATAGTGTCCTCTATCATTTGTGCTATAGTATATAACTGACTTATTTTGTTTATGACTATTTCCCCCAACTAGAATATAAATTCACAGAAACAAAGATCTGTCTGTTTGGTTCACACAGAACAGTACTGGGCTCATAGTAGGCATTCAATAAAAGTTCATGCTATTCTTGTGGCCCTCTCTGTGCTTAGTGTAGAACTGGACACAGAGCTTAGAGTGACAGGCTAAGGATGAGGGCAGTGGCACAAGAGTAGATGTGCAATGTTTTACAGAAAGGTTGACATTTGAGCCGTGTAGAAATTTGCTAGGAGGAAAAACAGTGAATGCACTCCTGTCAGAGAAAGCTATGTCTCCAGAGGCAGAAAAGTATAAAAAGTACTCAAATTTAGAATACACTGCTTATTCACTCATTCACGCACTTACTGTGTTTCCATCACTACGCTAGGCTCTAGGGAAAAGGGATAAAGAAGAACAACAAAGTCTTTATCCTTAGTAGACATTTTCAATTTATTTATTTATTTATTTTTGGCCATGCTGAGTCTTCATGACTGTGCGGGGTTTTTTCTAGTTGTGGTGCACGGGCTTCTCTTATTACAGAGAATGGGCTCTAGGGCGTGCGGACTTCAGCAGCTGCCCTTGGCTGAAGAGAGCCTGGTACTCCAAGGTTGTGTTACCTTCCTAAGAGTAGCCACTGAAATACAAAAGCTCAACCCCATTTGCTTCAATAAAGGCCATTCTGCGCCACCATCCTGGTTCTTGCTCAACTGAGGCTTCTGTTATGGTTTCATTGCAGCCTAGTTTCTCTCTGTCCAATCTTCCTTCCTACACATCCTTCACGGGGGCTGATCCTGAGAGTACTACCCAAATACTTCTGTACATCATCCTCTATCTCAGGGTTTACTTCCTGGGGAAACTCACCTGCCACACCATAGTTTGTGTTTTCAGTCCAAACGAAATCCATGTAAAGCTTTCATGCAGAAAGATAATGAGGTCTGATGGATGGTTTAGGAAGAGCCCTCTGGCTCCTGATTTGGAGAGTGGATCTTAAATAGGCAAGAGCAGAGGCCCTTCTACAACTCTCAGAAACAGTGGTGTTTTCACGGGAAAAGTATCTATTCTTACTTGAGTAGTTTTGGACGGAGGAGCCTGGTAGGCTGCAGTCCACGGGGTCGCACAGAGTTGGACATGACTGAAGCGACTTAGCAGCAGGAGATTGAGGGTTAAGATGGATACGTTGACTGGAAGGACATGCAGAGCCAGCCCTCATGCTGGAGGACACACTGTTCAAAGGGCAGGATCCACAGTTTTTACTGATCAGTTGGGACAGGACTGCAGATGTCTGGATGCTGTTGTTCTTGTCGTCACTTAGTCGCTCAGTCGTGTCCAAATCTTTTGCGATCCCGTGGACTGTAGCCTGCCAGGCTCCTCTGTCCATGGAATTTTCCAGGCAAGAATACTGGAGTGGGTTTCCATTTCCTACTCCAGGGGATCTTCTCTACCCAGGGATCAGACCCAGGTCTCCTGTACTGCAAGGGGATTCTTTACCGCTGAGCCACCAGGGAAGACTGTCTGGATGCTGGAAAATGTGCAAATGTTGGACCACTATGTTTTAGCATTATTGCCCCTTTGGGACTAAAGGAGAAAGCGTAATAGTGGTTGAGAAGAGTGGATATTCACACTACTAATAGTACATGAAAGCAGGCAGTTCCTGGGGAAGGAAATTGAATCCTCAACAGAAGATCTTGGGTAGAACAAACCAGACTTCCTTTGTCTGAGCCTCAAGGGAAGTTAGCAATGCAGAGGGTGACAGCCAGCCTGAAACAGGCCTTGTCCCCCTTCCTCTGATCCCCTGCTAGGGGCTTTTCATTAGCCAAAGTGAACCAGCAGCCAGAGAGCATTGGAGCCCTGTGGGTGAGGTCTGTAGAGTTCAGCATCGCGGAAGAGAACAGGGTGGAGAGGTGAATGGTAGATATCTGGCATGCAGATGAAAGTTCCTATGTTGAAATTCATACTTCTCTAACTTTGATATGCAAATAGACTGCCCCAGGAACTTGTTAAAATGCAGATTGTGTTTTAAGAGGGTGGAAGTTGGACCTGAGATCCAGAATTGCTGGTGCATTCCCAGGTGATGCTGTGACTTCTGGTGCATGGATTGCTTATAGACCAGCAAGGTTATAATTCCCTTCCCTAAACTAAGTCTTGTCAGAAGTCACAGCTTTGGTCTCACCTGTTCAAAGGAAACAGCCTTGAACAGTTGACAAGCAGGGAGCTGGGATGAAGCAAGTTCCTTTCTTCCTGTCCCTCCCTGAGGGCTCAATGAACCAGCATGCAT